>RAPC01000095.1:0-143244 GCA_009806235.1 Neurospora sp. CHS-2018c | reverse complement strand
GGGGGGGGGGGGGGGGGGGGGGGGGGGGGGGGGGGGTGGAGGGGGGATTTTCCGCGTTCACGGCCTATCGCCAATGTCCACCATCCCGTCTTCAAACAACTTTTCCAGCCTTTCTCAATGTGCTTTGGGGTTGCTTGCTGGCATCTTGGTAGCCAATGGATCTGGGAGGCCAAGATGCATTGATAAGACCCCGTCTCCTTCTCTTTGGTCGATCGTCAGATTTGATGTCTTGACAACAGGTTTCGGGCATGCATCCAAGGGGGAATTGGGGATGAAGGCAGAAGCAGGTCCAAAGGCTGCGGCTGGATTACCCACACCTTGACAGTTCCACTTGGGGTTTGGTTCGGACTCGATAACCAAAGTTAAATTTGGGATGCCAGTTATGTTTTTGATGTCCCAGCCACTTGGGATTTGGACAATGGAAAGTGCGTTCGTCGGCACATATGAACAAACGAACGACGGGAAGGAAACTCCTCCAAGTTACAAAGTCACAGAAGGCTCGGACCACACGGTTGGAGGATGTGAAACTGGCAATTTGCAGGAAGGCTGGACGGGTTCGAACATTGCATCAACATCTTCCTCGCACATCTCTTCCCGGCCTGCCTCTGCCTGCCTGCTCCTCGAAACCAACTTCTGCTGGCTCTCCTGCAGCATTTTCCACTGTCATGCACCTTGGCCTTCATGATGCAGAATGGATACGCAGCCCTCCTTCAAGATTGGTCGACCGGCTTTTAGACGTCAGGCTGTCTCGGTAGTCGGGACGCTTGACTGGCCTCACTGGCATCCACGGCGGAGAACCGAGAGAGACACCACGCCCAGCGGCACCGCGGCGTCTCCAAGAGCAGGGATTTCGTATCCTTGGCAAGTAGGAATTGGATCATGGCGCCTCGATTCCCATCCACCCAGTTTCCCGTCCTGGAAGACATGGCAGCATGGGTCCCAGATACGGCAACGCACCAGGGCAGTTCCTGGACAATCCTCGACGCCATGTCACCGTACCTCCCCCTCCTAGTGCTCCTACCCAACCGCTCTCCAGGAGACAACATAGCTTCTCCCAATACCTATGCCACGGCAAGCCACCGTCACGTCTTCCTCCGTGGCATACACATTGCCTCTTTGCTCAATGGTGATGGCCCAACATGGACAAGTCGGAGAGAAGTTTTGTCTCGTCGTTGTGCCTGATATCCCGGACATATAGCTCTTCTCGTCACCATCTCGCCAGCTTTCCCCTTCAAAGAGCCTTACAGAACGGTGGATAACAAGTTGTGTTCCTGACAGTACCCATGTCATTACGTGCTACTTAAACCGGTATACTTCTACCTTCGCTATGATCTCGATCCAGGTTTTGATCGTTTGATCGGCCCCATGCAACCCCCTCCCACATCTCCCAGGCCAGTATCCTCGATCTGCTTGTGGGTACCCGGTTCTCATTTTTTTCACAGTATCATATCTTGTTTTCTTCTTGCCCATTGTTGCTTCCCTTGGCTCTCACCCACTGATAAGTCAGCCATGCCAGCGATCCGGATGGGATAGATCACCTGTGGAAGTTCCCAGGCTACATTCCTCCTCACCTGTCACAGACTCGAGCCGTCTCAGTGCGGTGCCGTCGACGGAGGCAGCAGAATGAGGGCCTCCACCTTGGTTAATGCGAGGCACTTGTTGTGCCTCTACCTTCTCTTCACTCTCACGCTAGGAGGGTTGATCAGACCAGAAAGAAGGCAACAGTCAGAAATATCGACTACAGTCTCCCCAACTCAGGTCCCTACCAGTGCCATCGAAAGCACCACAAGTACGCCAACGTCAACATCAGCGATTCAAAGCTCATCGAAGAGTTCTATACTGGTCACTGCAACTACCTCTGTACCTACGACGACGAATCCCACTGTCTCCACTGATACCGGGACTACCAATGGTTCTTCCGTTTTCGAAGGTATGTGATTATGTTCCCCAGATGTTAGACGAGGCAACAGCTTACCGACTTTCAGTTACAATAATACCCCATGGCCAACTTCCCATCCAGCCGAGAATCACTCCCGGCTGGGCAGTTTCCGGTGCCATACTCATCGTGACAGGTATCGTCTGCGGTCTGGTCGGGATCAAGAAAAGATGGCTCCACACATTCCTCACCACCGGCTTCCTCGCCAGCTTAGGAACCACTGTATTGATCCTTTACGTAACTGATCCCCCAGTCAGTGACGCGGTCCAGGGAGCTTATATCGTGGCTGCGGGCTGTACTGGCCTGATAGTTGGCGGCCTAGCCATCATATTCCAGGACTTGGCCGAAGGTCTAGCCTGCCTGCTCGCTGGCTTTTGTTTCAGTATGTGGTTGCTTACTCTCAGGTCTGGAGGTCTAATTCAGCACAACGGCGGCAAAGTGGCGTTCATTGTCCTGTTATCCTTGGCCGGGTTTTGTTTATACTTCACTCGCTGGACGCGCACCTACGGCCTCATCGCCTCTATCTCCTTCTCGGGCGCCACTGCTGCGGTTCTGGGTATTGATTGCTTTGCCCGTGCTGGCTTAAAGGGGTTCTGGGCGTACATATGGGACCTCAATGACGATATATTTCCACTCGGCACAGTCACTTACCCGTTGACCCGCGGCATTCGCGCCGAGATAGCAGCCATCATGGTCATCTTTGCTGCCGGGATCGTCTCACAGCTTAAACTTTGGCGTTTGGTTAGAAACCGACGGGAATTGGAACTCGCAGACCACGAAGGGAACTTGGAAGCAGAGTACGAGAAAACCGCACGTCAGCTGGAAGAGGCGAGGGCTCGTGATCTAAGAGATTGGGAGCGGAAGTACGGAGATGGAAAAATCAGACAGCTGCCACCATCGGAGGATTCAGGTCTCGGCGATATGGACAGCGAAAAGCGAATGCTGCGACACAGTCAACGCAGCATATCGGCAGTTACGACGACCCGCTCCCGGTCAACGACAGGAACAGACTCGGGCACCAGCAAGCTCGAGTACGCAGTTGAAAGGGCAGCAACACCCTTATCCTTGGCCCAGGCTACTGCGGCTGCAATGGCTTGCTCTCCAACTCGCAACCTCAAAGGTGCCGTCAAAAACTCGGATGATGGAATTTCGAGTGAGTCCAGCACCGATATCGGAAGTCCGACAATCGACGAAAAGGAGGTGGAGGTCCGGGTGAGTGATGGGCGAAGAGTTGTGTCATCGGTTATGCCGGTTTCCACACCAGGCTCTCAATCTTCATCAGATTCATACCCAAGCGCCGAACCACTACCCCTCGAGCGGATAGAGAGACAATCTGGCATTGATGGGCCACCCGTCGCCGTTGAGGGCGATGAGGGAAATGGGCGTGGACAAACAGCACAGCACCGGTCGACCACGGTGATCAGAAGACTTTCGAACAGCTCGGCTAAGCTCTTTCGAAATCTGTCACAAAAACCTGCACACCGCGAAGCCGAAAGGAATCAACAGACTGGTGAGAATCGTGAAGGAGGGGTTGCGGCCACTTGGAAAGTACGAAACGACACGGATTCTGTCGCGGTAAACTTGGACGATTTGGGCTCTGTCAGTGATGATGAAGAAAATGAAGATGACCAGGTGGAGGAGAGTAAGGTCCTTGGCTTTGAGAATCAGAGCAATGAAGACACAGGCAAACGGATTGAACCGATGGCCGAACCGACAGAGGAAGTGACGGGTAAGACATTGTCTGAGGTTCAAAGCCATGAGCCAGGTCACTCCCAAGCCCAACAGGAATCAGGCATCCCATCAACAAGCAAAGGATATGCTCTTATGTTCAATGAGCCGTATGAGTATAAGGGAGACAAGGAGAAGGATCAGCCAATACCGACGAATGTACCTGCGTCCGTGGGAGGATCAGAGGTGAGATCAAGCGGAACGCCCAAGTCAGATGAGTCCTCAGGTAACAGCCTCCTCAAGGATAATATTGCGCAGGAGCTTTCACCAATCGCTTTGTACTACCGGACAAACGAATGGGCAAAGCACCTGGACGCTGCAGACTCGCCTGAGGAGCCCGTGACGCCTCAACCTATCGACGATCCTAAGGAGACGGACTCGAACCTTCCAAGCGAAAAACCAGCGCCGCTCGATCTCGTCGGTCTTCAACAGACAGCAACGAATGCTAGCTTACCTCGAGCGATCCCTAGAACAACAAGCTTGGTAACAGACTACCTTGCTCAACAACGGGGTACACGTTGGAGCAGCTTTGGGCCTCTTTTGCAACGATATCCTGAAGGCACATATCATGGTCCGGACCTTACACCAAAGCCGGGACCTGTGGCGACAACCAGGGCTTCTCCTTACCGGTCTGCATCCGAAACCTTGAAAGGACTTACGTCGAGACTGTTCACCGAAACCATTAATGAGGAGGGAGGTGCCCAGAGTCATCGACGTGGTTCAGCACAACCATCAGGAGAGGGCCGCCAAACATCACGCACCGTTCCTGCGGAGGTATCACGGCTCCCCTCTGTGGTTAACCCTCACGGCCCTCCTCCAACCCAAGGAGGATCTCGACACCGGACACCATCAACGTTGATTGATACACGCGAAGTACTTCTCCGCAGCAAATCTCTTGGACCTCTTTTTAACACACCGACGATGGAAACCGGCTATAACGGAACCTCTGCTCCCCAACCGCACCTAGTACAAGACAGTGCCGGTAGTCCTCCGGTCGATATCGACGATATCCCCCTTTCACAACGCCGCAAAATCATTCGCCAAAACAGCCTGACCTACGAATCCAAGAACAACCGATCACGAGATATGCTCCGAGATCCGAACCCGAAATCAACCCCGAAGCTTAATAACGTATCCTGGGGTTCTTCCGCTCCTACCTCTCCCCAGCCGGCCCGACATGCCAGCAATTCATCATCGACATCCGATGCGGTCCGCCAAGCGAAACTCGCCAACTTCCGCAACAGTGTCGCCGCTGACTTGCGGGCCTCGTCAAGTCGCAATGCACTGAACAATAATATTACCACTACTATACTACCTTCATCATCACCAAAACTGATACAGCAACCAAACACAGTCTGCGATCCTTATTCTTTTGGTCATCAAGTCGGCGTCATCACGCAACCACAGCCACAACAACCACAACAAATCCATCCAGGACTAGGCCGGAGGGTCTCAACACAACGAAACACCTACGGGTATGGAGGACAACAGCAGCAGCAAGAAGATCCAACATCAACAGGGGCAGCAATAGACCCAGAGAAAAGACGAAGCAGCGGGCAGCCACAGATACAAGTGGCACAAGTGCATCGAGCACATCGAGCGCATAGGGACGCGATGAGGAGGTTGCAGGCTGGTGCTAAGGCGGATTGAATGAGATGTTTGGTTATCAATTCTGGTGGTAGTAATGATGCTAGAGGTAATGATAATAATGAAAGAGTGTCCGGTGCTCAAGGGGGGTTCAAGGGGGCACGCACTGGACGGTCGGTCGGTCGAACAATATGCAAAACGTTTGGGGAAGGAATAAGAACAGGACAACAGGACATACATAGCTGTGGTCATCAGCAGATCTATTTTGTGCATATACATACATATTATCAACTGTCCTTTAGGAAAGGGGGAAGGAAGGGCTTGGTTCGGTGGTTTGGGTTGCGGAAGTCCGTCGGAAGTCAGAGTCAGGGGCAGGAAGTTCAGGACATGCGGCTTGGTTAGCTACCTATGGTCATTGCCGCTCGAAATAATTTCATTGTTCTGTTCAAATCCAAATAAAAGTTATCGTCCTTTTTGGTGTTTTGGACTCCTGTGTACACTTGTTTGCAGAGGAGAATCGATGCATACTATATATCTATGCTCTTGAGGGCTTAACTCCAGTCTATTGTTCCGCATTCCGGTTATTACATGTGACTGCGATACCTACTAGTATGTGCAGAAACCGAATTGAATTTCGACAACAAAGTCGCAATTAAATTGTCCTTTTTTTACCCAATACTTTCCCTTTGACCTGGACCGGATTGGTTGCACCACGATGGTGGTGACCGTGGTAAACTGGTACTGGGTGGTGGTGACTGTGGTGGCAGGGAAGGCGTCGGGCGTGTCTTGGCACTTTGACACCAACAATAAAGGGGCTAGTTGAACAACCCACTCATAACTGGGAATTGGACCGGTAGCTCAGGGGTAGAGCGTTCGGCTGCAGTCCGAACGGTCACGCGTTCAAATCGCGTTCAGTCCTCAATCCTCCCAGTTGCATTTTTTTTTCGTTTATCTTTTGGCATTCCTTTCGTTATGTTTCGGCTTGGACTTTTTTTGTTTCATTTTTCTTTTTTGGGGATCTTGATCACCTTTCTAATCTGAGTGATGAGAAGAAGCAGAGGGCTAGACACCGATGGTAGGAAATACAGCGGATAATATACAGGTGAAGAGGACGGACCGTACAGCAACTTCAAATCATTCGTAGGTATAAATAAGTATAACACACAGATTTCCCTTGCCTCGTAGCACCAGGCATTATCTTAATAATGAAATGATGACACGGAGTCATGTCAAGGTGTATCCAATTACACAAATGACGTCTTAGACAGGTACGCGGGACACATCGAATTCAACACCTTCAAAGATTTGTCTCAAAGAGCCTTCATTTTGTCTTCCATGCAATCCAATTCATAACATCGTTACTCCAAAATACCATGACCGCTCCGAGGTTTGCGCGCCGAAACCGAAAAAAAAAAAAAAAAAGTCCCCAGATAGTATATGCAAGAACCAAAAAAACTCCCGCAATCCCAGAATACAAGCCCGCATCAACAGTTTGTTCAGCTTCCCGTACTACTTCTTACTTGGGAATGACTCCGGTCTTAGCCCACACCCGAAGCTCGTTCTTCTTGATCTTGCCCGTGCTGGTCTTGGGCAACTCCTTGACAATCTCCACCTCCCTCGGCACCATGAACTTGCTGATGCTGCTGTTATGCTTGGCCCAGTCGATGACGTCCTGGCCTGTCAAGCTGGTCTCGCGACCTTCCTTGAGTGTGATGTAGGCCTTGGGTCGCTCGCCCCAGTGGGAGTCGGGAACGGCAACGACGCCGGCCTCGAGAATGTCGGGGTGCTCGGCAAGCATGGACTCGAGAGCTACGGAGGAGATGTTTTCGCCGCCTATAGATTTGAGGTTAGTTCATGTTTTTTTCTAAAAGAAGACGGGGTAAGGAGGGGTAAGAAGACTACGTTACTCACCAGAGATGATAATATCCTTTGCGCGATCCTGAATATGGATGCTTCCATCAGGATGCCAAACAGCCAAGTCGCCCGTGTGTAGCATGCCACCGGCAAACAGCTTCCTCGTCGCTTCGGGGTCCTTGTAGTAGCCCTTGCAGCAGATGTTGCCGGTGAAAACGATCTCGCCAACCTCTTGGCCGTTCTTCTCCACGTCGATCAACACGCCCTCGGGCTGGTCGGGCTTGATGATGCGAGCTGGCAAGCTGGTGATAAAGCCATGGCCTTGCCGGGCCATCTTGGCGTACTTCTCATGAGAAGGAAGGTTATCCCACGAAGGAAGGATATAACCCCTTGTAATTGGGCCATAGGTCTCGGTAAGGCCGTACACATGCACAGGGAAGAGGTTCAGGCTCGTCATCTGCTCGAACAGATGGGGGGTCGGGGGCGAGGCGGCGACAGTGACGCGAACGGGCTTGGGGAGGACCTCGGCCTCCTTGGCAGCGCAGAGGAGGGTGTTGACAGTGGGCGCGGCACAGAAGTGTGTCACGCCCTCCTCCTTCAGCAGCTTCCAGATCAAGGGGTAGTCAATCTTGCGTAGGCACACATGGGTACCACGTACGGCGCATACGGCCCAAGGGAAGGTCCAGCCCATAGCGTGGAACATGGGAAGCGTCCAGAGGTACTTGGAACGGCCATCAGCAACGTTGAGTCCGGACTCGACGACATTGGCGAGCGTGGCAAGATAAGCACCGCGGTGGGTATAGACGCAGCCCTTGGGCTTGGAGGTGGTGCCGGAGGTGAAGGGGATGGCGATCATGTCGTCCTCGTTGGCGACGGTCTGGTTCTGGAGATCGGCCCAACCCTTGCTGCCGGTAGCCTTATCGTAATTGAGACCCTCCATTACTGCCTCATCGAAGGGGCCGCAAAGCGCACCTTCTGTGGCATCAGTGTCCTGTATATGGTGTCAGCGGTTTTTTTTCTGGCGGCTAATAGTAATCCGCAAAAGGCTACATACAACATCAATAATAACGGGAACATTAGGATGCGCCTTCTTGTACGAGTCAAGCAGATGGGCGTACTCGGCATCGGCAATAATGGAATCCACCTCTGCGAACTCGAAGATGTAGGTAATATCCTCAGGCTTCAGGCGGATGTTGACAGGCACCATAACACCACCAGCCGCTACGATACCGTAAACGGACTCGAGGAAGGCCGGGGTGTTGGGAGCCAGGAGGCCGACGCGCTTGTAGCCGCGCTTGCGCATGTAGTAGGCGAGACCACGAGCACGATCGGCGAACTCAATGTAGGAACGCCTGAGTGTCTTGCCGTTGGCGGTGATGTGAAAGATGGCCTCGGCTTCAGGCTCAATGGCAGCAGCCCGTTCAAGGAAGACGGTGGGCGTTAGGTTGTGGATGTGATGTGCTGGCTGTCCATGGGGAAGCAGGTGGTTCAGGACGCTCCTGAGTCTGGATGGTGCGCCGGACATGATGAAGTTGTGTGTGGTTGGCTGATGGGTGGTGAACAGAAGTGGTGTAGTAAATCGTCAAGTCGTCGACGCTGGAATGTTCTTCCTCCAAGACAATACGCTGGGCGAGTGGTGTAAGGGCTGGAAACCAAACAAGTAGAACAAGACAAAGGGTATAATGATATCAAGTATCGTGAACTCAAAACTGGACGGGTAAAGAAAGCAAGCCGCTGTCCAAAACACTCGGAGCAAAAGCTGGTGCTGAATTAGTCGGGGAGGACGGGAGTGATGGAAGTGAAAAAGACAGGCAGAGGGAAGGAAGAACAGCAAATCAGGAGGTGTCGATATCTATAGACACACAGAGGACCAAGACGGATTTATAGTTTACAAGGATCACAAGGCAGAGCCTCCTCACATCTGGGGAATGACGAGCAGGGGATACAGGGGAATTCGGTAAACGGGGTAACGGTGTTGGGCCTTGCTGAATCTGGGTATTTCCAGCTGTCCGGACTCCATCACATCCAAGATCCTCGGGCCAAACCAGCCAATCCACGGGGCGGAGGCTGTCACCAGCCCCAGAATGTTGGAGACGCACGCTCTTGGTGGACGTTCCAGCATCGATATTGGCGGGGTTGTCTTGGGTTTGTACGGCCGGGGGCGACAACGGGGTTGACAACGGGGTTCACATGAGTGGAGGTTTGTACGGGGTCGGCCGCGCTCGAGATGGGGTACACTCCGCAATCTGTCCTCGCCGTGGATCTTGGAACCGGAGATGGATAAGCACGGCAGCACGCCCCGGCAAGATGGGGATCCCCTCTCCCCGCGTCAAGCAGTCAGCCAGGTCGTCCAAGCAAACCCCAAGCAGCCGCCCGTCAGGAACACCTGCGCGATCGACTTAGTGCATCACCGCGCTCTTAACCGCTTTCGGAAGCCAAGACATCCACCTTTCTGAGAACCGATGTCGCACCAGCAGAGAAGCCGAAGCTGACCGACGGGAACAATGGTCGGCGTTGATGTTGTGTGTTGGCGGTGCTCTGTTCTCGGACTCCCGTCACTGTTCTCCACTGCAGGTGAGTTGTTGATAACAGTTCGACAATCCGCTGCTTGACTGGAGTCTTTTCCCTTGCCCGCCAGTCTAAAAAACTAAGGTCAAGGATGACATGTCAACCCCAGATTCGGCCCAACTGCCAAGAATAACATAATTCCGGGGTCGGCATGAAAGATACCTAAGCAAGGATAAAGCACGGCGTCAGGTGACTGCGATGGCTCGTGCGCTCCGTGCTTCCCACCACTCAGCGTCTTCCAGTGTACTGTAGGCCTTTCAATTGAGGTTGAATTGCGGAGAAAGAAGGGGCCCCTTGCCAAGTTGCCGAAACCGGTTAGAAAATCTTGTCGGCTCCCCTGCCCCGCGCGAGATGGGGAGACGGTCCTTACCCCACACTCGGCTTCCCCAACTCTCCAACTCCAAGTCTCCAACTCGTACCCCCTTGTCTCATGTCCGACAGGATCCCGACTTCTTCTTCAACTCACCTTTCAGTTCAAGTTGTCTGGGCAGATGACACCCGAAACCACAACTTGACCGGACATTCCGATTCCCCTGGATGTCGACCTCTCTTTACCAGAATTTCTCTACTCGACACTTCCATCGTCTTGAAACAGTCAGTACGTTGACTCGCGGCAAACCTTAACTCAGTACACCGGGACAGTTCGGATGCAGTGGTGCTTTGCGTCATCCCGTTCGGAACGATCCTCATCGACCTCATCTCGCACAGCCCAATGCTGGTTTCTTCGCTGGCTGGGCCATATCTCTGAGGAAGCTCTTTTTACAAAGCCCAAGATGCCATGAAGGAAGACCAAAATGCCTTGAGCAAAGCCAAAAACACCAAACCCGCATTTGCTTTATGGGCACTACGTCGATGACTAAGGCGTCGTCTCTATGGGAGAGCCCATACAATCGATACGCAAAATGGAAAAGACCACATGGTGTCCCGCTAACAAACTTCCAAGGGGTGTATCAGATACATCGGGCACGCCTACGGACACAATCAAGTGTTGACGAAATGACATCAATGTATCACGACTCGACATGCATCTCTTCGATTATATGGGCGCTATGTTACCAGACAACAAACGCAATACTCGAATGCGCACTCAAAAAAGGGGTAGAAAACAGAGGACCCCAGAACACTAAACCATCGCAATCCTTTCCCGTGCTGACGCTTTCCCAATTCACCACAAATTCATAACAGATATCCCACCCAAGCTTTCTTCTTACCCTGTCCTTCCTCAAAACTACCCCTTAATCCTTCTTGATCAACGAATCAAAGAGCGGCTTCAAGCTCTTCGCGCTCTTCTTGGGGTACCTCTTCTGGTCGTTCTCATAGTCAACATAGGTGACGCCGAACCGCGTCTCATAACCCTCAGCCCACTCAAAGTTGTCCATCAGACTCCAGGCCAGGTATCCCTTGACGTTGACGCCGTCCTCGCTGCGCGCCTTGGCCATTGCGTTGACGTAGTCGTTGAAGTACTTGACGCGGAAGTCGTCCTCGACGATCTGCTCGAGCGGCATGTCGTTCTCGCCCTTGAGACTGGTGCCGTTCTCGGTCACGTAGATCTTGGGGTAGCCGTAGCGCTTGCTGAGCCAGTTGAGCAGGTCGCGGAAGCCCTGGGCGTGCGGGCGGAGCCAGAAGGACTGGGTCTCGGGCCCGATGCAGTTGCCGTTCTTGTCGTAGAAGAGCGTCTCGAGGTTGCCGAGGAAGTCGTCCTCGGGCGGGACGCCCTTCTTGTGCTTGATGTAGTTGGCCGTGTAGTGGTTCATGCCGTAGAAGTCGTTGGAGCCCTTGACGAGCGCCACCTCCTCGGGCGTGAACTCGGGCAGCCGGTTGCCGAGCTGCTTGCGCATCGAGTCGGGGTACTTGCCGAAGTAGATGGGGTCCGCGAACCAGCTGATGGCGAACTCGATCTTGCGGTCGCACGCCTCGACGTCCAAGGGGTCCTCAGGGTCCCAGGGAAGAGTGGCGTCGCCGTTCAAGGTGATGCCGATCTCGCCGCCCTGTGTGGGCTTGAAGTCCTCCCGGTAAGCCTTGACGGCCCGGCCGTGGGCGATGAGGAGGTTGTGGCCAACGATCCAGGGCTCGCGAGCGCTGTCACCAACGGGCGACTTGGTCCGGTCGGAGGTGTGGCCAGGGGCAAAGTAGCCCGAGTTGTAGCCGAGGATGGAGCTGCACCAGGGCTCGTTGAAGGTGATCCAGTGCTTGCACTTGGGGATGGCCTTGAACATGACGCGGGCGTAATGCTCAAAGTCAAGCGGGAACTCTTCGCGGTTCAGGAGACCGCCGTAGCGCTTGTCGAGACCATCGGGGAGATCCCAGTGGAAGAGGGTGATGAAGGGCGTAATGCCGGCCTCGAGCAGGGCATCGACAAACTTGACATAGTGGTCGATGCCCTTCTGGTTGATGGCGTCGTTGCGGCCACCCACGGGGATGATACGAGACCAGGAGATGGAGAAGCGGTAGGCGGTGGCGCCGAGAGACTTGAGGAGATCAATGTCCTCCTTGGTGCGGTTGTAAGAGTCGCAGGCGACGACGCCAGAGCTGCCGTCGGCGATCTTGCCGGGGATGTTGCAGAAAGTATCCCAGATAGAGGGGCCACGGCTGTCAGCGTGGATAGCACCCTCAATCTGATAGCTAGTGCAGAGAGATGTGTATTAGTTGTTGAGCTCTGCATATATGGTCTTGCTGATAATAAGTCCGGCTCAGCTGAGAATTAGCACTTACGCCGCAGTAGCGAAGCCCCAGAGGAAATCCTTAGGAAGAGACATGATGAATGCTTTTTCGCTGGACAAGAGACGTTATCCGGAGGTGGGTTAGGGGAGATATACCAGAATGACTCCGCCAAACTGGTTATAAGCAACTCAACTCTAGTCGCTATGCAATGCGTCAACCAGCAGGATATGTATCAGACTGGGATAAAGGGGAATGAAGAAAAATGGAGGGAGAAAGGGAGCATACAAAAAGAACGAAGCTCCAAGTGAGGGCGGGATGGTCATCTTATAGCCATGGCCCATGAAAACGACCTAGCCCAGCCAGAGAGAGGTACTTCCCAAAGGGGACACTTAATGACCCCAATTTCTCCCGTGTTTCGGACCGTTGACACCGAGAGAAAAGCTAGGCGTAGCCTGAGAGGAGATCAATGGTACCCAGAAGAGATCAGACAAGGTCAATACAACATCACTAGGAAGTGTAACTTGTACATACAACCACGGTCCGTACAGTATGTACCTGTTCGTTTGTGCTTGGGTGTGTGCGGTTCCCAACGCTTCTTGTGTGCTTCCATCCCCACGCTTTTCGAATCTTGCCCGCATGGAAACACACAACACACAGCAGCCCATGTCCTGGTAATCAGCAGAAAACCAAACCGAAGCTTGTCTTAGATTGGTGTAGTGCTCATGGGTAATTCTCATTCAAATGGGATTTATCCCCAGACAGTACTGGCCAATCGTAGGTATGCTAGGCACGTCGAGCCGTCGGATGCAACCTCTTCCCAAGATATGATTGGCCGTTAGAGCGTGGGGATAAATCCCATTTGAATGAGAAAAAGCTGTACTAGGTATGTACCTATGCTTCCACCGCAAGGGTCCCGGAACAAGAACCCTTGCGTTACGTCCCTCCCCACCGCGGGGCATTTTTGGGACCACGGAGGATGACGGACGACTGGGAAAGTGGAAGGTGAAGAAGAAGCCATGCAACAAGCTTGTGATGCATGCACAGTACGTAAGTATAGGTACCAGTACCTGTTACCAGCTGGGAGGTAGAACCTCGAGACAAGCACTTGTGATACCGCTGGGTTCCACAGAAAAGATGTGAAGATCCAGCCAGTAAGCAGCTGTCGTTGACAAGCTGCAGTATTCGAGAAGCTCTCTTTTTTGACATGACAACGGAACATTTTCCCTTCTCAGTTATTCGACATAATAACCATGATAATGCCGTTTCAGACAACGAGGCTATTCGCAGATTTGGGTAGGGTAGAGTGACAACACTTACACACTGCCATCCTCCTCTCCAAGAATACTTGACCAGGGTCCGTCGGTGTTCCTCTCAGAAAACAAAAGGACGAAAAAGACACATCAATCATGTGTTCATTTGCCTCCTCCCGACATCCAACGTTCTCAACTCCACTCCCCAACAAACTGTGTCCTGTCCATCCTGCCCTCTCTTGCTTTTACCCTTTTGTCTTTTGCCGGAAAGTCGGGCCGCCTACCAGCAGCCAGGGCAAAACTTCGGCAAAACTATTTCGCAAACGCCGGTCGTTGTTGCTAGAGAGCGGCTAGAGAAAGAAGCCCGGCAGGATAAAATCCCCAAGCAAGCTTAACCCGGTCAGGTAATGGCCAAGGATGACGGGACGTGTCCCGCCAACGCCGGGGGGAACGTGCGGGGCCCCGTTCTGCGGGCCCCGCAGCGGCGCAGCCAAGTTGAGGTCGAGGTCGGTGGCCGGGGCAAGGCCAATCCAGCCGCCGCGGGCTTTTCTTAGCTCACCTCAGCTGTAACTTTGGTTTGGGCTGCTGCAGCAGGGCAGGCAAGGGCGCAAGGCAAGGCAGGCACTGGCAGGGCAGGGCAGAACAGAGCCGCTTCGACTTCTCGGTTTCAACTTCAACTTCATCTTTCTATGTCCGTGATGCTCAATGCATCATTGTTTTGACCATTTGAGCCCGCACACGATCAACCATCAATCCATGGGTCCCTAGCGCTTCTGAGATGGTCTGGAATGCATCCCCAGCTTGGGAAAAGAGTCCCAGGTTAGCCAAGCCACCTGATAATACGGATCACAGAACCGAGTCGGGTAATCCTCGGCCTCGCCAGCGACTGAAAACACAACATCGCCGCGCGGAGCCTGGTAGACTGGGCTCGGCTGGTAGACTTGAGGCCCGCCTTTCCATTGCCCTGCCTCCCCTTGTTAACTTGTTTGCCCACGAGTTCACGACGGTTCGCTCAACTGGCAGTTTTCGACGGAAAGCCGGGAACGGGACGGGATCACCATCAGGTCAGATATGTGGATGTGGATGTTCTGCTGATTGCCTCCTTTTTAGTCCCGTTGTTGATCGAGCTAGGCGGGACGCTCGGTCGATGTCCACCTGAGTCGCTTGCGTACATCCCCCTTCGACTAGTATGTAAGGAAGTCCTCTTCCAGAAAGTACTATTTTCACTCCAAAGCTTCACGGTTTGTCTTCGTTTTCATCTCTTGACTCTTCGCTTAGGATTTCACCGCAATACTTGGCTCGCTTTGTCTCAGCAGCGTATCTCCACGATTGTACGGCGAGCACATCCAATGGTGTGCTCCATCATTGCTGGGTATTTCACGAGTTTCCATTTGGATTTGTTGCGATGTGTATACACATCCCGGGATCATTCGAAAACGCTTGCGATAAGCTATCCGCTAGGGTTGAAGTATCGTACTGCTACAGTTAATCGTTGTATAAATGCTGAATATGAGGACTATGTCGGAGGTCCACGGGTTGGCGCACCGCCAAGTAGGAAACAAGCGACCCAACAACCCGAAACCAAGCCAAATCTTGCCAATCTTGCCAAACGCCTTCAACGATGCCTATCCATCGATGACCCTCTTGTAATTCTGAAACGCCGAAAAGAATGCCCGCAAACCCAAGCGCTCTAATGCCCTGTTATAGTCTTGGGAGGTGCTTGGGCGTCTAGATGAACCATGGCAGGAAACGTGATCCCACTGCAGGCTCATTGCTTAACGTCCTTCATGATAACGCCCGGGCTACGCTCCCATCGTCTCGGTCACCAAGCTTCCGCTTGCCGTTTCTCGGGGAACCGCTTGGGGAGCCGCTGTCACCCTCGGTCCATTCCACCACTTCCCATTCGACTTGAACTGTACCACTCGTATTCTGTCTGCGACCTTTGGAAGCACGAAGAGTACCGAGCCGGCTGCCTTCGACCAAGGTGTCCAGCCAGGGTAGGCCACCCACAGTCTGGCGGCCGATATACGTCACTGCTTCCTTCCCCTCTTGCTTCTTTGAAACATCCACCTCGGGTTCACCCTCGCTTTCGGAGTCCGGCAACATACCCAAGTCCTCCAGGTCCGCTAAATCTTCTGGATGGAGACTACCCAACGACAGCTGGATAAAATCGGCTTCGCTAAGAGGCTCCTCGGACCAGTAAGACAAGGGTGTACCACAGTAACCGCAGAAGTGGCGCATAGAATGCTGCTCAAAGGGAGAGGTGTAGGCGCGATGGATCATCGCTGTCCTTTCGTCGGGAGAAAACGAGAGCGTCGTGCTGTGGTACCATGGCAAAGGCACCCGCAGGAAAGCAGCCAATGGTGAGGCATAGGAGATATCTGCATTCGCAACATTTCGTCAGTTGATCCATGCTCGTGGGAAAATAGAGATAGTAATTGGAATTTCCTGAGGGTCAGTGTCGCTGGACAGATTCGTACATTGGGAGGGCGGTGAGTTGAAGATGACTTGCGCCGTTTGTGTGGTGTTTTGCGGAAACTGGATGATGTAACGATTGCGGCCGCATTGGCAGCCGCCACGGAGGGGACGCTCGAAGCTCATTTTTGAAAAGGTGTAGAAACAAAAAAGGCGGCAAGAGTGGTGGTGAAAGATTAATTCGAGCTTGGGATTCTTGGAGGGTTAAGTAAGTTTGCAAGTTCAAGAAGTTCGTGATACCTAAGCCCGAGCTAAGGTTTGATTGAAGCAGGCAAACAAACGGCCAGGTAACAAAGGAGAGCTTCTGTTTGAATAAAGAAAGCGAGCGAAAGATGACGATCAGGGCAGGCGGGTGACGGAAGGAAGTCGAGGCGGGGCAGCTTGAGCGGGAGTGCGGGACACCACCAGTTCAAGCATGTAATACGTCAATCATGGCGTATAAGTGCCCCTCGTGGTCCGGTCAAGGCCGCAGGCAGGAACGTCCAAGATTGTCACACTCGTGAGCGAGTCCCCATTGTGAAACAGCCAATGAAGAAGGAGACTGAGTTCTGTTTGTATTCAAGGTAAAAACAAACAATTAGTACACGACAAAGAACTTTGCAAACGATACAATCCCATGTCATGAAACAGGCGCGGGAGACATCGTATGCAACCACTTAAAGCTCCACGCGCTAACCCCACATGCTTTTTTCGGGGTGACAACATTGGAGATCGCGCCCAGGAACGTGAAGCTAGGGAGCTAGGTAGGTCGCCAAACAACTCTATGCCAAGGGCAGTCCTATTGCACCAGAACGAATTGATGGTGTTGGGGTTGTTCAATAAATCGAAGGTAGCAACCCAGACGGCATATTAGAGCCAGCTTCAGCCTCACAATGTGTTGAAGATAAAACCGCCCATCGCGAATAGACACTTGTTCCGCGCAACAAGGAGCCTCCGTTGGGATCTGCTCTTTGCTCCCGTATTCCCGGGCCGAGCACTGGCTGAACCGAAATGCATATAGGAAAAGAAGAAGGAGGAAATACCAAAAATTAGAATGTGAACCTAACCAGTAAAGCATGGAACGTTTTGGTGTTGATAAACCGCGAACGATTGTGAGAACAAGGGAACGAAAACTTATTGAACATCCACCAAGAAGAATATACAATGACTCTGAGAGCGATAAGAAGGATTGATGCCGTTGACAAGCATAGGAAATGTCAATAAAAGTAAGTGGTGTTGCAAATGCAAAACATCCTATTCTAGCAGGCTTGTGAAAGGAATCAGAAGCTCGCAGTTGCCACGCTCTACACAGTACAGCCAAGTGTTGCGCTGGACCCTTGCACTTGTACGCTTTGCCACCTGGCAGAAGCATGCTTTGTCGCCTAGCCTGGCGGAATGCCAGCTGCCAGCCGAATGGACCTTCAATTAACGAACTGCCCAGGCGCGACACGGTCAACTTTCTCGGAGGCACGCGAACCTTGGATTGTTCAACAATTGCTTGCAACACTTTGCAATCACTGCCACAACACCAAACGCCATTTCCCACTTGTCCATCAACCCCAACTCATTCTTAAACAAGTTGGATAGAGGGGCAATATGGCTGCCATGTAAGTCGCATACCCTTCTGGATTTCATGCTTTCGCGTGCTCTTGCTCTCCAGCCCTGCGACGGCGGACGTGCCCCGCTCCATCTACGCCGTAGGGCACTGATTTCCCCGACAGAGATCACAGCTCAGTGCCATTTCTAACACTCTCTGTTACAGCGAGAGTTTTGACAATATCTACTTGGATTTGTCCAAGGAGAGCGGAAAGTCGAGATTCGCGGAAAATGGCTTGGGATGGAAACCTGCTGGTGGCGGCGAAGCGTTCACTCTCGACTCGAGCAACATCGGCGGTGCCCAATGGAGCAGAGCGGCGAGGGGCTATGAGGTCAAAATCCTGTTGCGAAGCTCTGGCGTAGTCCAGCTCGACGGTTTCCACCAAGAAGTACGAAACCTATCCATGCGCCTTCGAAGCGAAGGAACGCTGACGTTTTGCCACAGGATTACGAGCGCCTTAGCAAGATCTTCAAGAACTGGTACAGCGTGAACCTCGAGAACAAGGAACACTCTTTGAGAGGATGGAACTGGGGCAAGGCTGAGTTTAGCAAAGCCGAGCTTACCTTCAACGTCCAAAACCGACCGGCCTTCGAGATTCCTTACTCCGAAATTTCCAACACGAACCTTGCCGGAAGAAACGAAATCGCAGTTGAGTTCGCCGCCAACGATGGCGGCAAGTCGAACGGTCACAACGGAACAGGCGGAAAGGGCAAGAAGGCATCGGCCGGCAAGGATCAGCTGGTCGAGGTGCGCTTCTACATCCCTGGAACAACAACACGAAAGGAGGCCGAGGGTGGTGAGGCTGGTAGTGACGCCGATGAAGAAGAGAAGAATGCCGTGACTCTGTTCTACGACACCCTTATTGAGAAGGCCGAGATTGGCGAGACGGCGGGTGATACTATTGCTACATTCCTCGATGTGCTACATCTCACGCCCAGGTACGTGGAAACTGCACGTTGGTCGTTGATACTTTTCTGGTGCTAACTCCCCCGATAGAGGACGTTTCGACATCGATATGTACGATGCTTCATTCCGTCTCCGTGGCAAGACATACGACTACAAGATCCAGTACGATGCTATCAAGAAGTTTATGGTGCTCCCCAAGCCGGACGATCTTCACTTCTTGCTTTGCATTGGTCTTGACCCGCCCCTTCGCCAAGGTCAAACACGTTACCCATTCGTGGTCATGCAGTTCAAGGCGGACGAAGAGGTTACTCTTGACTTGAACATCACCGAGGAGGAACTCAACGGGAAATACAAGGACAAGCTTCAGAGCCACTACGAGCAACCACTTCATCAGGTTGTGGCGTACATTTTTAAGGGACTTGCGAACAAGAAAGTCACTACACCCGCCAAGGACTTTACAACGTGAGTTTTCATCTGTTCATTTCATGGCCAACAACGGTACTAACATAGGAACCCGCAGGCACCGTCAGCAGTACGGCATCAAGTGCTCTATCAAAGCCAGTGAAGGATTTCTCTACTGCCTGGAGAAGGCGTTTATGTTTGTCCCCAAGCCGGCTACATACATCTCATACGAACAGACACAGTCCATTACGTTTTCACGCGTGGGCGGTGCGGTCTCGGCACTGTCGACGTTCGACATTACAGTCCACATGAAAAACGGCGCGGGCTCATCCCAATTCAGCAACATTAACCGTGAAGACTTGAAGGCTCTCGAGGAATTTTTCAAGCTCAAAGGACTGCGTGTCAAGAACGAAATCGATGACGACACCAATCTTATCGCCGCCGCCTTGGGCGATGACGACATGGCTAGCTCCGACGAAGAGGCCGTCGGCCCCAAGGCTGATCGTGGCTCCGCTGACGAGGATGAGGAGAGCGTGGATGAGGACTTCCAGGCTGAGTCCGAAAGCGACGTGGCGGAGGAGTACGACAGCAACCATGAGAGTGATGGGTCGGGCAGTGAGGAGAGCGACGTCGATAATCGGGTCGATGATGAGGATAAGGACATGGATGATGATGACGAGGGAGAGAAGCGCCCCAAGAAGAAGAAGAAGACGGCTTAGGTTTGTTTTCATGTTGGCGTGTCGTTACTTGTTTGATTAAAAGGCAGATCACAGGCTGGAAGGCAGGCAGCTGGCAGCTGGGTATTTGGGGCGTTCCGGTACTTTTGTGACGGGATTATGTGTTACTCTGTATTTTCTCTACTATACATCTATATGATTCTTGGACGTCGGAGGGGACGTTCGTATCATTCAGGGAATTAGTCTAGTATCTTCGTATGCCTCCAGCATGGGCGAGTGAGCGAGCTGATGAACAATGGCAAGCGACAGGCGTATCGATTCAGCCATGGCTCTACCTACTTAGAACATATCATGTCCCGACATTGGCAGGGCCAACAATAATAATTTGAGGCTTCAATGTTCATCAAACCTCAAGTCTGGATGGCTGCCTGATACAGGCGGCACCTTAAAAGTACGATGGAATGTCAGCCTGCAGGCGGTTGGGTATCGCTCTAGCGGTCGGAAACCTAAGCGTCTAGGATACAGCGGTGCCCTGCGTGGCCCAGTGGGCACATGTGGTGCGGAGCGGCCCCTGCTGGGTACTCTGACGCTTCGGCAGAGTTCCATTCACCTTTGATTCCCGTCGATTGAAAAGTTGAGCCCCACCAAGGCGGTGGGTACTCGTCGGTTAGGTGCACTGGCCACTGGGCCATGTGGGGCCTCCCTTTGGGGGCCCGCTTACAGCCAGCCAACCGACTCTCATCGTCCCTTTGAGAGTCGGATTTTTTACATGTATCTTGCAAGCGGTATATCTATCAAAAACCTCATTCAACCATAACTTTATCAATTTGAGTCGTATGACTTCGTAAATAACCTCAATTTATTTGTTTTGACGAGCTCTATCGATTTACTATAGCGTATTTTGATCCTGCTATTGCGGAGCGTATTGAAAAGGCTGCCCGTTATTACCTCGCCCGCTAGAAGCGTATAATACGCACCAATACCAAGGGGAATAACCGCAAAGGCAAAGGTAATAATTATACTATAAAAGACGCTATATACGTTTACGATATAGGGGAAGCTATCGTTAAGAAATACGTACAGTTACTTTAAGAAGGGAAGCTATTGCTAATAGGTATAAATACCTATCGCCTACTAGCGTTAACCCCCAGCGAAGATAAGGCCCTTAACATCGTAGTCCAGATCGCTGACCGTAGCCACTTCCTTTTAAATAATGCCTCTCTCGTCAAACTAGCTAATCAACTTCGTAATCAACGACTCTCTCCCCCCTCTATTTTACTACACAAGAATTAGCCTATTAAATAGCGTAAGAAATACCCGGAATTCGAATTCAAAGTAGTTAGTTTTAAAGACGTAAAGAGGATGAGCGCCGAGGCCTAGTTAGAGAGCTTAGAAGACTGGTTTAAAGAGGTGAAAACTGTCTATAAAGCTTTTAATATCAAGGAAGAGAATATCTAGAATATAGATGAGTTTCCCTTTCAAATAGGGGAAATCAAGGGAACTATAAAGGTATAAAAGCTTCCCTACAATTATTATTCTCTATATTACCTTATTAACTTTCACTATACTAACCAACATAGTAACAAATATTATCTATAAAGAATAGAATTCGAATGAAGAGGGTAATATTCAATCTTAGTAATAAAGAAAGTCTAATTACTATTAATACTATATCGGCTATAGTAAAGAGTATCCTATTATTCCTAATATTTAAGGCATTAATTATAGTAAGGCTCTAGCTTCTTTAATTACAATTAGGCTTAATCTTACTCAACTGGCTTCGTTTATACTAATTTATTTATAGGTATAAAGTAACGTATAAACTAGTTATAAAGTTGATCTAAATATAGTTATTACTAATACAACAATTGGGTATAATAATGCTTACTATGCCCTATAATAGATTAGGCACTTCAATAAGCACTCTTTTAAACTATCCTCCTCCTTCGATAGCTATACTATCGACGAATAGTTTAGTCTATCACCAGATTGCCCACCCCCTTTTAAGAGACTAGAGCTTTCTAAGGGTAATAGAATAACCACTAGCTTTACGTCTATTACTAAACCGAGGGTATACAAAATATTATTTATAAATAGATTTGAAGCCTATAAAGACCTCAACATCCTACAATACTATAAAGCCTTCGATATTATACCTTATACCCTACTTTTACATACCAGCTATATACTTCAACCGCTTAATATAGGGGTTTATTAAGTAATTAAGAAGGCTTACTAGAAGGCTCTAGTAGATAAGATTGCTAGCGGGGCTATTAATATTAACCGTATAGTCTTCTTAAACAACTAGAAGAAGGTCAAAAAGGCTGGGTTTATACGTAGTAATATTTATAAGGGATAGGAGAAGATTGGTCTTTGGCTACTTAAACTAAATATATTAATTATAATTATAATGAAATTACGTAGGTATACAATTGACCAGACCAGACGTTCCCCTCAACAAACTTTGTAAGGCTATAAAAGTATAGTAAGAACCCCTTTTCCCTAACCGATTTAAGGCTATAACTCTATATAAAGTACTTCGTATATTCGAATTACTAACTATTTAAAAGAGGATTAATACGGCTAATTTACCCTTTAAAACGTAGGTTGACGATATTAAAGTTGCCCTAAAAGTCTCTATTAATACCTAGAAGCTGGTATATAATTGGTAAAAACACTAGAAGCGCCGCATCGAAGCAGAAGTTCAAAAGTAGAACCCTTATAAATATATGGCTATTAGTGATAGAGCCTATACAAAGGAGGTTTTTAATACTAAGGTTGTAGTAAAAAAGGTAGTTAATATAGAAGATGGTTTAAAAGAGACCTAGTAAATTAGTATAGTCTTTATTAAAAAGGTCGCCCTCGAGGAAACGCCTAATTTTAAGCAATAGCTTCTACGTAAACTAAAGGGTAAGAAAGCGGTTAAGCCTAATCCTATACTAAATAATAACGGCCTTATTTATATAACAATAGATAACCTAGAGTATAATAGAATATTAAGGGTAAAAGAGTAATAAGATAAGGTTATTACGGATAAAGACCGCCGTACCTTATTTACCGGGCTAGGCCTTAATTATTTATATTATATACTAGAAATATTTGTATTTAAAAAGGTATTACCCGATTAGGATATAATTACCTTCCTCGCTAGTTTTAAAGACGAGGAGGATTTATACTATAAATTTATAGGGAAGGCTACCCTACCTTTCGTCGATAAAAATTACATACCGTTTAAGACGTATAGCAAGAAAAGGAATAGGAAGATTCGTAGGGGAAATAGCTCGTTAATCGAATTTATCCTAAGCAATAAGGGGATACGTAAAGTCCCTAATAAACTTCTTACCTTACCCCAGTACGCTTATTTAATCGGGCTATTATTAAAACTACCTTCAATACTATACCCTCCCAAGAAGCCCAAGCTAGAATCTAGGAAGGGGAAGGAAAAGGCTATTAACTCTAATAAAATTACTACAATAACTATAACAGTAGCGGGCAAGAAGCTAGAGGTACCCGTAAGCCGTATAAGGGTAACAGTTACTGTAAATAACGATTCTAATAATAATAGAAGTTTATAAGGGGAAGAGGAAGACGAGGAGTTGGATATTGTATTGTGAGCGCACGGGCTATATGAGCATATAAGGTGCTTCTCAATACTATAATAATATATGACGACCTTTTATTTATAAATTAAATATAGAATTGAATACGCGCAATTGAGACCATCATTCTGAATATTTCACCATCTTTTTTGCTTGTGTTTTGGTGGAGATATGGATTGTTGAGGTTTTTGAAAGATATACGACTTGTAAGATATATGTAAAAAATCCGACTCTCAGAGGGACGAGGAGAGTCGGTTGGCTGGCGAAGCGAATCCACCTAACCGACGAGTATGACCCATTTCCGCGTTTCTCTTCCTTCGCCTTTGTTTTCTGTCGACCAGTCCAGAAGCCATTGGTGCCAATCGTCAGCTAACGGCCTCTCCTTGCTGCCGTATCGGACAGTCACACCTGCACGGTGATAAAATTATTCTCACTCGTCCTGTTGTTTTTGACACCTGATACCACGCCCAAAGGAAGCATCTGCCTGTCTCGACATTTCACGTCCCGGAGCAGGGAAAAATAAAAGTACCCGATCAGCACCGCAAAGGAGATTTACAATAATGGAAGCCAACTAAAAGGTCCCCGCCTTTGGAAACTATGTCTTTTTGGCGCTCCGCCTGCTATCTTTGAGAATGCCGACTGCCTCTTGACCATCGCTGCCCCAGGTTATTACAGCACTTTAACCAACAACCAAACCAGCAAACAGACAAAACCACCGCCGACGTACAAACCATACCGCGAACTCCTCCAACCCATTTTGCTTCCCCTTGAACTTTCTTCCTAACAGCCATACCATGGACGCCCAGGTAAGGCTGCTCTCCCCAGCGTGAAAAAAACATCCCCCCCGCAAGCTCGCACCCGCCGACCCCGCCATATATCCATCCAAATGGAGGGAGCAGAATGTACCTCTTTGGCACACGTCATTCCTCTCTGTCCTCTCGTGCTGACGGTCGTTTCTGCTGCAGTTCGAAAAGGCGATTGAGATCGCCTTCGATCCTCGTTCCAGTCAGGCCCTGAAGAACCAGGCGCTCGAGTTCCTCAACCAAGTCAGGACCGACGTTCAAGCATGGCGCATCTGTGCCGCGCTCTTCACGCGAAGCCCCAGGGCATCCGACATCGTCCGCCATGTCTCCCTTGAGATGGTCAATAACGCCGTCCACTCTCAAGGGTTGGACGCCCCCGACCTCGCCTTCGTGAAAAATTCTCTACTCGACTATATCACACGCACATATGGTCCCAATGCTCAGGACCAAGCCGACCCTGCGAACGTTCAGAACAAGCTCACACAAACCCTCACGTACCTCTTTGTCGCCCTCTACGGCGAGGGCTGGGAAACCTTTTTCGACGACTTCCTCGCCTTGACCAGCTCCCAAAATGGTGCTTCAAGAGACAACCTCAGCGGCGTTATGCTGTACCTGCGTATACTAAGCTCCGTCCATGACGAAATCGCCGACCTAATGATCAGCCGCCAAGGGAACGAGTCGAAGAGGAACAACGATCTCAAAGATCTGATTCGAGAACGGCATATGCAGAAGATTGCCATGTCGTGGCAGGATATCCTCGCGCAGTGGACAAATAAGCATGATGGCGTGGTAGAGTTGACGCTCAAGGTGATCGGAAAATGGGTCAGCTGGATCGATATTTCCCTTGTCGTCAGCCAGGACATGCAGAACTTAATCTTGCCCTTGGTCGGCAGGGCTAACAACACGAGCAACAATATTGATACCGTGAGGGACACCGCCATCGATACGTTGACGGAGATTGTCGCCAAGAAGATGGGACCGAGCCACAAGATGGAGCTGATTTCGTTCTTGAACCTCGGTGGCATCATCACAGAGCTCCTTGCGAGTCAAGGGTTGAACGAGTTCAAGGGCACCTCTCGTTACGACAATGACCTCGCAGAAGTCGTTGCGAAGCTCCTTAACACGATCATGACGGATGTAGTACGGGTTCTGGAGGACAACAAAGTCGACGCCGAGACCCGAGCAAAGGCCGAACGTCACCTTCAGGATTTCTTGCCGGCCCTTCTCCGTCTTTTCTCAGATGAATTTGACGAAGTGTGCTCAACGGTTATTCCCTCGCTTACTGACCTTTTAACGTTCCTTCGCAGGGTGGGGACATTGCCTGATAGCTATTCTCAGATGCTTCGCCCAATTCTTAGTGCCATCGTTGCTAAGATGAGATATGACGAGACTTCTTCCTGGGGCACCGAGGACGGAGAGAGCGATGAGGCCGAGTTTCAGGAGCTCCGCAAAAGGTTACAGATCCTTCAGAAGAGCGTGGCTGCCGTCGACCAGACTTTATATATCGAATTCTTGAGTAACCTTGTGGGCAACATGTTCGCAACGCTCGAGCAGCAAGGCCCACAAATGGACTGGAGAGATCTGGATTTGGCCCTCCATGAAATCTATCTGTTTGGCGAGCTTGCTCTGCCAAATGCTGGACTTGCTCACAAGAGCGAACCTAATGCCGTTGCCACCGAGCGTCTTGCTGTCATGATGAGCAAGATGGTTGAGTCAGGTAAGAGGATACATCCTCCTTACTCGATGTCTTCTTCTGGGTTTCGGGCTAACAACTTTGATAGGCATTGCGAACTTCCCCCACCCAGCAATTCTTCTCCAATACATGGAGATTTGTGTGCGCTATCATGCATTCTTCGAGTCGCACCACCAATACATCGCTCCCGTACTCGAAAACTTTGTTCACCTCATTCATCACGAGCACCCTAGGGTCAGGACCAGGTCTTGGTATCTTTTCCTTCGGTTCGTGAAGCAGCTGAGAGCCCAAGTGGGCAACGTGGCGAAGACTGTTATTCAGTCGATCAGCGACCTTCTGCCTATTAAGGCTGAGGTGCCGAGCACTGAAGCGGAGGACGATATGTCCTCGGATGAGTCTGATCACTCCGCTGACGCCATCTTCAATGGCCAGCTCTACCTTTTCGAGGCTATCGGCTGCATCTCATCAACCTCCACCACACCGGAGGCTGATCAGGCTCTCTACGCTCGCTCGGTTATGGAGCCTCTGTTCTCTGATATGAGCGTACACCTGCCACGCGCCAAGTCTGGCGATGCGCAGGCTATCCTACAAATCCATCACATCATCATGGCCCTCGGCACCCTGGCCAATGGCTTTGCTGATCCTAACCAGTCGCAGAACCCGAACAACCAGCGTATACCCCCACAAGCCGTCTCTGCGGAGTTCTCCAGGGCATCTGAGGCAATCCTGGTTGCTCTTAATGAGCTTAATACCAATGGCGAGATCCGTGCCGCATGCCGCTCCGCCTTTTCTCGTCTACTTGGTGTCCTTGGGGCTACCATTCTCCCCCAATTGCCCCAGTGGATCGAAGGACTCCTTTCCCAAAGCTCTAGTAAGGACGAGATGGCGTTCTTCCTTCGCCTACTGGAGCAAATCGTCTATAACTTCAAGGGCGAGATCTATAACATCCTCGACCTCCTTCTCACGCCGCTCCTCCAGCGTGTTTTTGCGGGTCTCTCAGAACCCATCAACGGAACCGATGATGAGATCCAGCTGCAGGAGCTGCGTCGCGAGTATGTGTCGTTCGTACAGGTTATCCTGATCAACGAACTTGGCGGCGTCCTCGTTAGCACATCCAACCAGGGTGTCTTCGAGTCCCTCGTGAACTCCATCATGACCATTGCTAAGACCATTGTCCACGGTAATATCGTGGCCAGTCGCATTAGCTTCAATGTTCTTGCGCGGATGGCTCAACAGTGGGGTGGTCCTGACGTCGCTACCATCGGCGAGAACCCCACCGCCAACGGAGTCCCCGCGCCCGCTTTCCCTGGATTCGACCAATTCATGCTCACCCAGTTCCACGCTGCGTGCTGGGAGGTCATGCAGGACATCAACTTCAGACCCTATGCCGATGCCCAGACACGGCAGATCCTGAATGAAATTACCGGTCTGGAGCAGACCATCTACCTCAAGACGGGCGAGAAGTTCATCAACCACTGCCAGACGGTTACGTTCCCGGCCGTTGGCATGGGTGCCGAGGACTTCTTGCGTGCGCTCACTAGCTCTACGGACCGCAAGGCCGTGATGGCTTACTTGCAGCAATTGCTCAAGAGCCGGCGATAGAATCGCATGTGTCATGTGTCTGATGATCCAACCGGGGCGAAGATATGAGTGTAAGATGATGGGTGATACTGAGAAGGAGGAGATATGGCTAGGAGACGAGGATACCAGAGGAGGTTGCGAACGGATAGAGAAGAATGAGATTCAGGGAACTCAGCGTGGCTGATAGACTGTGGAGGTGACCTTTTGAGCATTTCGCATACATACATACCTATATATTTACCCCCTCTGAAAAAGTGAAATCATCTTAAAGGCGTCAAGGACAGGCAAAAATCATATCCCTATAGCCGGTTTCCCATTTTAAGGTGTCTGTGGCTTGGTTGGTACCATACATTGCTCGCATCATATAGAGAAAATACCGTATAATTTCGGGAAATTCAGATTCCAGGTCAAGTATATACAACTATAACCCAATTGGAAAAGGGTGTTAGATTCTGCCCGCTATACTCTGTAATATCCGATTTCTGTCATATTTATGCCTGCAAATGCTAGGCAAAAGAGTGGGGGAGTCTATAATTCTAAGCGGAGGTCTATATATACAGCCTTTTAATTGGGTATTGGCTTTCTTCTTTCCCCCCTATAACCATACAGACCTTCCTTATCCCTATCACACAATCGAATCCCAATAATTTAACTATAGCAAAGACGAAATTTATCCTTGGCGATATCGATCTCGTCTATAAGTAAATAAACCCTATAGTATTAAGGCTTTCTCTAACTCCCTCTTTATAAATATAATAAATAATTACTTAAATTCCTAATAATTCATTGAATATATTAATTACGTCGTCGTCCCGCGAATACCCTTATTTCCTAACGTTTTAAAAGGTCTTACCCTTATAGATATGGCCTACAAACGAATCTACTTTGGCTAGGTTCGTAAGAAAAGCCGTTAAAAGATCGAATTCGAAATTAAATTTAAAGGTATTACTAATATTTACTATTATATAACTAAACTAGGTAAGTACTAGTACAAATAGGATAACCGCCTCTATATAGTTCGCTAGTAGTAGGAAGCTAAGGGTATCGCTTATACGTATATTAATATTAACGAATATATTAATAATAGCGAATCTACTAATACTAACAACAGCGAGGTTAGTAATAATAAAGAAACTTAATTCTTATTATATTTATTCGTCTTATTATTATTATTATTATTATTATTCTTATTCTTTATAATAATATTAATTATTAGCCTTCAACCGATTAATTAGGGCAACTTTATTCTTTATAATTTTAAGGAGCCCTTTCTTAAATAGTATTTCTAATAATTGCTTTATTTTAAAGCGGTTATACCCTCCTTTACCTAATTTAGAATTATAAACGAAGTTATCTTCAAATTTAAGGATAATTTTAAAATTATTTATCCCTATAATAATATTAAATGCGTACTCCTAATTATACTAATTAATATCGTCCCTATTAATATCTTTAATATTAATAAAATAATTTTCTAACTTATTTAGAAGGATAGCAATCCTAATATCTTTAAATACCTTTTTAACAAAATCCTTCTTATTATTCTTTAATATTATATAAATTCGAGAGACTACGTATATAACTATAATCCTCTTATCGGAGACGGACTAAGCTTTATCCGGGTAGTCTCATTCCTATACTTTTTTATAAATTTACGTTTACTCTTTCAATAGCTTCTTAAATAGGGTATTAATCGAAATATCGAAAGGTTATAAAAGGCTAGTCAAACCGCTAAGAATCATCGCCGGTACTACTTTATAAAATATACTTTCCTTAAATTTATTATAAATTCGAATAGTATTATAAAATAGAACTATATTTATAATTAGTAATAATTCTTACCTTAACTTTCTAACGACGGGTACGAATTCTTTATCTAACTAATTAAATAAGAACTCTTCGTTCTAATACGCTATCTTATTAAATTTAATATTAATATTTTAGGTATAAAGCGGTTATTCGTCTTCTTATATAATACTTTCACTATAAAAAATAATAGTTAATTTAATACGCTACTCGCTATTTACAAAGACATACAAAATTAAGGTAGCTTACCGCTTACCCTAATTACTACGGCTAATTTTACTTAAAACCATCTTACTTCCTTTAATAATATAAGTATAATTATTAAAATATTCGAAGGGGAATAGGATTTCGTCGAAGTTTATAATATAATTAAGAGGAAATTTCGTATTTATACTAAATATAGTAAGCTAAGCGTTACGCTTAATAAACTTATAAATTAAACCGGTTAACCTCCGATACTTTTTAGGTCTTTACCAATAATATTTAAATTTTAAACGAAAATAATAAAATCTCCTCCGATAAATCTATTTATAGGAAAAGGGTAGTATTCTCTACTTTAAAAAATAACTAACCTTAACAAGCAACTTAGCAAGCAATCTTTAAATTTAATATATAATTCTTCTATTAGTAATATCGTAGCGTTTACAAAAGTTAATAAACTAACCGCGGGAGAATATAAAGGGTTTTCGTCGTATTACTTCCGGGTAAAACTATTTAAATAACGTAGTAAATTCGCAGCGAAACTATACTATTATAATAAAATTATTCTCTAATCAAGTTTCCTAAAATAACTAGTACAATATTACCTCTATCTTTAGCTATAAAAAAACGCTATTTTTAAAAAGATTAAAAATAAATTTCTCGCAATACTTCTACTAATATACAATTATTCCCCGGGGTATAATAAAATATTCAACAATTTTATTATAATAAATATTACAATAGCTAAGGCGAAAATACTCGTTATTAACTCTATCGTATCAGCGTACTCCGCGGTTATAGCAATATTCTATTTCGATTTTCGTTTATACTAAGTAATTCAATACCTATTTCAATTAGTACTAATTCTCCTCCTTCAAATTAGATATTATAAAGTACATACCTATCGCTTAAATTCCTTAAAATAATTTCGTTCGATTCATTTAGTTAACTTCCTATTTTAGCGCTTAAGGACCTTATATATAGGGTTCTTAAGACGGCGCCCTAGTTACTTTTTTATACGGTCGAGATTTGAAAGTAGTAGAGGTACTGGCTAGGATACCGATTGGGCTTTTAATTGGGGTAGGGGCTGGGCTCCTAATAGGGGTGCTAATTGGGTTCGCTAAGCTTCCTACCTAGTATTTTGATCTATTTTAACACCCTCAATACTATAACGACAACGACGATATAGGGCAAAAGAACAATAGGGAATAATAGAGAGGATAGGGATTAGGCTTTAGAAGGACAGAGCGAATCGACTAGAAAGTAGGGCAACTTAGAATTATCCTCCTATACAGCGAATACAGAAGGTATAAAATACATAAATATACTAACTAAGCCATTTTTCTTCTAGCTGGGCACCAGGTGTATATGCCTGACCTGGAATCTGAATTTCCCGAAATTATACGGTAGACATAAACATTGGGATGCAGCACGCCAAACTCTGTGACTTCATGACACAGGTTGGAATGGATGTGCCCATCGGTTTATAAGACACCTTTGGAACGTTAACAAGCACATACGGCTCTAGATGGTGGAAAACCCGGGATCCCGTCCGCTCTCCCATACTCGTCAGGCCTACAAAATCGGCGGCTGACTAGCGGGAAACCCCCTAGTCAGGGACATTAATTCGTACCTGGACATTAATTCGTACCGCGGGAGCGACTTTGACTGGCTAGCAAAAACCCTTGGCGCCAAAGTCTCCCACGCTAAACCGGTTATTGGGCTTACCCGCATGCAAACATGGCTTAGATGCACTTTTACCTCTCTAGCTGAATATCCAATGCATGCACACCATATACCGTCCCGGTATAGGAATCCGGTACGAATTAATGTCCAGGTACGAATTAATGTCCCTGACTAGGGGGTTTCCCGCTAGTCAGCCGCCGATTTTGTAGGCCTGACGAGTAGATAAGCTAGTCTCTCATAACAGTCGTGCTCCGAATTTGTCAGCCCCCATCATACTTCCCCGCCACACGTGGCGCAGTCGTTTTGTACCCTGTGGGTCCAAAGAGAAACGCAAGGGCCATGCGTAGGTGGCTGATAGAATGAGACTAGGCCCAGTAAAGGCAACGGGGAGCTTGGCCAGGATTCTAAAGGAGCTTCGATCGTAACATTAATACCACGAGCGCGATACAATCGATAGTCATAACGTGGCTGCCGGGACCTTGAAGATCAATGATGAAGGAGAAAGTTAAAGGAAGCTTAGTTCGAGAAACTTGTATTTAATTCCTTCTACTAGAGGCATAGCTAAGTCTTTTACAGAATACTTAATTTTGCAAAGGCCAGGGGTTATATTAGGCCAGCACACTCAGCCAAACACGCAGCTTGCTGCTCTACAACTCGTCTTGCTTGACAAACTCAGCCTGAGCCGCAGCATCCGGCTGCTCCCCAAAATCAGCCTGAGCCGCAGCACCCAGCGGCTCCCCAAACGCATCATCCGGATTATCCCCAACACAGTGATGGCACCAGAAATGATTCCCCGGGTCGTGCGCCTTCTTCACGCCCAGCAACTGCTCGTACGCCTTCTCGCCCCAGTACCTCGCCGTCCAGTTATGCATCACATACGAGCTCTCGGAGAAGTAGCTGTTCGGCCCAAGCTTGTACAGCGTGTCCTGTGACTGCTGCGTCGTCAAGGTGCGCGCATTCCACAGCATGAGCGCCGAGCGGAAGCCCGGCGAGATGGCCGTGTCGCCAGGCTGCGTGCTCCCCAGATTGCCCGTCAACGACGTGTAGAGGTAGTGGAAGCCGCAGCGATAGCCCAATACATCCGGCGACGTCTTGTCGGGATTCTTCAGGGACTTGACGCAGATGTCCAGCACGTCCATCATGGTCGAGGTGAACTTTGTCTCCAAGGCCTGCCGCGAGACAAAGACCGAGTTCTGAGAGCCGGTGGCATTGTCCGAGGGCGGGTACTGCGCCGGCAGCGGGTTCACGGGGACGAGTGTAAATTTGTTAGCGGGCATGGAGAGGAGGTAATCATAGGCTGACTTGTAGTTGTCTTCCTGCACGGTCTCCGTCTGCAGCACGTCCTTGAGGCCGTCGCGGAACCGAATGTAGTCCCGCTCTGCCTGACCCCCGGCGTAGAAGTACTCAAATTTGAACTCCCAAGTGACTGAACAGAGGTTGCGCGTCTTTTCGTACTGGGTGGTGTTGATAAAGAAGCCGGGCTGCGTGCTGACCTTTTGGTTGAGGCTCAGCTGCCACGCGGTGAAGCGAGTCCACATGCCGCGCAGCCACTGGTAGCCAAACTTGCTCGAGTCCGGGCAAAAGGTGCCGGTCTGGGACATGTAGACGCGGCTGAGGCCTCCGTCGGGCACGGCGTGGGCGCGGATTGTCATGGAGAGAACGACGCCCCAAACGCTACCGCCGCCGCCGCGCATGGCCCAGAAGAGCTGCGGATTGCGGCTGCGACTGGCGATCTTCTTGTGGACGACGGACTGGCCGTAGATGTTGCGGCCGACCTGCAGAACTTCAATCTCAAGCACGTTATCGACGCCGAGGCCCATGGACGGCGCAAAGGGCCCGTGGCCGCCGCCGAGATGGAAGCCGACCATGCCGACGGTGGAGCACCAGCCCGATGCAATAACGCGGGAGTGGTCTTTCGAGAAGGCGTGCATCTCGGCGAAGGTGGAGCCGGCGCCAAAGCGGAATGCGCCAGCAGGGGCCAGGGTCGAATCCTCGCGCCAGGTAGGCATAAAGGTCTTGTCCTTGAGCAGGATTGTGCGGATGAGGATGCCGCCAGTCGGGCACGAGTTGCGGCTGTTGTACTCGTGGCCGGTGCCGGCAGTGGCGATACACAGGCGGTGCCGCGCGGCAAAGTTGAGGGCGGCGATCACATGGCGCTCGTTGAGCGGGAAGACAACGATGAAGGGGTTCCAGTTGCGGTACTCGTTTTGGTGCACCGCCGCCTTGCACATGTCGGACGCGGTGTTCCACACGGCAGGGCGGTCGGCCGGGTTGAAACATGGGCGCTGCATCTCGGCGATGTCCTCGTAGTAGTATAGCGCCCTGAGGCCCTGGGGCGCGTTACCGAGGCCGTAGAAGGACTGGTCATCAATGGAGCCCATTGGTACCGGCGCCGGCTGCGGGTCCGGGTAGCTGCGCCACCGGACGCCGAGCCGGGGCACTGTGGGGTCCAGCGCCTGTTCCAGCTTGCGGATGGCCGTCTTGGTGGGCCAGCAGCCGGAGTCTTCGGGCGTGCACCAGTCATGGTGGTCTTTAAGTGTTGCGCGCGTATTGTCAGACAGCGAGGGCAGGGCGTCGACGGATACTGCTTCCACCGACTCGGCCGGGTCGCACGAGCCGGCGCCGCAGAAGTCGTTCTCGGGGCCGCACGAGTAGCGACAGTGGGCGCTGCACGGGTTGCACCGGCCCATGGCCCATTTCGTATTTTGCGTATTTTCCTCGTTGTCTACTGCCGCTCCGCAGTCGAGCACGGCGTACGAGTACACCGGCTGGTACTGGAACTGGAAGCGACAGGTGGTGATAGTGCCGCTGGCGCTGGCAAGGAGCACCAGGCTGGGGTCCTCATCCGAGTGCGAGACTGAGTAGCGCTGCACGGCGCGGCTGGGGTAGTTTGGCCACCGCAGCGACGCCTGGCCGTCGGCAGTAAAGTTCCATTGTGCAAGGCCCTTTTCATAGTCGCTAGATACCTGCAGTGAGCGCCACGAGCCCAGCAGCGCGGGGGGTGCTCCGGCAATGCCAGGCTGGAAGTGGCTCACAAGGCTGGGCTTGGAGTTGGACTCGGTCTCGGACTCGGGCTCAGTCTTGGTCTCGGTCTTGGGCTTAGACGCCGAGATAGCATCCGGAGAAAAGGAACAGCCCGCCGCCGACGCCTTACAGCGGAACATGAGAAAGTTGCCGCACCCTTTTGTGTCCATGGCGGCGTAGAAGCTCGCCGGCGCCGGCTCCCCGGTGTGGTTGCATGCCAGAAAGGCCGCCTCGAGCCCGCCAATATCCGGCAACCGCTGCACCAGGCAGTCCTCCAGATGGTCGCCGCCGCATCGCAGGACCAGCTCCTTGGGGCCGCGCCGCTCGTAGGTGCACGTCTGGGGGTATGGGCTGTCGGTGGTGACGGTCAGGACGTTGTCAGTGAAGGTCTGCGCGAACTCGAACTTGCCGGACCCGCCCTGCTCGGCGCCAAACGAGCGCCAGGTGCCCTCCCAGGGGGAGGTGTTTTCGCTGCTCATAAGGGCCGGCATGGCAAATTCCAGCAGCGGGAAGCTTGCGGTTCCATTGCTGTTACTGCTGCTGTCGCTCTTCTTCCGCGGCGCGTTGCTCGAGTTCAGCATCACGGTGCTTTCCAGCTGGGCCGGCGGGCATGTGTCCCAGTAGTCACCGCACTCAAAGCACTGGTCAATGCAGTCGCCCGACATGCGCGGCACGCTCGCCACGTCGGTGCCTGTCCAGCCCACCGTTGCCAGATACGCGCACTGCACGCAGCGGGTGCTAATGAGCGGCTCTACGTCGTCCAGCTTCACTTTTCCCAGCAGCTGGTCGCGCAGCGCCGGGTTTTCGTTGAACTCGTTGGCGATTACAAACGCGGTGCGGAAATAGTCCTCCTGCGGCAGCCGGAACGCGGTGCCGTCAGCGCCGGGGATTACTGCGCAGGTGCCGTGCTTCATCCACTCGGACAGGATGAAGCATTGCATCGTGTTGTTGAACTTTGCGTTTGTCGGCCAGAAGTAGTTGAGCAGGCCGCCAAAGGTCGTGAGGATTGTCTCGTCGAACTCCTCGCCGTGCAGGCAGCCGTAGGGCTGGTTCTTGGCGCCAGTGCCGTCGGCCGACCCAGGCCACAGACCGTGCAGCGTCCATTTGGCCGAGCCCGGTGCGAAGTTGTTGTTCTGCAGCGCCAGCGTGTAGGCGTCGACGGGCACCAGCCCGGCCGGCTGGTGCCCCGAATTGCATAGTGAGTACGGCGGCGGCTTCTGCTGCAGCGCGCCGTGCTTGTCCAGGTTGGTGCAGCCGCGATTCCACTTGAGGTTGCACGTATCGGCGTGGAAGTTGATCGCGTTGAATTGCCGCAGCGGGATCGGGTTAGATGAGCAGGCGTCTGACTTGCCGGAGCACCAGGCGGTCGCTAGGCAGACCAGAGCCAGCACCAGCGCAAGTTGGGCGTGCCAGGCCATGTCTACTTGACGTTGCAAACCGGTTTACACATCAACCCTTAAAAGTTTGTTAGCGCGGTTCTCGTGATAGGGGTCTGCAACACTTTACAAGAAAACAACGAGATAACCGCATTCAAAATGGAAAATTAGAGAGAGTGGATGAAATAGGAAAAACGCATCGGGCTTATACTAACTTCTTGTATGAAACTTGATAGAATGTTGGTTGAGTTGCGAAGAGTACGTTGTGAAGTCCCACGCTAACGAACTTTCCAGGGGTGATGTGTATAGCGTTTGTTTGTTATACCGCTGCTTTTGGGTTTTTGGTATTCTCATGCTGTCTGGGATAGGAGCTTGAGGACGGACACACTGACTCTATATCCAAGATAAATATACTCGCTTCATGTTGGTGACTCGCCCAATCGCAACCTCTATCCTGCTTAGTCTCAGGTCAGACTCAGCTGGGCCTCCGAAACCCCATGGAGGAAGTCGACGGAGGTCAAGTGATAGAGACTAATCCTGCTCAGCTATTGTGATATTTCCACAAAGGGTCCATCCCCTCTGCCCAGAGCTCCAATATGAGAGCTAATGGCTCGCTACTCGTCAGGGCTAGAAACGCCCAGTCTGACCCCGTGCTGGCAATGGGTCACATGCAGTGAGGCGTTTCTAGCCCTGACGAGTAGCCGCCGTTAGCTGCTGCGGGCCGAGTCCAAAACTGTCAAAAGCGGCAGACTTGTGCGAGCTGATGCTCAATGGCAAGCTGAAACAGGGGTCCGACACCAAATCATTGGAGAGCAGAAGTTCAGGCAGGTCGAGGCATCAGTCGATGCCCAAGCCACCAAGGGATCGAGGCCCTAATCCACAGCGGTTTAAAATTTCCGCCGAGCAATGTCAGGTCGCCACGGTTCGTTGGCGTCGGTCGAGAACGTGGTCTATACTTCAGCAGACAATACTACATATGGTAGTCCAGCCACCCCCTCCCGATCTAATGCGGCCAAGGACGGGATACATTATTATCGAGGGAGAAGTTTCGAGGACGGAGGGGAGATTCTTCGAGCGTACTTGCGAGAGAAGGGTAACGGTATTGATTTGAAAAGAGGGTTAATTATAATGTAACGGTTCTGAACGAGTGTTGCACAGCGAACAGTTGTGTAAGGTTGAAATGCTATAATTGATAGAGAGGAAAGGAAGATTGTACTAGAAGGGTGTAGTCGAAAGAATGTTTTGTGCACCTAGTGCCAAGACCGCACGGGCTAGGCAAACATGTGGGTTTGGCTAACTAGAGGGCTCGCATCCCTATCGATAAGGCAGGGACACGGCTTGGCGGTTTGGCAATAGCCAAGCTTAACCCCTTGTCACAGGGTTCTGTGACTGCCTATATAGTATGCACTTCGATGTTCGTTGGCAAGCGAACATCGTCCTATCTTTTAGGTTTGGCTGTGTGGGCATGTGCATCCCATCCTGTCATACCCCTGGGCTCTAGCCCCATGACAACGGAGATCTTTCAGCTCGCTATAAATATCTGAGCCATACCGAAAACAGTAGCCAGCCATGCGTGATAAGAAATCGCTTGTGCATACCAACAATTGTGCCAGTGGGACTTTTTGCACAAGCCATTCCTCATCACGCGTGCCAGCTTTCAATAGTACAGTCCGGTCTCTAATGCAAACTACAAACGAGGTCTTCAGTTTGAGCTCGCCACGAATGTCTCAACCATGCTGAAAACAGTAGCCCACCTGTCAATACATTCCCGTCTCTATTGCAAACTAGGGAGAAAGAGAATGTCGGCAACGTTCCTATGTACCTCCTTATGCCGTTCCAAGATGCATGTGGTCTACCTTTCCTTTCTGCTCACAAAGGTGCTACATGCCATGAAAACATAAATAGGACGCTCCAGACCAGTTGACAACGAACGACAAATAAACAGATGATATAAAACCGAACCAAACCTTTTACTTCACTTCTACAATATACGGCCACGTGTGATCCCTGCTTCCATCATGAACACCGAAAGCCTCCCAGACTACCTGACCATCCCAGGGAAAACGATCCCTAGCTTTCACTGCCGCGTTGGAAAAAAACACAATGATCGCCAGCCTCAGTTAGCCAACACCTACGGGTACCCTGTGCCTGGCGTGCAGGCACCTACTCCCACGTCGGTCATGGCCCTTGACTACTTCGCGAGGTATGAAGCAATAATGATACTTGGATTTGTGCAATATTTTATTCCAGTTCTGACCTTGATTTCTACTTAGTGACCAGACCTGGGGGAATATCCTGGCCCATGGAGACTTTGATTACATCGTTATCGGTTCGGGCTTTACTGCTCTCGCATTCATTCAGAAGGCACTCGATCTCGACCCGTGTGCCAAGATTCTTTGCTTGGAGCGTGGAGGTAAGTACTTTCCTATTGGTTCCCCTTATACCGTTATATAAGTGCCGTCGTCTCATGCTTTAATTTGTTACAGGCTTTTGGCTTCCTTCCCACTTCCAGAACCTGCCAATTCCTTTCAAAATGGTTCTGGGCGGGCCTTCTGAGACATTCCCCTGGACCCTCTCGCGCAAGACCTTTGAGACAAAGGAGCTCAAGTTCTGCCACGGGTCTTGCCCATTTTTCGGTGGCCGATCGACATTCTGGTCCGCCTGGAGCCCGAGGCCGAATCTAGACCTCATGCGCGACTTTCCCGAGTCCATGAAAGAGACTGCTTCACACGAGCAATTCTGGAAAGAGGCCAAGGAACTCTTGAATGTCACACCGGCAGCTCAGATCGACGATGGCGTCTTTGGAAGCCTGCAGACTGCCATTGATCGCATTCTCAAACGCTCGGTTTGCAAGATTCCTACTGCCGACTATGGTGAGTCGGCCCCCCTTGCTGTCGGACGACGCAGCCCAACTTCTCGTCTGCGATTCAACAAGTTTTCTGTCCCCGGGCCTCTTCTCGGCATCTTGGAACGACAGAGGCAGCTGGCCAAAACTAACCAGGGAGCGCCTTTGGAAATCATGGTTGACTGTGCGGCGACAAGCATGGCTAAAGGCGACGACGATGATTTTGTCCGTGTTATCGAAACCAGCAAGGGCACTTTGTCGTGGACTGGCAACAAGACCAGGATCATCCTCTGCGCTGGAGCCATTCCCAACGCCACCATGTTGCTGAACTCTTTCGAGAGCTGCCGTGACACCGTCGGTAAGAGGCTTACCGGCCACTTCGTGACACACATCTCAGCAAGATGCCCCGTGAAGAACATCAAGGGCTGGAAGAAGGAAGACACGCTCAAGATGGCTGCTGCATACGTGGCTGGCAGGGATCCCAAGAGCGGCCTACAGTATCACGTCTCGGTCACGGCGCTGAATAGCCCCAACCCGAAAGACGATGCAGAGGACGCGGCTCGCGAGTGTCCAGACTATGCTGCTGCGGCGACGCTTGATCAACTTACCGGTTCTGAGGACTACGTTGTGTTTGGTATGATGAAGCCGCCCCTTTGCAAGAGAGGATTAGAAGCTAACCTAGCACTGTTTTAGTCTGCTCGGCTCTTGGCGAGTTCAGCGAGAAGAACCCCAAGAATCATGTCACTCTCAACAAAGGCACCGACCCGACTTGCAACGTCACCCTGCAATACACCTTAACCGACGAGGATTATGCCTGCTGGGACGTGATGGACACGGCAACCTACGATACCATCAAAGAAATGGCGGGCGGCGATGAGCACGAGTCGAGCATCGAATGGTGGGATGAGACAACTCATGGCTGGATCAAGACGAAACCAGCCGTCGACACCATTCGAATCCCTGGTGTCGTTCACGAATCAAGCACTTGTTTTATGGGACCCAAGGAAATTGGTGGTTCCGTGGATGAGCTTTATCGTCCTCACGGGATTGAGAATGTTCACATCACTGGATCTGCCCTTTTCCCAACTGCGGGTAGTTGGAATCCCACCATGACCATGTGTGGATATGCTCAAGACTTGGCTCGCAAGCTGCATGAATTGAAGCTCAGGCCAAATTGTCAGGCATCAGATTAAATCTTGTCAAATAACAGCAATGCCTATTGGGTTACATAGTTAGATCAGCAATTGGATCAAGATGATGAAGATGGTGAATTATGTATATTGCTTCCGGTAGATCATTCATGCCTAGGTATCTTTCTAATGTTGGCGAGATGGGCAGCATTAAATGTAGTAATATTGACTGCATTCATTCCAACTGTGGGTAGGTTGGAACAGACTGGACGGTTTTTTGTTTTTTTGGGGAGGACTGATTCCTTCAGACGATTTCCTCCTAGAGACAGTTTATTGCTAGAACGATGTGCTCTGCTCCTTGGACGATATGCTCATAAGGGGCAGGGTATTTTGATAGAGCGAACTAGTCTACATAAGAGAACCCGCGTCCTCTGAGGAACAAACCGCACTGAGAGCACGTCTTCCATGAGTAGATCCTCCCCGAAATGAAGTGACATAAGCGTACGTCCTGTCGGTATAAAATCGACCCAGCAACAATTCGTCCTGTGAGCAGTTGTGCGACTGAAAGAAAACCTTGACTTATCTGGTTTGCATCCACGACTTACACCACAGTTCCACTTTGCCAGGATGGCGGGGTATTTGATGGGGTGGTCTGGATGGCATAACCAATCAAGGTCCGCTGGCTCAATGGCAGAGCGTCTGACTACGAATCAGGAGGTTCCAGGTTCGACCCCTGGGTGGATCGATTTCTTTTTCCTATTTTTGCCTTTTTCTTTACTATATCTGGGTACCCCAACCATTCACGAGGGCTAGAACAACACTTCGTTATTCCACTTTTCGCTCCTTCTTCAGATCATTAATGTCCTTCCTCTTTTATGTTCCAGGGTTCTGCTGGGGTGGTTCCGGCGGTGATAAGATAAAGTCGCCATATCTGCGGAACCAATTGATGGTGTACATAGATTGCTGGTATCTTGGGTTTGGCTCCCAATATCCCATGAAGTCCGCAGTTGAGCTATCGTGAACGTTGATTTCACCATTGTTGTAGAATACCAGGTTCTATCAGCACAGAGGGGCGTTAGTAACTAGATCGAGAGCGCACAGGGAATTGGAGGTTCTTGGTGAGGGCAAGGGACGGCCCCAGTTAGATATCTTCGGTCAGTTCAACTTGTACTTACCCGCATGATGAGTGCAATACTCCCACTTGACAAATAGCCGTCATTGAATAGGTTCTGGGCCCATTGCCGCAGGTTTTGCTGAAGCTGACCACTCCCAGAAGGAAGGCCCTCATCCGTGCCAATGTACCACAGCTCGTCTTCTGGGCATACGAAGCCGTCTCTTTGAGTCCGCGCATCCACATTGCTATTACTTTGAACTCGCCACGCACCCCCATTTGTAGGGCCGGTGGATTCATGGGCGTGGAAGACTTGGATGCTTTGCACACCGATATAAGTATGCCCGTTGGTTTCTCTCAGGTACGGGTAATTGTCAAAATCCGCGTTGATGTGGAAGTGAAACACGACCCATCTATCTGGCTCGCCATGGTTGAGCGTGTGCGTGTCTCGATACCGGTCGTACTGGCTCCCACTCGGTTGGCCAGGGTTCGGTCCGATCCAGTACGCCATCTCGAGCATGGGACCGGTCCGCTGCGCTCCGTCAATCCACTGCCACCGGGCGTAGTGTGGGCTTAGATCGCCGTTCAAGATGCCCTCGAGGATGACGCCCATGCTGGGCTGCCCGTTATTTCCCGCATCCATCCACCAGACGTGCCGGCTAACCAGTTCGACAGCCGTGCTGGAAGACCGCAACTGGACGTCGCGCTTCCTCCGCGTGCCGACATAATGACAGAATGCTTGTTCCGTTCGCTGGTTTTGCCTGATGCCTGGACCAGCGCGCAGGGGGTTGAGGAGGACATAGTTGATGAGTGAATGTGGGTCCAAAATATCTGGGTGCCCGTTGAAATACGCCCGTAGGTTGTCAGCCTCAAGAGCTTCATCATAGTGGCCGGCAAAAATATCGTTCCATACAACCGAGAATTGCTTAAGCACAATATCTGCCGCCGTGAGCATCAGCGCGGCAAACTGTGCCAGCCTTATGTAGTGATCGAGCTTACAGTCGGAAGCTCTTCCATAGAGGACGCGGTGCTCAGCAGCCTCCAACTCCAGAGAACGTTTCTGGTTCGCGGCCCCGGTGAACATGTCACCAGGGTCGATAAAAAGAACGGTGGCTGGACATGTCGGGTTTTGCATGTAATCTTCCAGCAGCGTCTGGAACTCCTTATTTTGCACGCCACCATAGGGATCATCGTCGCCTCGCGGGACCAAGGCCGCTGGCGGCTTACAGCAATAGGCCCAGGCGCCGCCGTAGCAGCCACTGTTTGTCCCGGAATAGGGGTTGGTGACTTCGGTGGCTACCTTGATTCGGTCCGGACCACACACGTCTTCGCAGATGAAGTCTTTGCCGGGAAACTTGGCCGGGTTCCCCTTTTTGACCCATTCGCAATTGGTAAAGTCGGCCGGCGTAGGGTTCTGGCAGCAGTAGTGCTTGTTCCCAGAAACACAAGGCTGTTCACCGCCGTCGGCGGTGTTGGTCGACACTATCTTGTTCGGGAAGTCACTCGGACAGTCCGTATTGCAGGTTGGCGCTTCGCCAACCCATTTGCAATTCCCGTACGAGGACGTAGACGCTACGTTTGTGCAACAGGCGCTTTGGTGCCGCGAACTGCATCCGACGCGAAGGGAACCGACTGAGACCTCACCACTGTTGCAACCAGGTTGGCAAGCTCCCGAATTCCTGTGTCCTCGCCATGTGCAGACGGGCAGGTCCTGGTCTGAGGGACAGCAGAACACAGACATACCGTCGGCAAGACAGTTTTCTGTACTCAACATGGCCTCCTTGTGGCCATCACGCTGCACCGCCTTGAAACCATCGGGACAGCCACTATAGCACCCTGACCAACGGCATGTCTTGACGGGCTGTGGAAGATCGCGGACGGGTTGTTTTATGGTAAAGTTGGGCGCTGCCATCTGTTTGCGACCAACAGACGACGTTAGGGCCTTGATGTTGGTTCCGTCTTTATCGTCCTGGCTCATGGCCCAAACCATAACGCCTGGGATACACTGGCCCCTGATGATATTGGCCTTGAGACGCCATGTGGCAGCGTCATCAAAAGTCACCCACTGGTCGCCCCAAGATACACTCTTGACGGCTGCTTCGCGGTGGAGCGTGGGTGTCAGCTTACGGGCGCGGATCTCATCCTGGATCTCGGCATGAAGAAGCACACCGGTCGTGCCAGAGCACTTGCCGGCATTACCTCCGGAGCTGATTGCGCACCCAGGTGTATTACAGCTTTGGCTGGTCAGAGCAAAGCTACGGCTGTAAAAGGCCATGCCAAACGTGACTTTGGCAGGCTTGATGTTGTTGCGCCACAAAAGATCAAGTGCTTGTTGAATCTCAGTCATGTTGGTGTGTGAGTTGGCAAACGGACCGGTCCATTTATTGTCGATGTCCCAAGAGCCATGCATATCGTAAGTCATGACGTTGAACCAGTCCACGTACTTCTCAAGGTTGACAATGTCAAAGTGTTGTAGGTACCAGTAGCTGGCAGGGAGAGTCAATGAAACCTGCTTCTTCAAGCCGCCGCCTTTCATCCTGTCGTACAGTGCCTTTTGGAAGGTCACAAAGTTTTTGTAGTCGATGCCTCTACCGTTGCGGTCCTCGGCAACTGGATACTCCCAGTCGATGTCAATGCCATCAAAGCCATACTTGTTCATCAATTTGACAAGAGAGTCGATGAACTTTTTAGTGCTGGCTGAAGACGCAGCGATGTCGCTGAATGTCGTCTGCGTTGGACCGGGGTCATTGAAGGCCCAGCCGCCCACAGCTATCCAGATCCGGATGTCAGGCTGAATGAGCTTAATGGCACTAATACGCTGCATGTAATCGGCCGTTTTCGAGTCACCCGCCTCGATCTCAAACGAGTTGGGATCAATGGTGGCGAAGGAAAAGATGATATCGGTGTAATAGCCGTACGGAATCTGTTCGGGCAACATCCCGTAGCAGGGACGGTTTGTCGTTGACCAGGCCTCATAGTAGCCAATGACGCGCGTGATGGGCACGCTGTCGACACTGCATGATGGCCGCTTTAAATCCGATACTGTCAGCGAGTGGCTTCGATGAGGACTGGAGGATAGCGGGATGAATTACCTTCACCGGGTTGCCCTGACAAAATTCCTCGGTAGTTCCACAGAAACCGTACTTGCTGCAGCAGACGTTTAGGGGACATTTCTCCGACTTGCTCCATTTGGTAGAGTTCCACGTTCCCGGGTTGCAGTCCGCCTTGCGATCACATCCGCTCTGACATCCGGTCCTAAAGTTGATATGGTCAGAAAGACATCTAAAGACAGTAGCGGGCTGGGAGATGAGATAAACGGATGGATATAATGGTAAAAACATGAACTTGCCCGCAGAAATCAGGACCAAAGCCGCAAAACCCGGCACTGGAACAGCATCCTATCGGACACAAACTCGAAGCACTGCATTCTTGTTGAAGGGATAATTGCAACTGAGATAGAAGAGCAACCAAAAGAAGGAGGAAATTGGCCATGATGACAATGGCACTGCGCAAGGCAACAAGACTTCAACCGCCCCTTCAAAGTTGAACACGATATATGTGCAGGCTGAGGGCTGCCGACATGTTTTTGTATAGGACAGGACCGTCCCCGTCTAATCACAGGTAGGAAATTCCTCAAGGTAGGCTCCTCTCATGTAGCATGAAAAGAGTCTCATCACCTTGTGGGCCATAGTCCGGGCCGCTCAGTCCGCCAAGCTAGACAATTGTAGAGGTATCCAAAGCGGCTGGAATTCGGGACCCGAGATCTCGCACTTATCGGGCTTCGGATGATAGTAATGAAAGTTGGAAATGTAACCTGGTGGGCATGAATCATGCAAGGTATTTACAATAATGAAACTCAATGTAGCATAGAGGTACTATCGCACTTATTCAGACTGTGGTTGTGGTGGCGATATTGATCATGAGTAAAATGTAGCCGTTGGCGACGCTACTCCAACCCTGCCATCAACAGTGGCAGGCTGCGATCTTCTTCCATTCCACCCCGACATCATGTGTATCAATCACATTGTTGCAACCTCGTTTCCATGCAGTCAGCAAGGGGCACAGCACAGTATCCCACGTGAATGCCTGCGCGGCCCTCAAATCTCCGTGGCGGTATCGCCATGCCGCGACAACCTCGTAACGTAGCAACGTGTAGTGTAGCTGTCGTGTACGCATGGGAGTTGGTACTAGAGGAAGATTGACCCTTGATCGTTGTTGGGCACCCTTCACGATCCAGCTTGGTGCAGGCGGAAAACACACTCAAGACATTTGGAGTGTCCGCGGTCCGAGTCTGGTGCCAACTGTTCGCCGCCGTTCTCTTCCTTTTTTTCTCGTCGACCATCGTTTGTCTCAAACTACAATGTCTTCTTATTCTTCCCGTCGCACCACGGCGGCACTCCTCGCTTTGTCGTCGTCGTTTGCAACCCTCGTCGCCGGACAGTTCCAGATCACTCCCACCGGCACCTTTGCTGGCTTAGGTCTCGCTGCCACATGCGAATCTGTCCTGTATCAGAGCATCAACTGCCATGCGTATGTCCTGAATCTCGGCCAGAAGGTTTACCACGGTTCGCCGGGAAACACGACCTTTACCGACACCATCTGTTCTACGACATGCTGGGCCTCTCTGCAAACGGCGCGGAGAAGAATTGTAGGCGCCTGTGCCCAGACGCCAGACCTGTTTCCTGGATACCCCGTCCTCGCCTTGATCGATCCTGTCGTCTCCGGCTGGAACGAGACCTGCCTTAAGGACTCTGATGGAGGCTACTGCAATGGTGAGTGACCTTATCCAGATGGGCTTCTCCGACCGTTCTCATTTTTCTTTTTGAGATTGAAAACCGAGGTTCGCTAACACCCGGTAATGTTGGCATGAATAGACAAGATTGAGGCGTTCCCAGAGGTCGAGAGCATTGAGGATATGCCGCAGGCACAGCTTTGCTCCTTCTGCCTGGGAGCGAAACTCCGGCTCATGCAGTCATCACCCTACTCGGCCTACGATGAACTACATGCTGAGAGGCTCGAGTATATCAACAAGCGTTGCGGAGCAGAGACAGGCGGCAGTACGAGTCCTCTACCTCCAGCAATCCAGCCAAACGGAACCACACCGGACACCTGTGTCTCGGGGGACAAGTACACGGTGAAGAACGGCGACACGTGCAACAGCATTGCACTCACAAATTCCGTGTCCTCATCCACCCTCTACTACATCAATCCCGAGCTCTTGAACTGCAGTGCCCCTGACGTTGGCTTGCAGCTCTGTCTGCCAGACAGGTGCGAGACCACATACACAGTCAAGGAAGCCGATGACTGCGTGACCATCGCCATCCGGGCCGAAGGCAGTGCCGCCTCTTCGTGGCAGGATCTCGTGGCCTGGAACGCGGGGCTGGACGATCGGTGCAGCAACATCTGGTCCCCGTCGAGCAGCCCTCGCTACTGGGGCAACGTGATCTGCGTCAGTGCTCCAGGCGGACTCCCCTCAAATCCGGGTACGGAGCCTGGTAACGGCAACGGTACCGGCAACGGTAACATTGGCGGACCAGGTGGCTCGGGCGACGGGTATGCCGACTTCCCCGTTCCTGCGCCCACCGGAGGCACCATTGCGCAGGGGACAACGACGCTGTGTGGAGCTTGGGTGCAGGCGCAGAGTGATTCCACCTGCTCTTCGCTGATTGTCGGGACCGCCGTGCCTATTAGCCTTTGGTTGCTAGCTAATCCATCGTTGCGGGAACCGGTGAACTGTTCTAAGCGGTTGCGTGTTGGGTCGTGGTATTGTCTACATCCCGTTAGGGGGTTTGACACGGTGCCGGCTTCTACCTCCACAACATTGGGCGCTTCTTCAACCTCAACAGCTAGCGCTAGACCTTGAAGACCTTCAGGTTGTGCTAATGAGTCGTGCTCATAACTGTATGCCATTAAACCCCCAGCGGATCGTTGTTAGACAAACTGCAAATTTATCTGGGCCGTCGGATCCTAATTCACAGGCGTCGACGGTTTCTGCTTGTTCCATAAGCTGCTCATCGCCCCGTATAGGTGAAATGGTTCCTATGAGCTCCTATGTTGCACGCAAAATGTAACCGTTTTGCTCAGATTGACCACGACGCGAGTGCAAGTGTGAAGAAGCTGTGTGAGTTATTGGTCAGACACAGTTGCCGCATCCGATGAGCGGAGACTCGACATCGAGGACTCGAAGTCAAGATCGCCTACGCAACAATGAACTCCCGCGTCTGTCGGAGATTCACTTCCTATAGCCGAAACCCCTCGTCCGACTGATCTTGACTCATTTCTTTCGTTCAGCGAGAAGAGCGGTGTTGCCACCTCCAACCTGAGGCTGACTGTCCAGGGAGTTGCACTCGATACTCCAAAGCGGGGATGAGCAGGAATAGGAAGGAGGATATCCTAGACACGCCAATTTCCAAGGAGTGACTCCGATGGTGTTCTCTCTGGTATGCCCTATCCGTCAGTCCATGCCAGCGTTGCAGTCGGAAACACCATCTGGCAAGGAAATTGCCGGATGATTCAGCCTGGTTCCTTACAGACTGCGGGCCCTTGAATCGCGTGAGGAGTCTCGACCCATGGTATCGATGCCTTCCAAGGTCAATAATGTTACCTTGTTGTAGTAGTAGGATTCTGCAGCCATTTAACTATACCCCGAACGCTTACATCACTACAAGAATGCGAGCCGCGCCACGTTCCATCCAGAGACATGTGATGGTGGTCGTATATGCAAAGATGCTGACATCTCAAGATGAGAATTCCCGACTTTTGTGCTCATGATGCCTATCTGTCCCACGTGTAGCTCTAGGCCGAGATGAGTCGGTGGGTGACTGATGACAAGTAGCAGTCGGTGTCAGGATGGGGAGTATTGATGCGAATTTCCGATGTTAGGGGAGCAGATAGCTTGGCTTCGAAAATCAAATCAGGCGGGCATTCCAGTTGAAAATCCGAGAATATGGAAAGCTGGTGCCAGATCAAATAAAGTCCCCGGCACCACATTGCACTTATAAAGTGTTGTGCCAGCATTCATGCCACTTTGATTGCGTTCAGCAGATCAGCCGTTTCCTCTTTCCGGTTCATCATGAAGTCGTTACAGCTCTTCTTCGGTGTCCTCTTCCTCACCCACGGAGTGTGGTCGCAGTTCACTGTACCGCCCGATACGACAGCCGATCCCAATACGATCAAGACGTGCACGTGGTGGCACGTGGCAGAGAGTAGCGACTCGTGCACAGGTATTGCTTCCCGCTACGGGATCACGAGCGAGCAGTTCGCGAGATGGGTGAGTTCATGCTGCTGGAAATGCTGGATGGAAAGTCGGACCCTTTGAAGGGTGCGATTCCACTTTTAGCAGGATGTGACTGACTCTTTGAAGAATCCGTCCGTTGCAACGGCCTGCAAGCTCACTGTGGGCAACTCGTACTGCATCGAGAACAACTTTGGCCAGGATGACGGGCCAGAGCCGTCCACGTCGTCGTCCACGCTGGTCGGCACCACCACAGTATCTGCCACAGCTTCTCCCACAACTGGCAACGGCATCTCCACGCCCACGCCTATCCAGGAGGGCATGGTGGGCAACTGTAACAAATTCCATTTTGTTCAACCAGGCCAGGGTTGCACCACGATTGGGTCCACCTACGGCGTCTCGCTCACGCAGTTGGTAGCCTGGAATCCCGCCATCGGCTCCCAATGCACAGGGCTCTGGGCGAACACATATCTCTGTGTTGGTGTTGTCGGATCGAGCACCACCTTGACGACGACGACAACGAAGGCGGCCACCACAACGAGCAGCGGAAACGGCATTACGACTCCGACGCCGACGCAGGCGGGCATGGTGGGCAACTGCGACCGCTTCCATCTAGTCAAGTCTGGAGATCAATGTGGCACCATCGCGTCGACGTACGGCATCACGCTGCCCAACTTTTATAGCTGGAACCCAGCCGTGGGGACCAACTGCGAGTCGCTGTGGCTCGATACGTATGTGTGTGTGCGGACGATTGGATTTGTGCCGCCCAAGACAACAACGACGACGACCACCACCATAAAGACGACTACCACGACTGCAGGGGGTGTTGCGACGCCGACTCCGATCCAGCCCGGAATGGTCAGTGGCTGCAAAAAGTTCCACAAGGGTGAGTTTGTCGCTTTGTTTCTGTGTCCATGTTGCTTGACGGTGGTGCTAACCAGGAGAATGTGTGAACAGTTGCCTCGGGAGATCAGTGTGGCACCATCGCAACGCGGTATGGCATCTCGCTGGCGAACTTTTACAGCTGGAATCCGGCTGTGGGAAGCAGCTGCCAAACCCTCTGGCTGGATTACTATGTCTGCGTTGGTCGTTAGTCGATGATACGACGACTACCTCTTCTCCGTGTGCCTCTACTCACCTTGGCTGCGTTGTTTTATGGCCTAGTTCTCTGATGAAATAGCGGGCAGAGACTGTCGTAGACAAGTAGAAATCCACCAGCTTCATTGACACGACGTGCCACGTCGGCCTATGTGTGACTGTAGTCGTAGGTAGGTACCTCTAGGTATGTGTGTATGCATGCATCTGTCTTGAGATTGTTGTTGTCTAGGCACGGCGTAGGTACATTGCTCAAGTGGTAGGAGGATCGATACCCAACTGGCAAAGAAAAGAACCCATGTCCATATGGAGTCACCATTTGACAATGAATGGAAAAAAACTTATCACGCAAAGGCATCAAAGGAGGGTGAAAGCCTTGGGTGCCGGAACGACTACCAGGAGTGTTCTTTCGGTGGGCAAGGTGGTGGTTGATTGAACAATTCAGGTAGTTGAGGGTGATCCTAAGAAAGCAGGGCAGGTGAAAATAACCCCAGTGCTACCTAGGCGCACAATGCACCTTCCCAAAGCCTCAACGTAACGTAATCTCGGATGTTGGAAGAGAAGTGGAAGGAGTACCTAAGGACATGGAAAGAAGAAGGGTAGAAAATCAGGAAGCGAGCGGGCAGAACTGGAAGAGGACGGGAACGAAGGAAGTTAAGAGTGGGGCACCACCTTACATAACGTATTACAGTGGGTCGTATCGCATATACAGCGGTTACATGGGGGACCTTCAGTGGGAGCTATCTGATTTGATGCAAGTTTGGCTGGGTTTCTGTTAGCTACGGCCCGGGTTTCCGGCTTCGGGTATATAAGTGCCGGGTGTAAGCCACTCGTCGGGCTCCCTTACTTAGGTTCTCATCCATCTACCTATGCAAGCCTCGTACATCACTTTAGCAACATCCAGCCGCACTCCCATCATGGTTTCCTTTTTCGACGCATCCCGCCACTACTCAAAGCACGGTGACTTGGAGTCTGTCGAGGCCATGTTGCAAATCTTGAGGAACGAGGCCGAGTTGGATCTCGACGCCGACATGGGAATCTCCAATCTGCAGGGCGAAATGACGGATGTCCTTTGCCAGGCCGTCCGCCATGGACATGAAGCCGCCGTGCGGATGATGCTTGACGCCGGTGTCGACCTGACTCTTCACCAAGCCTGCGATCCAGGCTACTCCCCTCTCCAAGTTGCCGCCGAGTATGGCCAGCGCGACATTGCTCGCCTCCTCTGGAACGTGGTTGGTCCCCAAGGCCGCTTCCACCACCCTAGCCGAAGACGACCGTCCGAAGCCATGCCGAGCTGCCTCGTCGTCGCTGCCTACAACGGACACGCAGATCTGGTCGCCGACTTCCTCGACCTCTATGACGGCTGGTCCACCCTTGAGAAGCATCAAGCCCTCTTCCAAGCCGCCGCCGTGTGGCACGATGACGTGGTCGTCTTGTTGCTAGCCAACTTTCACTACCAATCTGATATCATCCAGTGTGCCCTGGAGAGCGCACTCGCCAGCAGCGGCCGCGACTACATGAATGGGATACCCGTGCAAAGGCGTGATGGAGTACCGCTATCCGAGGACGGCCAGATCCGCCTTGTCCGTCGACTCCTCGATGCCGGCGCAGACCCTAATCGGACCTGCAATGACTGGCGAGGCTTGCCCATTCACGAATCCTTCAGGCGGCTCGAACTTTTAAGGTTATTACTCGAAAGGGGGGCAGACCCCAACGCAAAGGACGGCTATGGCCAAACCGTCCTTCACAAGGTCGCCGCAAACTTCAACAGAAATATCGGAGGTGGACGAAACCGGGCGTCCATTAGCAGAGAGGGCAGTTTAGAGGTCCTCCAGATTCTTTTCCGTCATGGTGCATCCCCTGAGGCCCCTGACAATGAAGGAGTCACGCCTCTTCACCTGCTTGCGGGCACCGGTACACCCGACGCACTCCGTTTATGCCTTGAACACTGCGCCAATGCCTCCAGCGCCATGCGGCTGCTCAATCAGTTCAATGAGTCACTGTTACACTACGCTGCCGCCGCCGGAAACCGAGACACCGTTGAATATCTGCTCGACCAAGGTCTGGATGCCGACCAAGCCAACGCCAACAAGTGGACGCCCTTGCTCTGCGTCCTGACGCCAGCCAAAGACTACTTCAAAGGACAGGCCGCTGCCCGTATAGCGGTAGCCCGCCTCTTGCTCGAGCGTGGTGCCAGCGCCCAGGTGGTGACGGACGAGGGATGGACTCCGCTGCATGCTCTCGCCACCGTTCGGGACGTTGACGCTACTGCAGAAGAGAGGATAGGGGTAGGAGCATTCGCAGAGGAGCTGATTGAAAGAGGCACGCCCGTCGACGCCGAAGCGACTGTGCTTCGTTACTGCCCGCCGATCTTTACATCGTTTCTGTACGGTGCTTGGGGTCATCGGATGGCTGAGGTTATTCCCCAGCTGGCCAGCCGTGCCGAGGATCGTCGTCTGCAGGCGTACGATGACTATGAACTGACGCCGTTGCATTGGGCTACCCGTACTGGCGCGACTGACATTTTTGATGTGCTCATGAGGCACTTCGCGTCGAAAGAACAAACCCAGCCCGAGTCCGATGAAGGTGGCGTACACAGGTAGGTGTCGTAAGGGCCGAGGGACATACAGCTCGGCAAGGAGTATCATGAGAGGTAGGTCTAGGTATGTGTACACAGTGAGACGGTAGGTAGCTAGGCTAGGTATGTCTGCTTAATTGCTCGTACTGTGAGCTTGCTTTGCCCTTGAGCGCGTTGTGTTGGTAATCTCTGGATGGTGGTCTCCCTTGTTTGTCCTCCCCTGGAGCTTGAGCCGCTTTGTCTTGGCAAGTGCCAGCCATATCGTCACCAACCGACTTCTTCCATAGACTGCGTACTTCTAGTTAGGAAGTTTGATTTCTGTTCCTGATACCCTACATATTCTCTCATCAGTCTAGCGCCCTCCTCGTCACAAGCTCACAAAATCACAAGTGTAAAAACATTAACCGTTCGTTGGAAGTTTCCAGGTGCAGTTGGCTGCAACACATTCAAAGGGCAGCCGCCCGTGCCTATTTCCCGTCACGGGTCGTTGGACGATGGTTCAACAGAAGCGCTCGCAATCTAAGAGTTGGCAAAACGGACACAAAAAGTAGCTAATGATGGCGGTTATGTCCAAGTGGATTATCTGAGGGGCATGTTGCCGTTTGTCTACATGTCTTGTGAGCTGGGAAGATCTGGACGAACTTGGGAACATAAGAGGCGCTGAGCCCACTTGCAAAGCATGAGTTTTCGTTCACTCGACATCATCACTCCATTAGGCACTTTGTGGCATCTTTCAGATCATCAACTCTTGTTCATCTTTGACAAACACAATCACTTTTGGCGAATTCCCAAAGCAGTCAAAATGTCGTTTACCGAGTTATTCACCTCTATTGAGGCTATCCAGCCTCCTTTCCCCCAACCAGGGAAGGAACCATATTTTGTTTCGATTATTAAATCCCTCAAGGCTTTCCCAGATTTCAAGATTCTCCCAGATTCCAAGCCCGTCGGATGGGATAGTTTAGCTGTAACGATGGCTGACCACAAGCTCAAATGGGACGAGTGGCACGCCAGAGTCGAGAAACATCAAGATTTTCTGGAGAATCACAAGGAATGGAAGGGCAAACGGTCGCTTGATTATCAGCATCTCATTCAGACGGCCACCCAGCTTTGCGATGCTCTTGAAGCGCGTAAGAATACCCTCGAGAGATACTTACGAATTGGGTAGCGACTAACAAAGGTTGGCCTACTTTACTTTAGTGAAATGCTGGACTGGTGCAATCCATGTCGCCAACGTCTCTGCGTCCCTCGCGTCCCGGAAGCCAGGTGAGGAGGTGGTGATAAGTGTACGTACCTGCCTCTTGTCCTCAGAGTTTATGTTACGGAGTCATTTCGAATCTAACGCGGGTTTCTTACTAGGATACTCACCCGAAAAGCACCAAAACCACCAAGTCGTTGGAAGGCGCCCGAGTGGAGGCGGTGAATAGGATCTTCACAGTTGCATGCCGGCTTCTGGAATGTCACCGTTTCAACCACTTGATTGAAGAAGGTCAGGCGATGGGAGAGGAGCAACTCAAAGAACTCGAAAAAAGCACAGAGAACGCCGTGGTGGCGGAGATGAAGAGGCCGTTATATCAAGAAGTTATCGGGGAGAGCCTAGGCCTCAAAGACAATCCCGAGGCGTTGGAGAGGCATCTACGAGCACTCCTCCCGCAATCCATCAGTCAAGCTGTACAGGCCGCGAAGAAAGACAAATCAGCCCCCAGAGTCCCCCAGCCAGATTCCGCAGAGTCTCAAGGAACTACTACCAATCGGGCACAGCTCCCGGGTTCGACTTCGAACCTCCTTGGCGGACAAGCTGCGGTCTAGGTACGAAGAGATGACATCAGGGATAGAGCATCATGTTCATCTTTTCCCAGGGTTTTCTTTCATCCATTGACCAGTCACCTTTTGTCATTCATTTCTCTCTTTTGGGTCTCTTTCCTTTTTCCCCAGCGTACGTATCACATCGTATACGCCAGCCAGTCATTACCTCGAGTTGAAGTTATCATGAATGGACAGGGCCGGAGGAACACAACACAAACAACACAACACACACTCCTTTCCATCTTCTCTCTTTTTGTAGGCCTACACTGCCAGTCTAGTCTATGCCATCCAGTCGCTACCTCTTGTTTGGTGGAAGAAGACGTCAGAGAAATAGAAAAAGGCAGCTTGCGGTGCAAGTTGCGAGAAAATCGGTCGAGTTCGTGTCCTACCTGCCTCGCAGCTTCCAGTTCCACGTACTGTTGCCCCCGGCTCTGGCCACCTCGGCACGGCACAACAAAAGCAACCCAGGCCCGGCAGGGACTATCGTCCCATCTTCCGTCCTACGGGTACCTCCCCTCTACATGTACCTCTAGGTAGCGGCTTATAGCCAAGGTCAGCGCTGCAACTTTCCCAACCAGGCGATACACCCCTTAGCAAACTTCGGAGACTCATAGCCGAGTGGTCGTTGGGCGCACGTTGCTTCCCTGCAGGACGTGGGTTTAATTCTCCCCTTGAGACCGTTCCCAGTGCCGTTTTATCGAAGTATGCAACCAGACTTTTCGACTTGTCGATGTTTGAAATATCTTGTCCGTTCGCGTGTTGCCCGTGGAGTCTTAGGCGGTTGTATGTATCGCCTGTCCTTCCTTTTTTCCTTCTTGACCTTATTTTTTTGTAGTAAGCAAGAACCATTTTCCTCCCTAGGGGTTTAAGTAGGGCAATAAACGGAACTCACCACGAACAACATTGTGAGTAAGAAATGACGACTGGACTGTGTTGGATGTGGTATAATCATTAGATCAGGCCCTCACGCCGAAGAGAACACATACGGTCGGTGTCCCAAACGTCTGGAATACTTGACCAAAGGCGGCACGCTGACAAAGGTTTCAAATGTGAGTTGTCTCTTTGTGCTGCGCAAGGTCAACGCCGGCTTGATTTTCAATCGCGCCCCCGAAAGTTGATGTATTCTTCTACAGAGCGGCCATCCCAGTGTGCGTACTTTGCAGTGTTCTGGAAGAGAACACCACAACCATCACGCTCCTACCACTCACTACCCTGAATTGATCACTACTGCTTGGTGGTCGTCTCATCCTTCACCTTCTTCGCCTCCGCCTCGTCGACCACCTTAGTGTTACCCTCCTTCTCGGCAGCCTTGGGCGTAGTAGGTTGTGTGAGAATCTTAACAGCATCCTTGCTATACACATAGCTAGCACCGCTCCAGATGGTCGTGACAGCAACGCCATACCTTTTTTTCGCCACAAATTTTGTCAGTCATCTTCATCTCATCTCCTACCAAGTACCAACCACAACGTCACCCCTCCATCATCAGGAATCTGGAGAGAACTTACTGCATAACCATCAAACTCCACGCCAAATCCAACGCCGGTACAACCGGCGCCACAGTAGTCAACCCCATCAACCCCAATTGCAACGCAGTATTATACTTGCTAATCGCTGTCGGCCTGACCTCCGCACTGGGCAGCGAAAAGTCCCAATACCGCGCCATCGTCTTAGGCGGCGGGAGCGAGATCCAGCGGAAGTAGATAGCGGAAATAGCCAACGCCACGTCCCTTCCCAAGATGATAACGGCCAGCCAGACGGGCAAGAGGCCCTTGGTCGCCAGCGTCACGGTAAGCACCGTCATGAGCGTCTTGTCGGCCATGGGGTCGATGATAGTTCCTACCACGGTGCCCTGGTTCCATCGCCGCGCGATCCAGCCGTCCAAAAGGTCGGTCACGCCCGCGTAGGCGAAGAGACCAAGCGCCCAGGCGTGGTGGTCGTGCAGGATGCAGTAGCCGATGAAGGGGGCGGCGACGAGGCGGGAGAAGGTCAGCCAGTTGGGGATGGTGTGGATGTTCTCGCGCTTGGTGATGGCGCCGGTCTGCGGGAGGGCGGCTTTGAGGGCTGCTGTGGTTTTGGCGAGGCGAGAAGGTGGTTTTGTTCTTTGAAGGGGTTAGTGAAGCGTCGGGGTTTGTTTGTATGTGCGTTAAGAAGATATATTGGCGCGGGCGCAGAGTGAGTGAGATGGAGGCTGATGTAAGTGAGAGTGTATGATGAAATGAGCCAGGGCATAATCAAACATCTTGGCCACTCATTCATTCATTTCTTCATGTCATGACATACCCATTCTTGTCTTCCTGACTCCTCCACGACTTGGACAGGGTAAAATGCCTAGCATGCACAGACGCAACATTCATGCGCCCTCGGGTTGAGCATGATTGCCATAGTGAATGTGACTGCAGGAGAACGATGGGTGTTGTTTTCAAGCCGTTACAACCAACATCTTGGATGCGATGATGCTGAACAAACAGCCTCGACGTCGTCGACTGGGAAGCGGAGCGCAGGCCTAGCAGGGACGAGGCGTTAAGGCGCAACATGTTGAATGAATGAGTGGTGTAGGTGTGCTGGAACTGAATGAATGTGGTGAAGGTCGTATGGAGATGTCTCTTTCGTCACTGCATTCTCGCCCCGTCGATCATTCGTCGGCCGTACGATTTCGAGAAGAATACCGGATTTAGTAGGACCGGGACTTTGCTAGGCGTCGCAATGCTCCTTTTTCCCTGTCGAGGTGGGCAAGTCAAGATGTCGGTACACAAAGAACAATGACAACAAAACTGAGGCGCGCGCGATGTTTCCAAGATACCCACGACAAGACGGTCTGTTTACTTACGCCCTGCCTTTATGACGGATAGGTACAAGATAAACTGGGATGACGATCCGCACTCATCCGTCGGCGAGGACGTTCGTTGGTGGGGTGTGGATGGAGTGCGCCGGGCCTTGTACCTCACAGTAGTTTTGCCGGCAATCGGGAGCACGGTGCACCCTCGCATTTTAGTGCATCAGTTTTGTTTCGGAATTTGGTAGGTCCTCTACCATCGGCCCCGCCCGGCCGATAAAGTGGGGCTGGCGCCGGCCTCAGTCCGGAGCCCCGGAACTTGAGCATCCGGTTATGCTGATGGGTCTCACAGGACCCTGCTCCGTCCTGATATGTTGTACAGACCGTCATCGAATCGAACGGCTCTCAGCCTGAAACATTTTTCATACAATCGATGTGGTTTGATGTTCTATATACCAAGTATTATACATATTGACAAGCTCTACTCCAAAAATCAACCCAACCTTCCCATCCAGTATATGCTACGCTTTTCTTCAAATGCTATCGTTACACCAGACACCTTTCCACTTTTTCGTAATGTCTTCAATCACCTCGGCCAACATATCAGAGATCAGCAGCCCTCGCCTTGGCATCCACAGTCTCCATATCACCATCAGCAGCAGTCAACGCCTCACCAACAGCGTCAAGGTCCGCTTCGGGCGCCTCACTGCTCAAACCGGCTGCAATCTCCTTGAGACCTCCCAACCTGCTACCATTCTTGAGTTCCCCATTCCTCCTCTTCACGTACGCGAGTAATCGCATGCAGCCAGCAGGGGTGATCCCTTCTATCCTCCTCGCCTGCGCCAGACTCTCGGGCCTGGTCGCCTTAAGCACGCCCTTCTCAGCCAGGGAGAGGCTCGTAATCTGGTCATAATCCAGATCAAGCGGCAGCCTCAGATCCTCCTCGCGCTCGAACCTAGCACGCTCCAACTCGTGCTTCTCGATCTGGGGCGCATACAACCCCTCGATAAAGGTACGCTCGCGCACGCGTTCCGAGAACTCCATCAGTTTGGGCACGACACCGCTCTCGTAGAGCTTCTCGATCGACGCGCCCTTGAAGCAGAGAATCTCCAAGGCGCTGCGCCTACGGCTGTCCGCCTTGACGTCGAAGCCGGCATTCCGCCAGGCTTGCGGGGACAGGATGGTCTCGCTGAGGATGCGGCGCAGTTCGGCCATCTGGCCGTTCTCGTCCTGGAAATGGCTCCAGCGCCGGTCGCCGACGACGCCCCAGCTGCGGCCGAGGGCGGTGAGACGCGAGTCGGCGTTGTCGGACCGCGTGGTCATGCGGAACTCGCTGCGCGAGGTGAACATGCGGTAAGGCTCCGAGACGCCCTTAGTGATGAGGTCGTCGATCATGACGCCGATGTAACCATCGGCGCGCGAGAGGGTGACGGGTTCGAGACCAATAGCGGCACGGCCGGCGTTGATACCGGCGACAATACCCTGGCCTGCTGCTTCTTCGTAGCCGGTGGTGCCGTTGATCTGTCCGGCGAGCCATAGACCGCGGATAGCCTTGGTCTCCAGGGTGCGCTTCAGGCTACGGGGGTCGACATAATCGTACTCGACACCATAACCAGGTTGGGTCATGATGACATCCTCAAGACCAGGAATAGTGCGAAGCAGTGCCAGCTGGGCCTCGGCGGGCACGGTCATACTCAGGCCGTTCGGGTAGATGATGTCGTTGTCGAAACCTTCGGGCTCCAACCACACAAGATGGCGCTCCTTGTCACTGAAGCGGATGATCTTGGCCTCGAGTGAAGGGCAATACCGAGGTCCCTTGACTGTCTCGCGAATATGAATCGTCTTGTCGAGGTTTGCGCGCACAATCTCGTGTGTCGCGTGATTGGTATAGGTGGCCCAGCAGTGAAGTTGGTCCTTGACGGCGACAGCGTCGTTTAGGTAACTGAACGGGTTCGGCGGGTCATCGCCGTACTGCTTTTCGAGAATGTTGAAGTTGATGCTCTTCTTGTCTAACCGTGGCGGCGTTCCTGTCTTCAACCGCCCAAGCTTGAACCCGGCCTCCCTAAGCGACTTGCTGAGACCAAAAGTCGCATTCTCACCCATGCGGCCCGAGGGATACGCTTCCATGCCAATGTGAATCTCGCCGCCGAGGAAGGTGCCTGTGGTGATGATGACTTGACTTGTGGGCAAGACCTCGCCCGACTCCAACCTGACACCAGTAATCTTGGTTCTCGCTCCGTTGGAAGGATCATCGTTTTCGGAAACGACAATGTCGGATACACTGTTGTAGACCAGGGAGAGGTTGGGGTATGATTCGAGCTCTGCGCGCATGTGCTTCTTGTACAGCGCTCGGTCGATCTGGGCGCGAGGACCCCAAACGGCGGGACCCTTCTTGCGGTTGAGGACTCTGAACTGAACACCAGCCTTGTCGATGATACGGCCAGCGACGCCATCGAGAGCATCAATCTCGCGGATCATGATTCCTTTGCCGATACCGCCGAAGCTAGGGTTGCAGGAACAGACACCGAGGTTCTCAACGCTGGGTGTCACTAACGCCGTCCTCGCGCCAGCGCGGGCAGCTGCGGCGCATGCCTCAGATCCAGCGTGGCCTCCGCCAATAACGACGACATCAAATGGTCTGAACAATCTCGGAAGAACAGGTTAGACATTGTATTTTCTGTTGGCTTCGGAATGGATGGCGATGGTGTTCTTGTCGTCGACTGGGTGGTCAAGTGCTCACCTCGCATCGGATTCGACCGTCGCAAAGGTCCTCGTCTTGATGATGCCGGTGCTCCAGAACTGGCAGCGCGGCCGTCGAAGGGGTCGGCCAAGGCTCCTGGAAATCAGGAGTTTCGACATGGCTGAAGTTGCGCGGATCGCATGGAAGCGATGGAGGCGAAAGGACTAAAGACAATACATGGGTAACCAATGTGCGACTGTGCATGCGACACTGCCGCGGCGGCACTGACAGGAAAAAAAAAGTGGACCAGGATTAAACCTCCGATTACCACGCCACGGGGTTTGTCTAGTAGCGTTCGGGCATCACACAGCTGCCCGTTTGACTGCTGCTGCCCTGAAGCTACCTAGGCATAAGGAACCCCACGTTTCCGATCGAGACTAAACAAACGCATTAGCGTCCTTATCACATGAATATGGACGCGACCATGGTAGGTATCACAGTATCACTGTTTGATATCCGATACACGAAAGGTCTGCAATATTCTAGCAGACAGGTAGATGATGGTACATGGGTATAAAAGAAAGAAGAGCTTCGTGAAGCTACGCACAGCGTCCTGCTGGAACCATAAGTTCGTAATCCGTCATATTTGGCGTACATGGCCCATCGTACAACGACCGGACTCCATCGAGCCCATTCGTGAACCCCAACAGCAACACTATCAACACCAGCAGCGAGCAGCAACTGGCAATTGGTCATATGCCAAGTTCAGCTCAACTTTACTGCTGCTCCTGGGTCTCGCCCTCGGTCTCGGCCTCAGTCTCGGTGGTCTCGCGGGGGCCGGTGTAGGGACGGCGGAGGACCTCGATGCTGCCTATAGTTGTTGTTGGTTAGCAATGCGCAGATGTGAAATGGAACGGCGCATTGGTGGTGATGTAACGTACGGTGAAGAATGTTGACGGATTGCCTGTTGCGGCCCTCCTCATCGCTCCAGTTCCTCAGGGAAAGCTCGCCCTCGACGAAGACGGTGGTTCTGTCGCTAGCAGTCAGTTTTATCGTTCAATGCTGACTAGTACACTACTGGGAGGCCAGAGTTACGCACCCCTTGGGGAGGGTCAGCAGGAAGTCGCGCGCCTTGCCCTCGACGAAGCTGGTGATGTTGAACCAGCTGGTAAGGCGGTCGCTGCGGGGACCCGAGTGGCTGGCGACAGCATACTTGATCATCTCACGGCCGGTGCTGGTAGCGCGGACCTCGGGGGTGTCAGCGAGGTTGCCGATGATCTGGACGCGAGCCACGCCGCGGGCGGAGGTAGAGCTGAAAGAGCGGACGGCCGGGCGGGCGGCGGCGCCAAAGACGGGGCGGAGGAAGGCGGACATGTTGAGGGCTCGACTGGTTGGGCTGGTTGGATGGGTGGTGTTGAAGCTGCTGGAGCGGACTTGGAGGATCGAATTTGGATGTTTAGACTTTAGCTTCTCCAGAGGGGTTCCGGCTACGTAGCTCCAGGTTCCAGACGTTTCAATTCGTCGCGTCCGGGTGGTCCCCAATTCCACCTCTGATTTCTCCATGCACTCTGTCGCGTGAGTGACGGGATGCATGGGTCCGATAAGATAAGATTCCATTCAGTTGGGGTCGGCGCTGCTCCCGGTACCTGATCTGTTAGTGGTTGCCTATATGCACACCAAGGCGTCAAATAAGCCTGTGGCCTACACTAACACTTATTTGCACTGCAGCCAACACCGTAACTTGCAACTTAACCACCTACCATACTTCCCGCAAAGTGCGATTTCTCTTTTCTCATCTTCCATTTCTTCATCACACCAACCATGGCCACCAAATGATGGGAATTTCTTCTTCTAACGTGAGCTCCAAGACGTCCATGATCCTTCGGAAGTCTCATGTCGATTTCCGAAATTGGATCCAACTCGACCGACTGACTGCCTCATCAGGCCTTGTTGTTGATATCACTCATCACCAAGCTACTATCTTTGCCTCCCTTGGTGGTTGACATATCACAATCTACGGCAACTTGATCTCCAACCCTCCAAGGACGATGACAACTAGTTGAAAGACCGGCAATAGGCAACCGGTTGCCCACCGGAAGCCACCCAGCTTTCCGGGACCGGGCGTTAACAGCCAAATCCCGAGCGTGCTCTCGGTCGAGGCAGAGCACGTGGTTTGTACCACCACCATGCTGAGGATCTCAGGTTACACTCAACGGCTCTGAAAGAAGTTACACCAAGAAGATCGATTCGGCCGCTTCTACTATGCCAATTGACAAATGGCAACTACACTCCATTTTCCAAGAACTGCGGTGCTAAGTTTGCATTCAGGAAAATGAGTCTGCCACAACTTACACGTTCTTTCATCCCATCTTTGGTTGAGGACCGCACTAAACCCTTTTTGGGCTTGAATAGAGCCTCAATAAGGATGCTCAATTTGAATACACTACTGTATAGTAGACATCGGATGGCAGACTCATTCATCACTTACACCAAACTTTATTGCTTTTGGGTTCGCTCCACCAGCGCGATTGAGACATCCCATCTTTCCCATTCACAAATCTCGTCTATACACTGCCATCTCTGAATAGACCAATAAATCATGCCACGGCCCGACTACATCTTCGCCATCGTCGGCGTCATGCCTCTCTTGAACTTCCTTCTCTCACTGTAGCCCCTGGCCTGACTTTGTTTTCAACGCTGATATCGTCGCCATTCTCGCCTTTGTCGTCCCCCCTTTGATGCCAGCCCTCATCTGCTGTCCCGTTACGCTAATCACTGCCCGGACTTCTCAAGTTTCTGTATCACTCGTGCATCGACAAATACACAAACATCAATCACGGGTCTATGGGGGAGGAGATTTCAAAATGAACAACACAGATTCCTGGGCAAGTGTCGCCAACAGTACCACCTCCTACACCACCACACCCGAAGAACGACTTGGCCCTCCCGCTCCTTACACCGATATTGGTCTCCAAGTCAACCTCTTCTTCAGAGTCTTTCTAGGAATCCTCGGAATTCTTATTCCTCTCGTTCCTGCGAAGCTATTATGGATCAACGGCGAATTTGGGGCCACGGTACATTGCATGTCAACAGTCACACTCAACTTCTTTTACGTCGTCAACTCGCTCATATGGCGAGACAACAATGTCAAGAAGTGGTATGCTGGCTATGGGTGGTGCGATTTCCATACTTACGTCTTCTTCGCGGTTGAAACCATCTTTCACACCACTCTCTTCGACATCATGCTCGGTCTTGCCAACAAGATCGGTAACCCGCGAGTCACCAGCCTCAGTCCCAAGGAAAAGAAACGCAAAGATCAAATCTCGGCCCTGATCATCTTCGGCAATCCGGTCCTACAGGTCTTGCTCACTTACTTTGTCATTACTCAACGGTACGGCGTCTCAACCCTTGCCGGTTGCAATGCCATCTTCGATCCCAATGGCGTCTTCTTCGTTTTCTTCATTCTCCCATCGCCAGTATTCACGCTTGGTGCGGCAGGCTTGGCAGGTAAGATACAAAGCCAAGTACATGGCATGTTTCGTAATCGCTTACAATATACGCAGGAGTTTGTTTTTACAAGTACCGACAGCTGGAGAAACTCACTCGCGAAGTCATATCAAGTGATGATAGTATACGAACCGCGAGACAAAAACGCCTGAGGAGAAAGCTCTACTTTCTCACTCTCTCTATTCTCGTGTTAGTTGTGCCGATTGTTTGCGTCTTCTTCGTCTTCAACCTCATTGAGGGTTGGCCGTGGTCGCTGCCGTTCGACCTCCATCGCATTCACGCCAACATCAACTTTGTCTCGTTCACAACGACGGAAAGAATGCAAGTCACCGCGGTCCTTACCAATTACGTTCCAGTGGTGAGCTCGGCGGCCATTTGCATCACCTTTGGCACAACAGTTGAGGCATATAACCAGTATCGCTTGGTTCTCGTTTTCCTCGGCTTTGGAAAGATTTGGCCCAAGCTGTATCAAGAATATGACCCCGATGACTCCGAGCCACCATCTGAGCTTAGCACGCAAACAAGTTCGAAATCGTGGTGGTCATCCATGACGAAGAACAGCAAAAGGGGTACAGTCACAAGGTATGAGACTCGCAAGCTTCCCAACATAACCATCACATTGGACTATATGGATGCTAACGTACAATTGAATGAACAGCCAGAGCGGAAACGATTTCTCTATCCTCCCTATTACTGAGAACATACCTCTCACGAACCGATCAATACCTGCACAGACAACGGGTGAAGGCTCCCATACCGTCCCATGTTCTCCATACGATGAGCTCAAAAAAGAATTCCCGGACCTGTACCCTACCCAGTCCTCACCCACAGCAAAAGCCAACAATAACCCCTGGCCCGATCTGTCAGACGACCCTCCTGCTCCAGCACGCAACCCATGGTATCTCCGACCGAATGCTTTCCATGTCCCGATCAAACTGCCGATGCCACTGTCACCCATTTACATACCATCCCTGCACGCGGATCAAGAAAAGAAGACGGAGGGAAAGCAGAAACGAGCCAGTGTCAACAGGCTCTCTGCAGGCTACACCGCGCTCAGTGGCTCCTCCACAACAATCCTGCCGTCCTCGCAGTCACCCACCTGCCCTCTTCCCCCGCTTCCAACTCCTACATCCTCCTCAATACATTCACCACAGGAGGAACGACACCGGTCAACGAGAAAGAAACAAAAACAGAAAGAACCAGAGACGACGCAAAATAGCACAAGCAATGGGACACCTAAGAACCCATTGACGCCAGAAGCACCATGGAGTCCCTTTGCTTCCAGCCATACCAACACCACCCTAGGAGTCGACACACGCGTGTGGTCGTCCCAGAAGGATAATAACAACACCGGTAGAAACCACAAAGAGGATCATGCACAAGACTCGCCAGTCTCCCATTCTTCCCGCTTAACAGCATCTCAACTCTCCCCACCACCATCGTACAGCGTCGCTGTCGGTGAATCCTCCTTTGCTTCCGCTTCCGCTTCCGATCGATCGACGGGACTCGGAATCAGTCCGCCTGAACAACAACAGATCGGGACGGCGTTAGGACACCCACCGAAAGGCGGGGTGGTCAGGGTTGAGACGCATATAGCGAGTGAGATTGAAGTTATTGGTGGTTCTGGAGGTGATGATGGTGGTGATGGTGAGCAACGGAGAGGGAGGGAGTGATGAGGGGGTGGGTAGATGGTGGTTGGGTGCGACATGGGAAGTGGGTGCGGGAGGGAGTGGTAGGTGAGGGGTTGGAGGTGCGTTTTGGAAAGTAGGGGGTGGACTTTGTGGGTTGTGCGTTTGTATGATAGCAGATATCTTCGGGGCATTTCGAAAAGTTGAGGGTCGAAAAGGATTGCTATTAAGGTTGAAGAGTGAGTGTCTGGGTGGAATACATGGTTGGTGTGGGTGGCGGTCTTTGAGTTTCGTGATGGAGATACCCCTTTCTTTTTGAATTATTCTTTGAGTTGCTTCTATAAGCAGCCACCTTAATCTTTTAGGCCATCTTATGTCTATGGGCTCCATCGTTCATTCTACTTATCTTCACTTGATTGCTCTTAGCTTGACGTACGATATTCAAACAGGAATAAATGCACATTTTTTCAGTCCGACATCCAATCAATGATATGGCCACGACCATCCAGTTTTCTCTCACCCCAGTGATATAGACTTGACGAATCCAAATTTGATCTTGGGTTAAATAAATACATCCATCCTCTCGACTGACACTCACAAGTCAGTCCCACCACATCGCCAATTTCCCAAAGATACCTTACCTAGAAACTGCTGATATTCAACCAAATCTGCCCGACTATCTGAGCCGCAACTAAGATTTTCCCGCATATTTCAGGCAGAACAGCAACCGTATTTTATTGGCCAACTCTCAACTGAACCAGCAGAAAGTAAAATAACCTCTACTTGTCACCAGAAGAAACATGTTTCTGACTTCAATATGGTGATTGTTTCCCTGAAGTGACACGACTGCGGGAGGTAGGGGTCTCTACGCGAGATACACCGTCTTGTAGTAGCTACTACCTAGACAATGGTCCTTAGGTAAACTTTATGGGAGCAGTATAGATTCATCGTTACCCTCCCCTTAGGTAATCTGCCGTGTAAACTTCTTGCGAAATTCATCTTCGGGATCTGCCAGAACTAGGTAGGTAGATTTAGGCAAATTCACCATTCTAGAATGCACTCACGTCTCTTAGTGAACTCAAACTCCCAGGCACTCGAGCTGCGTCAATGCTACCTACTGCTATTGTTTGAAGGCCGCAGCTTCTATCAGATCCCATAGACAATGGAAGTTCTTCATGGTTATACGATACCCCATTTTTCTTCTTCTTTTTTCCTTTTTTTTTTTTTTCCTTTTCTTTTTTCCATTCCTTTTTCCCTTCCACTTTTCCCCCCGCATTTCTTCTCGCACCATTTCATCTAAGCGAATTGAAATTCTCCCTTTCTGGATTGTGTGTTCAGGATTCCAATTCCCAACCGAACGACGAAGAGAGCCTCAGTAAGTAAGTGGCAGATGTCAGGAAAAATCACTCACACAAATGATGAAGAGCCTCTCGCACTAATCTAAGTTCTACAGAATTGCAAAGACACTGCCGATAAAGGGTAGGTAGAATACCTACCTAGCCAACACATGACGTACGTAACCCTCCTCCTCCACATATGCACCCAAAGTGGTATAGATACTACCTACACAGAAGTATGCAAGCCATTGTGGTTGAATCCTACTCTACCTACCACTTCTGCCTACTAGAATACTACAGTACTTACATTTCTCTATGTGGTGTCTGTCTGTAAGTACAGTAGTACTCTGTTGACACTACCTTCTAATGTAGGTACTGATGTATCATCCAAGTACAATCTCACTTATGCACGTCTTACTTCTCGGAGTGTTTCTACTTGAGACATACATATGAAGGTAGTGTGTTTCTGTTCCGCGTGGCCGTGACTGTGGCCACGCTAATTGTATATGTGTAGGTATAAAATCCGGTGTCGTACATAGCAACACAGTACGATGTAGCGTAGTATGGTGCTGTGTGTCCTTGACGTGAAACAAAAGCATGCAAAGTTCGCAGCAATGAAGGATGGAAGAGGAGGTCAAGATGGACATACGTCAGCTGCATACCTCTAGCCATGTTAACTGACCGATGTTTCCTTCCATTTTCGGCATTCGACGATAGTGCGACAGAAATCTCATTGCCAATGGCATGTACCGCATATTCTCACTCGATTTGATTTTACTCAAGCCAATCCTGTTACTGGATCGGTCCCAAGAAACCCTGCGACCCGCACCAACTCAGCAGAAGATTGGTCGAAGGCCTTGCTAGGTCAGATATCCCCGGCGCTATACCTATTTGAGTGAAATCAAATCGAGTGAGAAAAAGCGGTAGTCGGCGTTTCTGCTCCTCGCGCCATCTCCTAACTGCCCTGGGCTAGGAGAATGTAACAGTCTCGACATGAGGGTCTGTTTTCTCTCTGTTATAGTCGATAGCGAACAACCCCATTGAGACTCTAGAACTCCTTGTTCCTCAAGTCCCGAGCGTTTCTGTTGTGGTTCAAGACTACTACGCTGGAAAAACAAAGCGTCTATTTCAGAATGGTTTGCCGTTTCCGAATACCGAGCGATGGTGGTCAGATGAATGGCGTCACATTTTGGGACGGGACGAGGGTGGATGGTTAGGTAACAGTGGTAACTATGAGGGCTGGGGAAAGGGTATAATGATGGGTATTAAGAATATTGAGTTGAAGACGGCTTTGATAGATGCTTGTTTGTTCATGGTCGTACGGTAGGCTCCGAGTGTTTTGTTTAATCCGAATCTTCGTATACACACGCCATGAACTGAACCATGGCAACATAACGGAGGACGAATGTGATAAGAGAAGAAAACAAATGGCATGCCGGTCCTCAAGTTCGGAAACAGCGCCAGTTGACCAATCAGATCTCAAGGGGATCATACCGGCATTACGATCTTCGAATCTCGTCTTCCACATCTTCAGACTTCAGCTGTCATCTCTCCCGAGTTGGGGATATTTAACAACCGGAAGTAAAAAAAAAAAAAAAAAAAAAAAGAAACCAAACAACGGAATAGAGAACATTGTACGAGGCGACCATGCATGTAAGACGGACACAATGGACCAATTGTCCAATCGACGATGCGAAGAAGCCGTCCGTGTAACAGACCCCCCGGTACGTTCGGCAAGAGAGCCCCGGGCCGGGAAAAGGAATACGACGACAACAATGGGGGGAACTGCCGAACAAGAAAAAGGACATCCATCCATTCGCGTACCGTACGTAGCCTTTCCTTCTTCTCTTTTTGTCGTCGCTTTCAGCGCTTTTCCCGCCTCTATTGAGGTTGTTGGGCAATCGGAACGGAACCTGAGCCGCGATCTTTCTTTTTTCGTGTTTGTTGTCTTTCGCTTCACTCGGCTTTCTCATCAGACATTCAGGCGGCCCAACCCAGGAGGCTAAGAAGCAAAGAGGCTAGGAGCTGAGGCTCGGAAGGTCAGGACCAGAATGAGACCTGTTCGGACAGAGAAAACCAAACCAGATGGGAAACCGAGCGAGCCCTTCGGGTAATCCATCATAATCGGCTCGGATTTCCTTATTTCCAACTGTCGGTCTGCAGCGGTCAGTCCCCTTGTCTGGTTACCTGGTACAGAGCTGCTAAGGCTGGGTTTCTGTGCCCTGACGAGCAGACGGACTGGGTATAACTGAGACATGAGGCCGTGCGTGGGTACCCCGTTCGGGCCGTTCTGTGGCATCGTCCTTCATCAGCTAGGGGATTTTATCATCGAGATTTCGAGATAGGAACCAACAAACCCATACTAGACTCGCGTCGGTTACGTAGGCGACGGTCGGGTTTGTCACACTACTCCAATCCACCCGGACGCTATCGGCAGCGGTGTGACCGTTGGGCCACGGCAACTTCTTTTTCGAAGGTTGTCCCCCGTGAGCCCCGTTCCGGAAAGTGGTCGAGGTGTCACTGATGTCTTAGACAAACAGCTGTCAAAATCATGGCTAGACCCAGTGATCGACATGCCTAGGTGCGACTTTGTACCACTACCGTATAATTTCGGGAAATTCAGATTCTAGGTCAGGTATATACAGCTGTAACCCAACTGGAAAAGGGTGTTAGATTCTGCCCGTTGTACTCTATAATATCCGATTTCTATTATATTTATACTTGTAAATACCAAGTAAAAGAGTAGGGGAATCTATAATTCCAAGCGGAGGTCTGTACATATAGCCTTTTAACTAGGTACTAGCTTTCTTCTTTCCCCCCTATAACTATACAAACCTTCCTTATCCTTATTATATAACCGAATCCTAGTAATCTAGTTATAGTAAAGACGAAGTTTATTTTTGGCGATATTAATTTCGTTTATAAATAAATAAACCCTATAGTATTAAAGCTCTTTCTAATTCCCTTTTTACAAATATAATAGATAATTACCTAAATTCCTAATAATTCGTTAAATATACTAATTACGTCGTCGTCCTGCGAATGCCTTTATTTCTTAACGTTTTAGAAGGTCTTACCCTTATAGATATAGCCTATAAATAAATCTACTTTAATTAGGTTTATAAGAGAAGCCGTTAAAAGATCGAATTCGAAATTAGACTTAAGGGTATTAGTAATATTTATTATTATATAACTAAATTGGGTAAATATTAGTATAAATAGGATAACCGCCTCTATATAATTCGCTAATAGTAGGAAACTAAGGGTATTACTTATACGTATATCGATATTAATAAGTATACTAATAATAACGAATCTATTAATACTAACGACGGCGAGGTTAATAATAATGAGGAAACTTAATTCTTATTATATTTACTCGTCTTACTATTATTATTATTATTATTATTCTTATTCTTTACGGCGACGTTAATTATTAGCCTTTAACCGATTAATTAAAACAGCTTTATTCTTTACAATTTTAAAGAGCCTTCTCTTAAATAGTATTTCTAATAATTGCTTTACTTTGAAGCAGTTATACCCTTTTCTACCCAATTCAAAGTTATAAACGAAGCTATTTTTAAATTTAGGGATAGCTTTAAAATTATTTATCCCCGTAATAATATTAAGTACGTACTCTTAATTATACTAATTAATATCGTCCCTATTAATATTTTTAATATTAATAAAATAATTTTCTAACCTATTTAGAAGGATAGTAATCCTAATATCTTTAAATACCTTTTTAACGAAATCCTTCTTATCGTTCTTTAATATCGTATAAATTCGAAAAACTACGTATATAACTATAATCCTTTTATTAGAAATAAATTAAATTTTATCCGGGTAGTTTCGTTCCTATATTTTTTCGTAAATTTACATTTACTTTTTCAATAGCTTTTTAAACGGAATATTAATCAAAATATTAAAAGGTTGTAAAAGGCTAATTAAATTACTAAGAATTATCGCCGGCACTACTTTATAAAGTATACCTTCCCTAAATTTATTACGGATTCGAATAGTATTATAAAATAGAACTACATCTATAATTAATAATAATTCTTACCTTAATTCTTTAATAATAAGTACGAATTCTTCGTTTAACTAATTAAGTAAAAGTTCTTCGTTCTAATATACTATTTTATTAAATTTAACGTCAATATTTTAAGTATAAAGCAATTACTCGTCTTCTTATATAGTACCTTCACTATAAAAGATAATAGTTGGTTTAATATGCTACTCGCTATTTATAAAGACGTATAAAATTAAGGTAATTTACCGCTTACCCTAACCGCTACAATTAGTTTTACCTAAAACCGTTTTATTTCCTTTAATAATATAGGTATAATTATTGAAATATTCGAAGGGGAATAGGACTTCGTTAAAATTTATAATATAATTAAAAAGAAATTTCGTATTTATACTAAATATAATAAGTTAAATATTATACTTAATAAACCTATAAGTCAAACCGGTTAGCTTCTAATACTTTCTAAGTCTTCGCCGATAATATCTAGGTCTTAGGCGAAAATAATAAAGTCTCCTCCGATAAATCTATCTATAGGAAAAGGGTAGTATTCTCTACCTCAAAAAGCAATTAACCTTAACAAGCAACTTAACAGGCAATCTTTAAACTTAATATATAATTCTTCTATTAGTAATATCGTAACATTTACAAAAGTTAGTAAACTAACCGTAGGAGAATATAAAGGGTTTTCGTCGTACTACTTCCGGGTAAAACCGTTCAAATAATATAATAAACTTACGGCGAAACTATACTATTGTAACGAAGTTATTCCTTAATCGGGCCTCCTAGAACAATTAGTACAATATTACCTCTATTTTTAATTATAGAGGAACGCTATTTTTAAAAGGATTAAAAATAAATTTCTCACAATACTTCTACTAATATGCAATTATTCCCTAGGGTATAATAAAGTATTTAATAATCTTATTATAATAAATATTATAATAGCTAGGGCGAAAATACTTATTATTAACTCTATCGCGTCGGTATACCCCGCGGTTATAGCGATATTCTATCTCGATTTTCGTTTATACTAAGTAATTTAATACCTATTTTAATTAGTACTAATTCTTTTTCCTCGAATTAGATATTATAAAATACATACCTATTGCTTAAATTCTTTAGAATAACTTCGTTCGATTCGTCTAATTGGCTTCTTATTCTAGCGCTTGAGGACCTTATATATAGGGTTCTTAGGACGGCGCCCTAGTCGCTTTTTTATACGGTCGAAATTTAAAAGTAGTAGAAGTGCTAATTAGGATACCGATTGGGCTTTTAATTAGGGTAGGGGCTAGGCTCCCAATAGGGGTGCTAATTAGGCTCGCTAGGTTTCCTACCCAATATTTTAATCTATTTTAATACCTTCAATATTACGACGACGACGACGATATAGGGTAAAAGAATAATAGGGAATAATAGAGAGGATAGGGACTAGGTTTTAGAAGGATAGAGCGAATCGATTAGAGGGTGGGGTAACCTAGAATTATCTTCCTATATAGCGAGTATAGAGGGTATGAGATGTATAGATATGCTAACTAAGCTATTTTTCTTCTAATTGGGCACCAGGTATATATGCTTAACCTGGAATCTGAATTTCCCGAAATTATACGGTACTGTACGGCACATATTGTACCTTGCACTAGGAAATGCGTCAACTTTGCATTGGGCGACGCTATCCGGTTCGTAAATTCGACGGGAAAGGATGTAAACTTGACATATGGTGCCTTGCAGTATTGTGTGCTTCTAGCGTACAGCTGGAAGCTTGATAGTGAAACAAGGTAGATAACATGAGGAACTGTCAATGTGTTCCAATTTAAGGATACAGCTGAAAGATAGTGCAAACACAGTGGGACGGACTAGTGCAATGCCGTCTTCTGAGTGCTACCGTAGCTCGCGGCTTCGGGTGATCGGATTCCTTCAGTTGTGACGGGGCGATAAGATTGTCCTAAGTGCTAGACGTTGACGAGGAAGAGAAGGAAAGAATATCAAACTGCTTGTAGGCTTGAATAAACGAAGAGAAAAAAAGAGGAAAAGGAAAAGGAAAAGGACAAAACTGCCTGTCTGTCTTGATGTTTGTTGGCACTAACTTGCGCTTACAGTCTGCAACCACCTGCAGGCACAAAGGAGCCGTGCGTCAGCTTCGTTACTGCCCATTGGAGGAGCCCAGAGCGATATGTTGAAGAGCCACAGAGCCTCCCGTAAAGGCAGGGCATGCTTCTTGGATCTCCAATAGGGAGATATCCAGGAGGGTTACAGTCCTCCACTGCTGGAGCTACCACGGCCCAGGGACAATGCTCTGGCACTCGTAGTGCCGTAGCTTCAGAGCTCAGAGCTCCAGAGCTCCAGAGCTTCCATTTGGTCGGAACCAGGAGACGCAAACTCGTATGATACAAGTAGGTTAACAAAGCAGTGTCCACTATCCAGTCAGCACTAAAAAACCGAGAATAGAGTATGAAACACTCAGCGAATGAGAAAACCGAGGTTCACCATGTGTGTGTTCATAGTAAAGACCTGCCGGCCCGACCATTGGGTCGGACAAAGTGAAGCTGTTAAATCCCGCCCCGGAGTATTTTGCAGAAGCTGCGTGAGGTTCGTTACGGATTGCTGTGTGACGGATTCGTAGGGATCAGCTTGTAAGGCGTAAGCAGGTTGCCTGTAAAAAGCAGGGACCGGCTCACGGACTCGCGATTTTTCGTCCCATCACACCGCATCTCCTCAACTTTGACTTGCGGGACACCTTGCTCCCCCACAGGCAGACAGACTGCCGGTTCAGGATTCCTGGCCTGTACGTTGCCCACCACGGCGAAACGGGAGTCTTATCGGCACGTAAACGGAGGGAGTCGACAAGCGTACGTACCTTTGCAGTAAGTTTGTACTTGTGGATACGATGCCGCAAAAGTTTTTCTTTTTTTTCCTGTCTTTGCTCCGTTATCCACCACTGGAATCCACGCCGGGCATCCACGCTTTCATGCACCTATGTACGCCATGATCAGCGTTTACGTTAGGCGCGGTCGGGAACCTTCCCTCTCTCGTTTCTTCGCGGTTCCTTTTTCCACTTTTGCTAACGTCTTTGGAAGCTTCCTAGAGGCTCGTCGGGGTAGAGGTGGAAATGTTTCGCGTCCCTAGGGGCCGCCGGGCACGCTATGCACGCGGTGGGTAAAGGAACCACGGAGCACGGGGCATCCACATTGTTGCTCCGTGTTCCACCAGACACGTTGGGGCCGCTGCAAGCCAGCAGCAGAGAAGCCCGAGAGACCCAGCAAAAGAAGAACCTTGAGAGCTCCAGGAAACCGGTTCTTGCACTCTAAATGGAAGTCGGCCGAAACTGTGGGGTAAACACCAAGGACCCTCCCTCCGTGAGGCAAGGGGGGCCTTGGAACCCTGAGAGCGGTGTCGCGCGGGGTTCGGTTTCCATCACACCGGGTGTCCGCCATCTAACCCAGATGGCATCACAAGCCCCAGTTACCTACGTATCCGAAGAATTCCTAAATGGTATGTGAGAAGAGCGGTACCGGACTAGTGAGTCCCTTCTCAAGAGTGAGGACAGCTGGGCAAGCCATTCCCGGAGCAAATTCAGTCCTTTCGACGGACGGCGCCGGAGGAAGACTGTTGTCAAAGGACCCGAGCTGACCCAGGTATGGGGTCGGTTGCACATGCCCGACTTGTCACCACTTCCGAGAGGGGTCGCCGGGCTCGCGGGTTCAAAATGGAGTTTGGGCCGACCCCTCACCGGGGGTTCGCGAGGCTACAATGCTTGCATAGGTACTCGGATCCAGCACGTGGATTCCTCTGATGGGTTTCTGGATGTTTGATTTTTACGCCATCACCATGGCGAAGAAGTTGACATGCATGATTCAGGATGTTCCCCGTCTCCGTTATTGTTACCGCTGCCGTTGCCAACAGCATCACATCGAGTTGAACAGGTTTTTGTTCTTTGGAAACCGTCGAACAAAAGCACGGTTAATATAGAGATATCGTAGGAACGCCTAATGGGTTAGCTGTATAAATTACGCTATATCGGCATCATCAGACAGATCGGCTGGCCGCTTCAACATCTGTAGACCCAAGGTTAGGTTTCAAGTTATGTAAGTGGGAAGCAGGCGCGTAACTTTGAGAAGCTGTTAGTGAGTAGGTAATAGGCTCGTGCCGGTGTAAACTGCCTCGAGACTGATTCCGCTCCGGGACATAGGCTCCGTGTGCTACAGCATAGGAATGCATAGCGAATTAGTCTCTCCAAGTTGTCCGAACCAATGACCATGTGTGCTCAAGATGATCCTCTCGTTGGACTCTTTCTGTGGTCGACTTTCGTCACAGCCCGTGCCGAGGGAGGAATACGTACGCATAGTATTATCTGTATTGTGGTACAGTATGCTGGAGCCAATATATTGGTTTCTGGTCGGCCTTCTCGGTCTCTGAGCGAAATATTTGGACGAAGCGACGAGTAACTGTAGCGCGTATAGATCGTAGATCCACAAAGCTACTGAATCATGCACTCGTGAGGTACCTGTTTTTCTTATCAGATCTCAGCACTTGTGGGAAAACAAAAACTGTGACCACTGACTCTCTTTTTCTTGCTCATCCTCTCCGCTCTTCGGTGGACTTTGTGGGGCTGAAAGGAACTCGACGGGTGCGAGCATGTTGACGCGATGGAAGAATCGTCAGGTTCTGGAGGCTCGCCTAGCGCCTCCATGGTTCTCTTGTGGAACTTTCTGCTGGAAGTTTTCAGTGGGCTTTTGCTGGATTGGCATTCGTAACGGATGGATCTGCCCTGCAAGGGCAAGATTGATAGCAAGGGAACCCTCGCGCAAACTCTGGATGACACAATGATCCCATACCGTTATGGGCTAGCTTGGAGATGCCCACAAAAGCCCCTCGAAGCCCATGCCGCCGTCTGGAAGCCTATGCCCCTTTCTGGTTTGGCTTGGCAAACCTGGACAAGCTTGGTTTACGACCATGCAGGGGCTGCGGCTGATACGGCCAGTCTCCCGCGATCCAATAAGCAGACTGGATTCGTGAAGAAGAGATGGAATCCTGCGTCTTCGCCGTGATGGTGAATGTTTGTGACCACAAGCCATACCAAACATCAACATCTCAAGGGGTCGGCGCAACCGTCCGTTGCTGATGACGAGTGCGGTAGAAGGCGACCGCATGACAACGAGGAGATATTCTTGCGTCGTGAAGATGGCCGGTCTTTTGGTCTAGGGGAATCGGAGAGTACCGTGAGTACCTTTATGACTGTGCCTGCGTTGCTGATGTGCCAACCCGCGCTATTCTAGGGTATTGTCAGCAGTGTCCGGTAACATTTTAGGCCGAAGCTCCTATCGTGTTCCACTGCGCTACGGGGCCGCCGATATCTTGGGTGAAGGCAGACCAGTAGAGGTATCGATACGAACTAAGTTTTGACTGGGAACTGGCCAGTCGGGACCTTCCCAAGTGTCTGCGAGACATTGCCGCGCGCCTTGTGCATTGGTTTGTGTTTGGTGAAGCTCAATTCCAGTCCTCTGGTACGTAGCTTTCTTCGTTTATTGGCAGAGATGGATGTTGCGGAATGCTATTCCGTGTGTGTCTGCGAGTGTTTGTGGGGGCACCATGACGCATGAAAATGGATGCGATGGTGTTATCCAAAAGAGCTGCCGACGTGGGTTGCACGGGGTCCTGTTCTTGCAGAGCTGGTGAAGGGTTCGTGGGAGATTCACTGATCACTGATCGGCGGTCTTTGGTGATCGTCGATTGCACTGTCGGACTGCGAGAAAAGATACTCCGTAAGGTTCCAGTCCGGGTTGGAAAGCGGTCCCGTGGTATTGGGATGCCCGGTCTGTTCGACAGAGGTGACAAACATGATGGAGATTTTATTTGTTTTGCTGAAGATGCCGTTTGTATTGAATGACGAAGAATCATCGATGTCGTAACCGCGTTGAACCATTGAGTATGCCCTAACCCTTGCATGGGCCTTGCTCACGCAACAGTGCCATTGGCAACTTCCGCTTTCATACTTCAGTCACGGAAGCAGATATATGAGTAACAATTACTGTAGTGTCGAGCATAGGTAGTTAGTTAGGGGGCTATTTGTTCCTCCATCTCTTTGGGCTTTGCAATTCCAGTCCATCGTGAATGTCGTCTGGTGTCCACGTGGTCTCAGACTACATACAGATTTGCTAGAATGCAAGCCCGAAGCTGGCTGGTTACTTGATCCGACGGACCGAAGCTGAGAATGGAAGCTGCGCTAACTTTTTTCCCCATTTTGCTTCTACGCTAGACCTTCCTTATATCGCAACCAGCCCGATCCTGCACTTTAGCAGTTTGAGTCCATTCCATTTCTAGCACCCACGGGCGACGCCGACGGCGGGGATGAGCGGCGTCTTTCCGCACGCCACGAAAACAGGTTGGGCTTTGATAAGGATTTCCACTTTGTCGACTTCTGCTGAAGAGCCTCTTCACAACTGTCTCACTGTATGCAACTCAACGGTCAACGGCCAAGAGTCAACGGTTAACGGTCCAGCTGCGTGTCGGACCGTGTATCGCTGCGCTTGCTCTTCAAAGGGTATGCATGACCTCCAAATAGGGAACCATGAATAAGTACACGTCTTGTCTTCAATCTGATTTTCAAGTTTGTTTTGTTTCCTTTGGAGAGCATTGGACGGCGTTGAGTTTTGGGCAATGACGTTTGACCCCAGAAACGGACGGTCCTATAGGCACTATCCACCGTTTACAGCCCACTAAACTTAGTAGCACACGACTCGGACTGTGGGGGAAATTGCGACAACCCATCATCATGACCGAGGAAACCCCATTCACACTTTTCACGCAACACATAATTGCTGTGTCACCGGTGATTTCAGGCCATGTGGTGGGCGTCACGAAGAGCGTGGTGTGTTCCCACTCTATCTCTCACAGCATGCGGCTGTGGTGGTTGTACATCTCTCACCTCACCCATCAAAGCTCCAGGCTGATCTGCTGACTGACCCTGATCAACAGTAGAAAATCCTCACCAAGTGGGTGAAGGATGAGAGCAATTACCTACCCAGGTGTAGATGGGCAAGCTTGGGAGCACATGGGCGCGGTGGCCATCGAGGTCCTCGGCAGATCAGATCAGCTTACCATGATTATTTCATTCCCCGTCGCGCCACGCCAATCGATCATATTTTTTGAAGCTCTCCTGGGTCATGATTCGACCTCGATTGGTGTTGGCTCCTTAGCTGAGAGATTTTCACCCGGCTCGAGCCGCGGTACTGCAGCCAAGTCAGTAAGGCCAGGTACGCAGCAAGGAACTTTGGGTAAGGTACGTACCCCCGAGGCATTTTATGTAGTCCTGAAAGTGAAATCCCGTCATCTTTTAATCTGCACGAGATGCAGCTCCGTAATGGGCTTACAAAAGGATCGTCACTGGTAGTGTTTGTAATACCCTCAACTAGTGTAACGTCCCATGGCCCAATGGCTACAAAGGAAGCTCATGGGTAACGTTTTTATTTTAGGTCGGCGACCAGGTTGACATACAGAACATGTCAGATGTGACTGTACAGAATTGATTGATTGAAGAGTGTGTATAATTGACTCGAGCGGTCTGCTCCAGAAGGTATGGGGGGTACTAGGGTAACCCAGATATGCCCAGAAATCAGGTAATATCAGGGGGCTGGGCAGCTAACCCACATAGAGTATAACCAGAAACCCAGAAATCTACCCTCTACTCTAATATACCCCCTTACTTATAAACCTTCTAAATAGGGCAAAAGTGAAGCTATTTATAGTTTTCTCTCTTCTAGCACATCAATCTCTCCGGCTAAGCTCTAAATATCCTCCAAAATCTCATTAGGAATCTCCTTATCCATCCCTATCTCCTTACGAACCAGTGCATTCGTTATTCCTATCAATTCCCGGAACTTCTCGTAATCCAATTGTCCTAGAACCTTTATTAATCTATTAATTAGTATTTTCTTCGTCTCGAAATACTCGACCTCAATCCTACCCTCTATAATCTCCTACTTTAACCAATAATGATAAATATTAATATATTTTAATTTTATTATTAGCTTTGCCGCCTCAACAGTCAATACACAAATCGTCTATATATTATTACAACCGATTATAAGCACCTCCTAATCGAAGGGAATATTAATTTCTTTATATAAATATATAATAGCGATAGCTTCTTTAACTGCGTTTAAAATTAATAGCAATTCTACTTCTATTATTAAAATTAATACTATCTTTTATTTAGTAATACCCTAATAAACTAAACTACTAAAGAATTTAATCGTAAACCTATATAAACTCTTTCGATTTAGTGAATTATCCGCGTACAATACGTCTAAAGCTATTTCAAACTTCGAAGACATTTTATAGTATAGGGAGAGATTAGGGTAGAATTAAAGGTAGTATAATATTTTATTAGTAGCCTTACGATGCTGAGGACCGGGGTTATAATTATAGCAAACTAAACGGTTAGTAACGAAGGCGATATTAGGTCGGGTAATAATAACGGCGTATATTATAGACCCGATAACGACCTAATACTTCCGGATTTTATTAAAGGAGGTTATGCTATTGTAAGGCATAAATTCTTCGTTACTTATTAGAATAAAGGCGAAGGTATAGGGATTTTTAATTAATTTAGTAATTTTATAGATATATTCTCGTTAAAATAGCTAAATAAGGCCTACCTCTCGATTTCGAATAATCTCAATACCTAGAAATTATTGGAGGTTATCGCTATTAGTAAATTTATACTTCTCCTCCAATTTCTTTATAACCCGGGTAATTTTATCTTATTATATTTTATTAAAAGTAAAGACAATATTATTAACGTAGTAGAAGATTAAAATACTATTATATTTAAGGATATACGGGTCTTCGAGTAATAGTTTAAACCCTAGATTTTTAAAAGTACTATTGAATTCTCGTTATTAGAATAAAGGAGCGCGTTAAAGACTATAGAAGGCCTTAAGAAATTTAACGATAATATTATATTTATAATAGCTAGGGGGTATACGTATATAAATCTCCTTATCGAAGTAAGTATTAACGAAAGTATTTACTACGTTGTATTAGATGAATTTAAGATTAAATTTAGCGGCGTACGCAATAATGGAGCGAAATAACCGACCCGCTAATATAGAAGCATATATTTCTTTATTATAATTATACTATTAATTACTTCTAATAACGAAATGAACTTTTACCTTTAATAAGCGACCGTACTTATCGAATTTATAAACGTATACTTATATATAATCGAAGATCTAAAAACCTTTAGCGCGGGGGATATCCTTATCAATTTTAACTTATAACTTTATTTCTTTATAATTATTAAAATATACTTCCTCTACTTACCTAAAGAGATTACTTAAATTATAATATTCTAAATCGTAGTAAATCTTTGGGATTAGGGGAAGGTCTTAACGTTTAATAGAATCTAGTCTACCGCCTTTAATAATTAAGCGGTTAATTTCTACTTTTATAATTATCTTACTTTATTATTTCCTAACTAGTTGAATAAATCTCTTAATATTAAACGCGGCTTCCTATAATTCGAATATCGGGAAGGAGATGGGTTCTGGTAGGTCTATTATAAAGCCGGTAGAGAGGGCAATTAATAATATATTTAGTGGGGTAGGATAATTAAATATAAAGTTGATAGATATTTTATTTTGAACGGCGGGCTCTAGTAGTTTCGAGGCGATTTCGTTACTATTTTTTTAAGGTTTATTATCGAAGAGTAACGGGAGGAAATAATTAAAACCGTTATCTTCTATATTTTAAATTGCGTTAATAAGTTCGAAATATTACGTAAGAGGTTAAAGGGGTTAGTCAATTCGGTTGAAAAAGTTAACGATTTTATTACTAATTAGCCTTAATCCTTATTTAAAATTATTAGGGTTCTTTAAATAAATTAAATCTTTGTTAAAGAGTACGTTATGGGTATAAACGATACGGTTAATTTGTAAATTCCAAATTTAGTAGATAGAGGATGTTGAATAGCCAACGAAGAAACCGATTCAAGTTTTTAGCTGAAGTTTCTTACGCCGTTACTCTTTCTTCTATACGGTATTCGTTATTACGTACACTTTATAACTATAAATGCGTAGATAATTAAAATCAGATTTGTAAGGCTTAATTTATACCCCTTTATAATAGGTTACAAAGGTATAAAACCTCTCGTATAGTAATTTTTAATTATAAAAATATTTAAGCAACCGGTTAGTAAAGTAGACCGAAGTTAAAACGATTTGAAGTTAGAAATTATTAGGAAGGTAGGAATTATTTGTTATAATATACGCTTTTTCTTTAATTACACCCCTTAAGCGTTTAGTACTACTATTTTAAATTTAAATATTAAATACTAAGGGTTCGAAAATAATAAGGCGTATAGCGAGTTTATCCCTAATATATTGGCTATTAAATTCGTTATTGTACTCAATATATTTAATTTTAATATTATACCGGTAATTAATTATATCGATAACCGAAAGAAGTCTTTTAATAATAACTTTAATAATATAGTTCGCTATATAAATATCCTAAACGAATTTAATCTATCGATAGGTAATAAGTATAACGTATTTGAGTCCTCTTTTCCCTTATTCGTATTCGAAAAAATCGATAGCGAGTCGCTCTCCTAAATTAAATCCTTTATTATATAATTTTCATTTAACTTATTATTTAATCTTTAAAATATTGTACGCGTCGTATTAATAAGTAGTAGGGCTTTTAAATTTAGTGCCTTCGACGTTATAAAAGTATTCGAAGATTTAAGGACTATAGTAACCGAATTATTTATATTAGAATTTAGCGGGTATCTTATATATACGGCGGTCGGTAAAGGAATTAAAGCGATTTCGGCGGGTAAAGAAAATAGTATAATTAAAAGAGAGGGGAAGGTATTCGAAAACCGTCTAATAATAGATTTTTTGAAAGAAATAAAAGAGTAAGCCGTCTAATTAACGGAAGTAATTATTAAGTAGTTTATAATCCTAATAAAAACTTTACTTTCGAAGTAGGCGTAATAATATAAAATTTATAGTAAAATTAGGGTAAAAGGCTACTTCTTTTAGCCGTAGCCTTAAAATTCCCTTCTCTCCCTATATTTCTACGTTAACAATTCTAAAACTTTTAATAGGTATTTGAAAATTACTAGCCCAAACGCAGTCCTTTAGGGATGTTATTTAAAATAAAGAGAAACGACTAATCTTATTAAAAATATAAAGGGAAGCCCTAAAGTCGAAGATTATAAAGTTCTTAAGTAAGTAAATATTATCCTCTCCTTCGCTCGTATTAAAAGTACTTTATTTAATAAGAAATATTATATCGTAAATATTAATTTCTCGTCTCCTTCAATTCTTTAAAGTAGTAATTTATACTGAAGCGATAAAGCGGTCCTGCATTTAGTTCTTAGCCTTCTTAACCTCTTTGCCGATTTCGGGATATTTTTCGAAATTTTTATTAATAAATTTTTAAATAGGGTTATTAAATTTCTAAATAGGATTATCCCTAATCTTAAGTATTAAATACTAGTAGCGCTTTATTAGGTAAGGGCTTCGCTCGCAAACTTTGTAAAACGGCGTAGTACTTCCTCTCTTTTTCGGCTGTAAAGAATCTCTTGCGTTTTTATCCGCGCTGCGTTTCTTCCTTATATTTACCTTCCGCTTCTTTTTATAATTAAAATTAGGAGTATCCTCCTTATTAAACGCGAACTCTTACGAATTAAAGCGGTTAGTATTCTAAATGCTACGAATTATAGCTTTTTTTAAATTAATTAATAGTACGGTATATTTTAATATACTAACCCTTTTAAAATTAACGGATATATCCTTATATTTCAAAGATATATTTTCAAATTCGTTATTGAATTTTTAGGCGTTACTTACTTAAATAGGTTTGTAATCGTAGACTATATCGACGAAATCCGTAAATTAGGAAGTAAGAGAGTTCGTTTTGCTAATATTAAATCTCTTCCTATTAGTAATAAAGACTTCTTAATTTAATAATTATTTTTCGAAGTCTTTAAATTATTTCTTATTGGTTTCTTTAATAAAAGTTTAGTATTTTCGCCGAGCGTTAGTAATTTAATCGATAGGGCGGTAATTAATCTAATTCTTAATTTTTCTAAGTTATTCGCGGGTAAATTTATCCTATTCGAAAGAAGTATTGGTATAGTAGGCGGCGATATAGGTATTTATCCAATTCTTAATTCGGGTATTAATATCGTTAAAGTCTTTCTAATACTTATAATAAATATTATAAGTATTATTAATTTAGTCGTACGCTATTTTACTAGCGGTAATTAAGTCGGTAGCGGGGTTGATGACTATATCCTCCTTAATATTTTACTTAGTATAGTATTTATTATCCTCCTCTTCCTCTTCCTCTTCTTCTTCTTTATTATTATCGTCTTTGTTGGCGCCGGCGGCGGCTTTATTTTAGAATTGAGTAGTAGCGGCCGTTTCGGTAGTAGTACTATTCGTAATAGTGCTAATAGTAGTAGTTATCGCGGGTATAGTTATAATTTTCTTAATTCGGATTCTTCTATTGAATTTAATAAATTCTTTTTTCGCGGTTTGAATGCGGTCCTTTACTTACTTAGTAAGGAAGAAGTCTTCCGGTTTGGGCGGTAGAATTCTCTAAATTATAGGTCCTCCCTTAAATAACTAATTGCCGAAGTCTTAATTATTATTAGCAAATCTCTTAAAAGCTTTGTATTAATTAGGCCAATCGGATGGGGTATTAAGGATAATTATAATAATTTTATTAGTAGATTCCTTTAATAGAGATATTACTAACGTTATTGGTTTCGTAGGGATATTGCTTATAATCGTTTATTATAGCGTATCTAGTCGTAAATACGCAAATCAGACTATTAATTGTTAAATATGACTATATAGAATTAATTGATTGAAGAGTGTATGTAATTGACTCGAGCGGTCTGCTCCAGAAGGTATGGGGGGTGCTGGGGTAACCCAGATATGCCCAGAAATCAGGTAATATCAGGGGGCTGGGCAGCTAACCCACATAGAGTATAGCCAGAAACCCAGAAATCCACCCTCTACTCTGACAGAACACCGGCGCCGTCAAGCCGGAGTTGAGCCCCAAGAAACCCCTCCTCGCCCTCTTGGGAAAACCGCGCGGGCGGTCGTGTTTCAAGCTAACGCACCAGACCGCGACTTGGGGTTGGATTGAGGGACCACCGGTCAAGCCCCGCGCATCTCAATTGGGACTTACCTTACGAGGCACCATCACCGACTTGCATACAAATCGTTATGCCTAGGTATCGTTGGTGCATTCTGCTCGTGCTTGCTGTCGTTGCTCATGACAGCACGTGAGACGACGCTGGTTGTCTTTGCAATTGCATCGAGTGTCAGAATCACTGAACATGGGGAAATACACTGACACGGCAGCTTGGTCAAGTTCAGTTGGATGCAGACAAAACGACAGCTACCTACTTAACCTCGATATTAAATACCCGCGTGCAACCAAGGACGGAATGTCAGTGAGCTCTCTGGGCCAACTAAATATATCTTGTCAGCGGTGCAGTGCATGCTTTCGCCAGTCTCCGTGTGTACCCGTATCATCAAAGCCGTGGCACCCTCGCTCGTGCCATGGTACTGAGGATATCCCATGCTTGCCTCCCCGCGCCGAGGTGGTAATATCAGCGGTTCAGCGTGGCTAATGGGGTTGAAGCTTCAATTTCCGCGACATGATTTTCTGGAACGGCCTTCGAAAACCCAACAGTCTGTCACGGTCTCATCCTGGATGCGAGTAACGAGTCCTCGCTTGCGCGTACTTGCTTCCTTCGAAGTCACACTGCAGTAGGCTGAGCCAATCCGACCTTGAGCTCTGGCCTAGACCTATGGTAGCTGCACTGTGAATAGCATCGACACAATGTTTTCTTGGAGAGAGTAAAACGTGAAGCCACATGACGAAGGCAGCGTACTCAATGGCCTCCCTAAAACTACCAGTTGAATCAAATTCAACGCATGAAGAAACCTAGGACCTATAGGATTTTTCCTTACATGCACCTCACAACCAAATGCATGATACTAATGGCAGGCAGGTGCACACAGTATGCACGGACGTATATGCAGCACTGCAGCATCTGCGTGTTGTGCCTCGTCTTCGGTCCCAGCAACATGCAGATGTCTTGCCGGCCTTCCTTCGCTTCCGTTTGTGCGTTGACTTTTGCCCTTTTGATCCGGGCGCACGGTTGCATCGCAACGACCCTGATTCACCCGTCAGCCTTCAACCGGGATGGTTTTCCGCCCAGTTCAATCCTTCGCAGTTCCAACGAGCTCTTGTTCTTTTTTGCTCGGTCTGTCAGCTTGTGTATAGCTGCAAGCCACAATATCTGGGGTCCAGGTATGTAGAGAAACCGATCTTCTGCGCGGAACTTGATGCGCTGATCCGTCACTTGCCCAGCGTTGTCCCGATCATCTATCGAATTTAATGCACTGGGCACGGAGATATCATATAATCTTCACGATGAAAGTTTGCTGCCGATTGATTGGCCGTCTGAGTCTCGACGCTTCCAATTGGCAGGGTGCTGTGTAGGAAATCGAACATGATTCGATACCAAGGGAAAGGACACGAAGATGCAAGTGGTTCGAGTTCTCTCTCCCCGGGTAATTGAACAAGCAAAACAAAGCAAACACACACTCGTCGACAAGATGAAGCAAAATGACGATAATGATTGTTTGTTTCGAAAAAGTAATGCAAGACTTGATAGAACGTCTTGACTGCCTGCTCTCAGTACGGTGTGGTTGATGACTTTAGGCCGCATGCCTCCACTCGGACGTTTTGTGTTTGGTGAGCACACTGCAGTGGGAATGGAAACATTTTCAGAAAATACGGAGCTCAACACTCAGCTCCGTCACCAGCAGTGGGTTTCAACGCCAAGCATCTGCAACGGAAACGGAATCAGGAGCACAGATGCTGGTCACTTCCCACCAGAACCCACCACACCTGGCGCTAGCCCGGGGACCCTCGCCGGCTGCGTCCAAAATCTTCGTGGCTCAAGGGTTACCCCTGGCTCTCAGGGACCAGAGGGATTCCGCAGGAAATCAACGGACATCCTTGGGAGACCGGGCCCTTGGACTGGACTCATCGCTGGATTGGGGATGGAGGGGGCATCATCAACCATCGGCATGGACACACACACATTCACACACAGTCCGCTTGCTCACTCTCACAGTCTCACCCTTTGCAACCTTCCTGAACCCTCGTTCTGAGCTGGACGCATTGCAACGGGGACCGACCAGGGGTAGAAATCACTCCTGCAATATATGGACCCCATGCCCGTCGCATCCCCCACAGTTGCGAGGTTTTCCTGAGGATAATGCTCTTTTGCTTTGCTGCTCCTCCTTGATTTTCGGACTCTGACCCTGCTGAGCTTGCGTTTGGCTGACCATCTTACTGACTCCCTCGAAACATCTCACTTGCTCACTCACTCACTCACGTCAGTCTCTCATCGTTGGCAGCTTGAAGATCTATTACCTCTTCAATATCACTCCCTCCGACAATAACGACAAACCACAACAAACAATAACATATATTTGGCCCGGAAACTCGCCAAGTCGATCCCCGTCCCGTCCCGTGTCCACTTCGGCCGAGGGCGCCGATTGTATCCGAGAGGAGCAGAGAGTGATCCACGGTCCATGGGGCCCTGTTCGAATCCACCTCCACTTTCCACTGTCCACTGTCCACTGTCCCCAGTCTGCAGTCCACCAGCTTGACACCGCCCAGGCGCCCACATCCAGTCCACCTGAGTCCAGTCCCTTTATAGCAACGAGCAACCATGAATCTGTGGGCCGTCTCTTCCCTGCCCGTTTACTCGGAACGAGGTGCACGACGCAGGTCGGAAAAGAGATCCAAGTCCTCTTCAGTTTCCGTCGTCACTGCAAGCCACCGAGTTGCACCAACTTCATACACAACAACAACCCCGACATCCACCACTTCGCCGGTACCGGCTTTCGCTCCTTCAAACAACGGCCACTTTCTACACCACGATCCTTCCGACCACTACCACAACGAGCTTCTGGAGCCAGCTATCAATGGCCCGCCGTCACCAGAGAGCATTCGACAGCTAAGCAAGCAAATGAAGAAGGCCTCCCAAAGAGACAAGCATCTCAGTCACCATACAACCTCATCAGGTTCCTCATCACTACGCTCCTTAACTTCGACCGACTCACCCAGTACCGACGGAGCTTTCAGTCTTTCGAGAAAATCTTCAGGACGGTCAACGAACAGCCACACCATGCCGAACCGGGACCGCCCCGAGAGCGTCCAGATCTTTGGCAAGACTCTCTTTAACAGACGAGGCAGGCTAAAGCGTGAGAGCAGTTCTCAGAATCTGTATTCGGCCGAAACGGGCAGTGATGCCAATCTGCCGCTCCATCCCACCTCGCAGCCAGCCCCAACGTCAGCCCCTTCGAGGGACTCGTCCATCCCGGCCTTCTTCAGCCGCCGCCGGACCATCAAGGCTGAGAATGCCGAAGACTCTGTAGGCCAGAGGAAGATTCAGATCTCCGGGCCGTACAACTTCCAGCATGTGGCACATACCAAGAAGGGCAGCAATGTCGACGACCTGCACTTTTCCGACTTCTCGTCCGACTCTCTTCCCCTTGCTGACGTCGATCTGCCACCCTCGCACCGCCCTCCTTCCATGTCCGCCAAGCAGACGACGCCCCCTCGACGACTCATCAAGCATGCGAAGTCGCAGGACTCGATGAGCATTGCGCCCCCACGTCCACCTAGGTCCCCAATTGAGGAGTCCATTCCAGTCCCCCCCGTCCCCGGCATCCCGCCACGAGTTTCCAGCCGCATTTCGACGCCGGCGGATGGTCTCGACCCATCAACATTGGGCCGGCCACAGACAAGTACCGGGTTCCGTCAGGCTCAACCAGTTGGTCTCGACACAGAGAGCCCTACTCCTCCGGTGACATCACACGGGCACACTCGCATGGTGAGCGTGCCTGACAACGACCTCAACTGGCCGTTGCCCGCCCCGGCGAATCCCGCCTTTGATGCCGCTCCGCTACCGAACGTGCCCGAAGAGGAGGAGGCCGCTTCCATCATGAAGCTATCCCGTGCCAGCGTCATCAGCAACTCTTCGCTCCGCGCCAGCCAGTCGGTCCCCATGCTCCGGGCCTTCTCCCCACGACAGGACTATGACCACCACAGCCGCGAACCCAGCGATACCCTCGGACCATGCACCCTAGTAGACGCCCAGCGCGCCCTGGTGTCCGCCTTGGACGAGATCATCGGAGGCGATTCTTTGCTTTCGCGGGAAAGCTGGGAGGACGACATCGACTACTGCTACGAACACAACGCCGAGGCGGACTGCGATTACGAGTGGGATCGCCCGTCGTTGGATATCAGCCGGGACTGCGGAAGTACGACGCCCGTGGAGCACCACTACCACCGCAAGAAGTTGTCCTGCAACCCATCCATGCTCACTCCCGCCCAGCTGGACATCCCATCCCTAAGCCCAGTCAGCCTCAACTCGGCCACCACGCCGCACGAAGCCATCACGCCAACAGGAATGACGGCCGCCCTCCCGCCCACCTTCACCCACAGCCACAGCCACAAAACCTCCAACTTCTCTCTCCCCCGGATCGAAGCCCCTGCCCGCTCCGCCTCCTCCGACCTGCTCAAAACCCCCGAGCTGCACGCGCGCAAGCCTTCAGACGCCTCCAGCTTCAAGGAATCGCACGGCTTCACCCTCTCCCCCTCCCTGCTGATCCCCACCGACTTCCAGCGGCAGATGCGCCTGGACTCCCTCGACGAAGGCTCAGGGGCCGGAGCCGAAGGAGACTTCAACGACTGCCGCAGCGGGGAATACCCCTTCGCCGCCCACGCCTTCTGCGAGCCCGGCATTTCGTCGCTAAAGTACAACCCGCACCGGGCCAGCGCTTCGACAACCGCCACGCTGGAAAGCATCAATTCCGGCCGACACGTGTCGACGGCTTCCATCTCGACGGACTTTACAAGGTTGACGCTTAGCACTAATTCGCTGGTGGATATGGAGAACTGCAATTACGAATCCCCCGTGTGCGAATTTCCCAACGGCAATAACCACGTCCGATCCGAAAGCGTCAGCGCCAAGGGCGGTGCCGTCAGCGGCGCCATGCCTCCCGTGCCCGAGTTCGAGGAGATTTCCGATGAGTCGCTCCGTCGGGGCGAGAGTTTTCCTAACCTTGTTGGACTGGCCCAGGATCATGCCGAAGCACCAGTAGCAGGCTCGAAGCGAAAGGATTCGATGCTCGGCGGGCTGCAGAGGCCAGGCAGAGGCCGCGCGAGGACGACTAGTCTTAGCACGCCGCCGCCTCCTAATCAGTTTTCGTTGTTTCCTAATGTGAGGTTGACGGGACCTCAGATTTAGGGAAGCTAGAGGGGAGCTAGGACAATTATCGAAGCCAAGTTTGGCAAAACAAACAGTCTTTACCAACACCACCATCACCACTATCGTCATCATAGACGTTAAACCGACTATCCATCATTAACATCCCGGCGTACCGAATAGTTATGCTCGAAATAAAGCATACGCGGTAATCGCGCGATTTCCATCCCTTTTCAACAACCAGCCAAACCCCCTTCCCCGGAAGAGGAGGAGCGACTGGCGTATTTCCTTATTACCAACCATCGTCATCGTCATTGAGCATCATCAGCATCATTTCATATTTCATTTGCGTACCTATAGACATGGAGAATCGGAGGGCAGCAAGCAGGCAGCAAGCAGGCAGCAAGCAGGCAGCAAGCAACGCGCTTTTTCTCTTTTTTTATATCCAATATCCTGTTTTATCGTTTCCAATCAGTCAGTCGGTCCCGGCGAGGGGCACTGCGCCGGACCGATAGGGAAATGGAGGAGGAACGAAGGAAGGAACGAAGAAGAGAAAGGAACGAGGCAAGACAAAAACGGGAAAGGACGGAAGGGGTTCATTCACATTGGGGGAAGACCAAAAATTTTCCGAATTACTCTGCTCGCTCTTGCCTTTTACAACTTTAATCCCCTTACCGAAACCCAACAATCACTCAACACCACACACGCCGATCGATACCGACCGACTACTCAATCATTCACTCGCTCCGAACAACATACACCATACACCATAGTTTCAACAACACACCACGCCAATAACACACCGCACACTCATTCGCCGCAAGGTCCCCAACACTACCTACACCACATTACACATTTCCTTATTTTTGCTCTTCGATTCAAATTCACGAAGTTATGACCGACATGAAAGGGGGAAAAGAAGGAGAGGGAGATATATATCCGGAGAAGTTTTTACATTGAGCCATTTGTTGAAGAGTCTGTCAGTAGAGTAGATGTCGCGTGTAGCATGTATTGTAACAATCAATGTACCTACCTGTATCTGTAACAAAACCATTTACCGGTTACCTATCCTCGAAGGTCGCGATCCATGTGCCGTACCCATGAAGCTCCGATGAAGCTATGAAATGTGAAGTTTGCCAGGCAAGCTTGTGCCAGGAAAACCGAACAAGTTATACTGAGGTCGTGACAGGGAGACCTGGATAAGTTATAGCCCAGTCTCATTGACTGTGTCCTCGGTTTATATGGGTCACAACGTCGCCAGGCTCGGAATGATTCGCGAGAGCTTGGATAGAGTTGCTTGACTCCTCTTGATTGTTGCCAAATGTTGTGAGCAACGGCAGCTGAAGAGTGGAAAGTCCAGCAACCCGGGTCTACGTATCACAAGACCCTGAGAAAAGTCCGTGAATTCTGATTCGCCAATTATTCGTGCCTTTTTTTTTTTTTTTGGCTAATCCACGGCGGCTGCGGAGATACGATCGGAAGGCTCGTCCGAAGTTCAAACCACGAAGTGGTGATACTGTAGTCTTTGCGTCAATGCCAAACGCACAAGCTGGAAATCCATGTTTCCAGTCTTTTGTGAGCCAGTACTACCTTGGTGGATATTTCCTCCCACCACGCCAGCAGTACACGGCCTCAGTTTCCAGGTTCCACCACACTCATCCTGTCTTATTCGGACCAAAAGGCGTTTCCCCAGTCAGAAATCCTGAGATCCATGCTATCGGCCAAGATAATCGTACCAGCGGGTATCTGTCGATTTGCGATTTTGTCACTCGAAGTCGCCAGATTTCTCTGCCATCTGGCTGAACCGACAAGCCCTGGTCCCGGATAGTTCAGCTGTGGTGCAACAGTTATCAGTAACCAGCATGAACACCGTTCCCACGAAAGGGAGCTCGCTATAACGGATATCCGTCACTATCGCTTGCACTAGCAAAGGCCGCTCGGGTTAAACCGCCTACAGTAATGTCCCCTGTTAATGCAAGCCCCCCCTTTTGCAAACACATACAAACCGACCCATTAGATGCAAACGATTTCTGCGGCCCGGATTCCCAGTTTTGTATGTAAGTGAGGCACCCCTTAATGCAAAAACCCCCCCTAATGCTAAGAATTCGAGCCGTCCCCCATAGTGCCGGAATTAGTTGCATTAACAGGGGACATTACTGTATACCGAACTGGATTCAGGTAACGTCATGCCCCGTTTCCCCTATCACCACAGGCTTTGCGCCTCTCCAGAACTGATGCGACGATAGGTTTTCAGCTCCAGGTCAGAGGTTGGGGCCCTTGCGCTAATGCAGAAGGAAGCAGACGAGCTCAAGCTTTGACGTCGGCGCAAGCGGAGCCGAGCGACCGAACGAATGTTCCAGACTGAGACGCCATGGCCCAGGTACGGTGGCCCAAGTGTGTCTTAGGCCCGATATAAAACTGGTCCGAGCTTTCAGCTGTAGCCAAGTGTCGGCCATTTTATATCAACGCCTCCAAAGCACTTACAACGTTCAACACTCACACCCATCAAACGCTAAGCTTTGAAACCTCCATCCCAATTTCAAACTCCAAAGCAACAATAAAGCAATGAACCAATGAAGCAATAAAGCAATAAAGCAATGAAGCAATGAAGCAATGAAGCAATGAAGTAATGAAGCAATGAAGCAATGAAGCAATGAAAACCAATAAGAGTCAATGTTACCGGTCAATGTGAGCCACGAACTGCCAAGATCTTGGGTGACAATGCAAATGGACCTTGGTCACCCCTCTCCAAATTTTTAAACGTTGATGAGTTGGGGCAAGGTAACAGTACAAATGGATCCTTCTACCTCCTCAAAAAAAAGAAAAAAAAGAGAGGAAGAGAGAAAGAAAAGAGGAAAGAATAGGGGAAAGAAAAAAGAAGGGGGAAAGAAAAAAGAAGGGGGGAAAAAATGAAAGGTGAATTGGTGTTGGAGTTTGAGTGGTCTTGAATGCCGTCGGCGCCCGGCGGCGTTGTTAGTCAAGGGGTGATCGGGCTTGATTGCTACCCTCCGGTGCGTGCGTAGTGCTTGCACCTGGCAAGGATTTATTTTCAACGAAACTTTGGATATCGGGCCTAAGACACACTTGGGCCACCGTACCCAGGTAGAAATGCACGACATTGGCAGATCCGGGCTACTTTTGCACTTGACAGAAGCACCCCACTACCGCCGTGAAGCATGGCAGATGATCACGTTATTCCAACGACAACTCTTCCGTTGACGACCAGTGTGCGCCGTCCATCGCCTGGACTATTGCCGAGCTCAGTCGCCGTGGACGAATAAGGATGCCAAAGCGATCTGCTGCCTGAGCCGCCGTTGAGGTCGTATTGCATGCCAGCGAATGGGCTCTAGTGCCCAGCAGAAGCAGCGCGCCAGTACAGGAACACGTATATCGGGGATACGGAAAGCAAAGCACAGCACCGTGACGCGGAAGTGTTCCGTCTTCGAATATCGGCGCAACGTGTCGAATGTTTCTGTCAGATGTCGACATGTCAACGACCAATTCCCACGACGTATGCCGGCCGAAGCAATCAAGCGGTTGAACTCAACTCGGCACTCGATGAGACGTCGTCCAGAACCTCGATCTCAGCCTCAAGAACCGGGCGACCCAGTAGCATGTCTTGATATGCCTGCACAAGGGACGGGTGAAGGTCCTGCATTGAGCTGCGCAAATCAGCTTTCGAATATCCCGGAATAATGTTTCTGTATCGCCAGGCAGGTAGCCGGATTCGTTCACATCCAACCTGTATTGTCCGACAAGCGCGGATGACACCTCGGCCCTCTTACTTGACGGCAGCACAAGGAAAAGCATGGCAGGCATATGATGGTTGGCTCCCAGGACGAGGAATCTGTGCGGCTGGGCCGATCTCTGAGATTCGATTCGGCGTCGACCTTTGTTGCGTTAACGGACCTTTTTTCGTCTCAGATCCAGGCAGAACTCGTGTCTACGGCTTTACCAACAGGAATCATTAGCATGAGCCACTTCCAGCTACTATGAATTGGGCTGGAGGGGATGGATGGATGTTTACCGAGAGTGTTGAAGGATGGGAAAATCGGTCGTGTCGAGGAATACATCGCCTTCAGGTCGCAGGAGCCACAGCTTGGTCGATCGAAAAGCCGAACGTTTAGGCTGATGTCTGAATCGTGTTTAGCTGATGGAGTCAGCCTGCGGACCGATTCGAATTCCTGTCGATACCGCTCGAGGGACGTAAACGAAATGGACGATCTAGAAAAGTGAGAAAGAGATGTTGGATCTTGGTCCCAACAGACAACAGCCCAGTCAAGCGACTTGGCCCGCAGAACCGCAGACACAGCTCATATCCTTCTTGCTTGGAACCTGAGCTTTAACGAAGAGCATCATGGTTAGTGGGTGATGAAAGTGTCAAGTTCTGCTACAGGAGAACTCAAAAGTGGCAGTCGGGTGATCTGAGCTTCGGGGTCCGACTTCTAGGTTGAGGCGCCCGTTGAGAGATGAAGAAACCGCGATGGGAAAGACTCCCGTCTTTCGGACGCTTGCCTCACCTCTGGTTGGCCAATCTACCTTCGCTTGTTCGGCTACCTAGCCCCAGTTGTGACAAAACAACGGCCACAACAATGCGCAACAATGTCATTCATTTTTTTTATGAGTGGGCGCAGTATCGCATAGCATCGCACACATATGCAAAGCCGGCCCGGGCTGTTGCTTGGAGTGCAGTGCTTAGAAACTTCCTGTCCCCTCAATTGCGACGCCCCCAACAACAGAGGCTGTCCTTCCGTTTCTCCGTGATTGCCTTTTCTTGGACGAACAGGGCTCGAGACAAGGCTCTTGCCGTTACTTAAACCTGGCCGGTTTCCTCGTCCAGGTTCTACGATATTCAACTCGGCCTTCAATAACTCCTCCAAAATCTGATCTGTGTGCACATACAGCCTCGGAGAGGGGAGGGGTGCACAATTGAAGTGCGGCGCAGATCATGGTGAAAAGCACCTGCGACCACAACATATGAACGCAGCTCATGTGACTCCGGTCTCGTTGTTCTATGATAATAACACTTGCGTGCGTGCGAGAGAGGACACGGTACCCGACCACTGCAGCAACTCCAAAGCGGAAACAGGACGTGAAAAAAGGGTAAAAAGCGGCTTGCTCATTTGTGCAATTGGCGTTAACATCTACTAGTCCATACAACCTGTAAGCCTGAAGGTGTAGTTTGGCGGGGACCGCCCATTCGTACTCGCCAGTCATTCTTCGGGGACGAAACGCCGCGCAATGGACACGCCCAGCACTCCAAACAGCAGTAGTTAACTTTAGGTCTAGTCTGGCACCTGGACTCCGACTCACGACCAAATTGCGATCAGGCCATTATCTGTTCCCTTGTCCTCTCCGACCTTTTACGAACAAATACATCCCACACACACGGAAGTCGGAATCAGCGACCAACCCAACTTCGATTGATGTTGCTATCATTGAGTCACGGCTGGGTTGGAGGCACAGTCATGAAGTCTCCCTCAGACCGGAACTCGCTCGGCCGAACCGATTTGGTGCATAAGACAGTGGAGGCATCCTCTACGTGGCCTCCTGAACTGGACTCTGGAGGTCACGGTTTGTCCCGGGCTCCTACCTCCTCTGCTCCTCTACCAGGGCAACCAGAGGAAGGTGCTAATGTGGCACCGGACCTGATGGACCTGTCAAGCCAAGTTCATTCAAGGTGGTAGCCGACCAGTCTGCCGCTACTCACCCATGAAAAATCACCTCCTTCTTCCAATATTCTGACGCGGAAACACAAGACCCAGCCAGATTCTTTTCCTTCGCCTGCGGATTCCATTTTATGTCGGCGTCCATTGGAATGGCGTCAAATCTAGACCGCAGATATCACGCGCTCAAAGGCGGCTCTGCTTCAATCCCTGCCCTGCTTCCGCTTTTCCGTACGATGCCTGTCACGGCCTGTCACGGCCTGTCACCTCGAGGCCTGTCTCACCTGTCTTAGCACTCTGCGCTACCAATACCAAGGGGTGAATCCCAAGGGTTAGGTACCCAAAAGCAGACCAAGGGCTTCCCCATACTGTCTGCCCTATATTAGCATCGTCTTATTGTGGCGACGGCAAGAGCTGTCAAACCAGCATTTGATCGTTCACTATCCACCTCAGTGTCGCATACGGTTTGCTCTGCCTGCCAAAAGCAACCTGTATAGCAGCCCGTCTGCGCATCTGCCTTGGACGTCTCGGTCCGCCGTTGTTTTTGGATTTCAAGACTCAGCAAACACAACGACCGGGAGCCGGGTGCCATGCGAGTGCCTCCACATTCCGCGCGGCTTCGTCAACCGCTTCCGGTTCTGGTCTGGAGCCCTCCCCCGCCATAAACATGAGACAGACAGACAGCCCACCCAAGGCGACCACCCAAAGGGGAGAGGATGGAGTAAACGGCCTGCCGAGGGTCCAACAAATCTCCAGTCAACTCCATCGGCGTGTTCTGGACAGCAACAAATCTCCAGTCAACTCCATCGGCGTGTTCTGGACAGCAACTATTCGTTCAATACGGGACCACTCTAGTCGCTCCTACACCTGTAGCGCGATCAACCGCAGCATTGAACCGTCCTGATTCGCCGATTCCTTGATTCTGGAAAATCGCAATGGGGCTTCTCCAGTCCCTGACCCATAACGGTGCTACTAATCCTGGCCCTTTGAGCCGATGGGACTATGGATCTCTGCAATGTCTCAGTGTTGAAGGACGTCCTGCAAGACCGGAATCGGTAACCGTTGGGTGCAAGACTAGTAACCGTTGGGTATAGACCCATATTATCGCTGAGTAAGCCCAGCCGCCCAGCCGCCCAGCCGCGCCAGTACACCGTACACATCGCTACCCAACCGCCGCCACCGTCGCGCAGTCTATTAGCGATCGTTAACTATATACGCAATTGAATAAAGCTATCGCGAGACCTTACCTTGGTATTGAGTAACCGTTTGTAGCGATTATCTATCGTCTTTATTATTATTTCGTATAATATCCTCGACCTCGTAGTATTTATTAACATACCTCGCCCGCCCGCCCGCCTACAATCGCGTTCGTATATTCGCTCGAATAAATTAAATTACTAGCCCAACCGACTAAAACGACTATTTCTAACCGTAATTTAATAGATTTGCCCGCTAAAATAATTCCTAGTTAATCTCGAATAATTATTCCTAAACGGAATACGACTCCCCTCGTCGAAATTTAATTACTATTAATCCGCTGCCGTCGATATAGAATACAATTACTATAATCCCCTAGCGAGCGCGCCGCTATTAAATAACGGATTCCCCCGTTAGCGAGGCTACTATTTATTATTAGGCCGTTTAATACCGCCGTTTAAATATAAAATACCCTCTTCTAATACGTTACGAATTTTAATTTTATATTAATACTAAACGGTATATTACGAAATAGGAAGAATAAGGACGAAATTATAAAGTATAATTATAAGTACGACCGCGCGGGGAAACCTAAGTAGGAAGGGTAGGGTATATAAAACCGCGGTACTAGAAAGACGGGGTGTAAATATAGGGCAAAAGTCGTCTTTTATTAAAGATTGGGGAACAAATAGTATATCGAAGAAATAAATAACCAATATAACTATTCGTTTAAATATAGTAAATAAACCCTTTTAATTATATATCGTTTAATTATTAACGGTTAATTTTTCGCCCTTATAGTCCTAATAACCTAATTACTAATGCGAATTTTCGTCGTTAATAGCGTAAGGATTATTAGAAGGATATTATTATTACTATCGAACAATTATCTATTATCGTTAAAATAAACGCAAAGTAAATATTTTACTACCTTAGTAGTACTCTTAAGAATTTTAACGAGGTTGACTCAATTAGCGAACTCGCTACCGCTGTTAATTATAATAACGATAATAATTTTATATTTAATTTACGGGACTTCAAACTTACTATTATAGTACAAGAAGTTTTAAATATTTAGAAGGCTATTCGTAGGGTAAAATATAATCCTTATACGACAATTAAAATACTTATCGACCTTTTAGAAAAATATAAAATAGATTACGGCATTAAGTACGAAGTTGAATACGAATAGGGAAATAACGGTCGAATTAAGAGAGTCTTCTAGACTTTTAAATAGTATATTAAAATATAGAAGTAGAGCCCCTATATATTACTAATCGATAATATATATAAAGTAAGCGAAATCCAATACTTTTATACACTCTTCTATTATTATATAGATAAATCCATCCATCCCTTACACCTTAGAAATCGCTTTGCTAATTTCCTTTTTTTTTTATAAATTAACCGCTTCAACCTTCCCCTCTTCAATATTACTAGCGTCGACTCTCTTAATTATAATTTTAACGTTACGTTCGGCCTCTCTAATAGAAAGATAGAAAAGGACTTCGTATAGTATTTTTAATACCTTAAAAACCTCTAGTAGGATTATAATATTGCTAACCCTACTATTCTTATTAGCGATTTCTATAGGGGATTTAAAAAGGCCACTATTATAGTATATCCAAAAGTGCTATAACAATTTTATATATAGTATATTATAAAGAATATTAACTACTATATTAAATTCAAATGGGTGTAATTAAATAATGCCTATCCTACTCCCGGTATTAACTATATAATTCTCCTACTAATAACCCGGAATTTAAATAGCGAAAGTTTTAACCCCCTATTATATTAGTAACCCCGCGTTAATAAAGATAACGATTAGCCTATTAATAAAATAGCTACTAATAAAAATAAAAGGGAAGACGACCCGGATAAGGTAAATAATACTGCCGCCGCTACCTAATTTACGTAGTAAATAGATAATAAAGATAATAACGATAATAACGATAACGCCGCCGCCCCCTTACCGCCGCCGCCGCGCTGTAAAATACTTATTTTTAATCTAATTTATCGGTTCTATTTAAATATATACGAGGGGTTCTAAAATATATAGAGAAATATAATATACGTAGATAACAAAGAGTATATAAAAAGGGTATGGTAATTATTAGCCTATAAATTCAAATAGCAAACCCGTAAATCCTTCTTACCCTTTACAAAATATTATATATCTTTTTCGCTAACTATTCTTTTTTAATACTTCTTACTTACCTTTATAAGTATTACCTTCTATAGATTAATAAGTTTGGTAACCCCTTTGTCTCAAAATATTGAAATTTCGGCATAAGAGTAACCAATCGAATTAAATCTACCTATAGAACTATTAAACGCTTCTTCAAGAACCGTCTCGCCTCTCTTAATTAATTATATAACTTCATTAAAAATACGTATACTATTTAGAAGGATCGATACACTAACAATACCGCCGCGGCGAGGACCAACTTCTTATATAAATATAAGGCAGTTAATCTCTTTAACAATATTTTGATAAAAGTAGGACCCTTCCCTATAAAGTTGATATAGTTGCAATATAGGTATACTTTCAACGATTGGCTCAACGAGCCCAGTCAAGATCTATACATTAAGTGTAAAAAGGACTTTATAGGGCAATATAGTCTCCCTTATAAGTATTTAATAATTGAACTATTATAATAGAATTAAGTATTAATTATAAGAAACGTAGATAAATACTAATAATTAATTCTTAAGGGGGGTAATAAATTAAACGAGGTTAAAAAGCGTAATTTCGCTATTTATAACCCTATTATTTTACCTAGCCGCCGTAGGAAAGCCTTACTCCCCGACCCTAACGTATAAGAGTATATATAAAATATATTAGTATACTAAATTATTAACCTAGAACGCTATAAATTATATAATCTTAAGGGCAACCTCCTACCTACCGCTTAACCCGCCCAACCTATTAACTACGACCGGTATAATAATAAGCGCGTACCCTCTTACAACGAAGATAGGGCGCTCCGCCGGGCAATACTACGAAATATAAGAGGGAGGGTACTAACTTCTATACCTCGCCGCTAAAGATAGCCCCGTAATAGAAGCGGTAAAGGAAGAGGTATTTAACGAACGGCAATTCAAGAACCAGCGGGAGAGGTTATTATAAGAGTAAATTTAGAAGCCTTTGGCCGGAGTTTTATAAAGAATATCGCCTCCTAGAGGACACCAGTACTAGAGGCGCCGCTATCGATAACTCCAACCGCTATAGCACCCCTTCTACCCTAGCCATTTAAAGCTCTAGTACCTTCCCTATCTCCCCATCCCCAAATTTAATAATAGCCGCCAATTTAGCAATAGCCGTCTTACAACTATATACTAACTTTTATTAATTTTAGCCAATTTAATTATAGATTACCAATGCCTATTAAATAGCTAGTGCCTTAATACTAGGACCTTCTTCCCCCTTCTAATTAATAGTAAGGAAGCTTATAGGGCTGGATTATACCAGTAACGCAAATGGGACTACCTCCAATACCTTACTCTCAGAGCTAGTACTTATATAGCGGGTATTAAAATTAGGGTAAGTACGTACACTTTGGGCATGGGTAATAAATATAGTATATATAACAATAGAGCTAGTAAGGGGGATAGTAGTTATAGTAGCAATAACCGTATTAATACCCTCTACGGTAAATAATTGACTAGATTGATAACTCTGAATAACCTCACGTAAAAGAATAACGACGACGACGTAGATGTAGTGATGCGCGGCCATTGATTTAGCGGTGTGTTGGGCGGCTGGGCGAGATTACTCAGCGATAATGTGGGTCTGCACCCAACGGTTACCAGTTGTGCACCCAACGGTTACCGCATTCGCTGCAAGACAACCTGATAATCTCCCCGGTCTTAGCAGTCGAATGTAGGACTGCTTTAGGGCTGCAACATGGATCCCACCCCCCTGCGGCCTATTCAACGGTTACTACTCCGTACAGATATCACAGTACAATTTGGCCTGTGCAGCCACCCTTGGTCACCATACCCTTGGAGGTCCTCGACGAGCAATGCCCATCGACGTGTCACGACAGCTGTGGTACGGCCTGGCATTCACGGATCGAGCTAAATCCCCATCTGGATTCGACAACCGTCTCGCCGTCATAGCAGAAACGCATGGTAAAACCACAAATTCGGCATCGGAATGCCCCCGGTCACTCATCACCAGCCGCTCTGTCGAGTGAGATTTTTCCTCCCGCAACGATCGATCCCGCCGTTGCTTTCTCCGCTCGAATCTGTTTCCAGGTACAGAAGGCCATAAACAAGGGCAAGCCCCATCCGCTCAGCTATCCACCGCCAGAGCAAGCTGAATACGACGACATGCCATGTAATTAAGTCAGCTTTATCCCAAGACGGCATTCTGTATCGGCGATCGGAAGCCACAGCTACGCACTTCGACTGAAAATCCATGGTTAAAATGCAGCTTTGGGGCTAGACAGGCCTGGTAGAGCAGACTTTCACGCTGCCCAGGTGGGACTCGTGGGTATTCTCCCTCATGGATGCATGGGCAAAACAATAGCCAGATGCAGAACCCATCCTCCCTCAACGCTCACAAGGGTTGACCGAGTGGGACCAGGAGACATCGCCCGGGCATCTACCAAGACCGGCCAGGGTCGGCGACCCTCAACTACCCTGGCAAAGCAACGGCGTCCAGGGTTCAATAGCTCAGGGGTGATTCTGTATCGTCATCAAAAGTCTGGTCGGCTGTGTGGGTGAGCACCCTACCCGTCCAATGTCCACCGCAAGGTAAGGGCGGCGGATGGGGGCGGGCGTGGCTTCAAGCACAGGTGCAACATACTGGACACTCGGGCGTGCCAACCGACCATGTCGAGTAACGCAGTGCTAGATACTCGGCTGCCGCGGCTGCAGTCACTCCGCAGCCGGATCAACCATCGCCCATCGAAAAACAGAGTGCCAAGAAGAAGCGATGATAAAGTTGTAACAGGATCGGGTGCGGGGGGGACCGCACAGAAAGTAAGAGTGTCATATAATAAGGAAGGGCCAGCGGCTCGGTCCGAGCAGGTAACCACGAAGCCAGTGGCTGCCATAACCTCCGCTCCTATCTTCGGAAGTTCTACTGCGTAGGTGGTGTTCCTACGAGGGTATGCCAGCCACTTGACCTGCAACTCAGGAGATCAGGTAACCCCCTCCGTTCCGCCCCCTATACATGGTACATCTGAACGGCACACTCGTTAAGGCTTAGCCCAAGTTACTGACTACCAGTGGGGAGACCTGAAAGCCAGAGGCACTCACTCCACTGCCACTCATCCCTCTCAACAAGCGCATTGCCCCGATCTTGTGCTTTCTATCAGCTTATTACGGGCAGCCGGAACTTAGTTTGGACGACAGAAATCGGCCAGCACAATCAAGACTATTCTCGAACAAGCTCGATCTACCACGGGGATTGGGCATACCGCAAGCACAACCTTCCAAAGCTGTCCGGGTCTCGTTTCCGCCCATTAGGGCTGGACTGGATAGGGGAGGAACGTGTGTGATCCCTTGATCCCGGGGTGATTACCTAGGTAATTTGCGCCGAGTGAGGCGCGGCCTGAGGTACCTCCTAAACGTTGACAACGAATGGAAAAGCCGATCTTAGCCTGTCAACATCTCCCTATCGAGGTATATAGTGACCTTAAGCGAAGAGTCGGGAGTCCAATTGCTTGTGGGCCACGCCATATTCCCCCGACGACGACTTCAAATTCCCCAACTCTGTGTGTTTGGGTTTCCGCAGCGCATAACCTGGGACACAACCGATCGAAGATGGCACGAACTGGCGGCGAACAACCGTACTTCAACAACTACGGCGCCGGAACACATGAGGTACGCCAACTTTCACTGTCTTACTCGCTTCTTCCCGATCCAAACCGAGCCCTTCGTCCGGAAGTCATCCATTTCCATCCCCTGTTTGGTGATTTGCAAGGCTGGGCCTGCTGGGTAGACGGAGAGACAGTCAGAGAATCTGTATTGCCCTCCCTCAAACCCCCGAGTAGCTCGAGACGATTGTGCCGCGCAAGCTCTACGGGTCAACAAAATCCTGCAAGTCAGACTCCACAGCCAAGGCAGCCTATGTGGATGACCGGATGACTTGAAACCCAACAGTTCAAGTGAGCAAAAAGTTCTCAACGGTCTCTTCCCTGAGATATCGATGCGTGTATGGCATAGTTGCCAGTCATAACACTGATAACATTGTCGATCAGAGGAGCGTCGCGAGCAGGGAGACCAGGAGACCGTTGTGGTGGAGAGATTTCGTTGTCGGGGTCATCCAAGAAAGACGAAAAGGGAGAACAGAGTCACGAGGTTGGTAGGGGTAACGTGAGATGAGGACCCGGAGCTAGACGCATACCTTTATACGCCTCTCGTTCAAACAAACCCGATCATTGCAAAATAGCTAACATATTAACAATGGCGTTTCCAGCAGATGATGGCCGAAGTACCGTCAGCCTTCAGTCCCGGCAGCGGTCTGGAAAGTCTTGGCATGCCCGAACACGCCACTTACTCCGAAAATCAAACCACTTCAATTCACACTACACACCAGCGGAACGGACCGAGCTTCCCCTATCCGAACTTCGCCTCTTCAGCCCGTCAAACCACGCTTCCGACTTCTCCAACCTTCCCTGTGGCGACAGCGTCATATCACGTTCCGACTCCTGACACTCCCACGCAGCCTCCTTACTATCAACAAGGGGCTGGCTGGGAGCAACAACAACTACCACCCACGGGCGCCGCCGCTCTGTACAACCGTGAACACTCGGCGTTTTCAGCACCTTCAGGCTTGACGCCCTACGAATTTGCGCCATCGCACGATATCCCGGATCCTTACCTCGGTGGCGGTAGCACTTACGGATCGCCACCTGTTCTCCAGAGCCCAGTACAACCCGGGTTTGGGTTCTCGTGTGCAAACGGTTACCCGCCGAACGGACTTGGACCGAGCACGCCTTCCCAGGGAGCCTTAGTATCACCGACTGGAAGAACATTTGGATCAATCAGCGCACCTTCCGAAACTGGGTTCTCGGACAACTCAGACGGTGTCACTTACGCAAACGCCAACGAGAGGGCCAGTCAACAACAGCAGCAGCAGCAGCAGCAGCAGCAATTGGTCCAAACTAATACCGAACCGAACGAAGGCAAGAACGAGGAGGGTCCGTGGGATAACGGCGAAGGGAAGGCCTCCAGCCAGAGCATGACACCCATATCTCACGGGTCGCCGTTCAACACAGCGGCAGCAGCGGCAGTGGGTAGTTTGAAGACCACGAACGGGACTTCGTCCACGACTACCACCCTTACCAAGAACAAGGGAAAACTGCGAAGCGCCTCACGGGCTCCCAAGAACATCCAACCGCGACCGGAAGAGACGCCAGAAGAGCGAAAGTCGCGCAACTCCCACAACCTGGTCGAGAAGCAGTACCGCAACCGACTCAACGCCCAATTCGAGAGTCTTCTGGCCGTGCTCCCAGACTCTCTACGCTCATCGATGACCATGATCCACGGCAGCGGTGGCGGCGGGGACTCGGACGGCGTCAATGGCAATGGTGGTGGTAGCGTCATTCCAGGCCAACACCCCTCGCTTGACTTTAGCATCGAGCGGCGTCTGAGTAAGGCGGAGGTGCTGGATATGTCGAGGCGGTATATAATATCGTTGGAGAAGGAACGGGATACGCTGGAGAGGGAGAAGGAGCAGTTGCTGCATAGCATTGACCAGTTGAGGCATGGCCATGGTCAACATGTTCAGCATGGGCAGCATGGTCACGGTGCTGCTATGTACATGATGGATAGGAACGGGGTACCGATAGGGCATGGGCAGATGAGTGGAGTTGGTGGTTGAAACAACCCGTTCTCCTTTTTCTTTTCATCGAGACCGCATAAACGCTTAAACCTTTTTTCGTGTTTATTCCATTCAACACAAGACACAAAAAGGCGTTATAGGAGGGAAGAGTCTCAAGATGTTGGTTGGGCTAGGAGGCACAAAAGAATTTTCAGAATCGTTGATTAACATGTTTATTTTCTCTACTGTCACTTCTGCAAAACCCGAGGGAGTGGAGCTGACGACACTCAGCACACGTATTACACTGGCATTAGTTGAACATACGGTTGATAGATATTGGATTCGTTACTGGGTAAAAGTAGGGACAGGATTGTATCGAGCGCTAAACAACAATTAAAACACATAGACCAACAGACCTTATGCACCCTCTCATTTACCCTTTCCTTCAAGCTCACATACAGCATCTTCACGTATAAACCAAATAGGAATCCCGGAGAAACAAACCCGGACATTCTTCCAACACCAAAGAGGACACTTAACAATGATGCGGAAAACATATGTATATATACCTATGTAACTCTCTCTTTTCCTTGTCTTGGTTGTAAAACACACTATTTAACGCCGCTTTCCTCTTTAAAGCAATCAATCAGATGATAATTTTCCCCATAGGATGCCATTAAACGCCGCCGCCTGCCTGCCGACCCAAAGATCAAATCAGCACACACACACACACACACACACACACGCACACACATCCTCCTGTCCAATGCCGAGCCGAGCCGAGCCGCTTTTCCTCCAACCACTGACTGTCCTCGGAGTTCGGTTCAAGATTTTCTCCCGCCTCGCAAGCAAAGCAAAGAGCAACCAGCTTTCCATTCTCGCACTCATAGCCCTCCTTTCTTTCCAATCAGATCATGCGTTTGATCCCCCCTTGGCCCCCACGCTAAAGCTGTTTGGGCCGGCCAGGTAATCAAGGTGCGCGCAGATCCTCGGCTGTCGTCGTACTGATGATGGGACTTCTTTCACGTCGATATGCAGGCCGAGTCACGGGATGATTCGCAGTCCCATGTCCCCACCCTTCCTACAACCCAGCCTAGCGAGAAGACGCGATCAAACGTTGTCCCGCCTTCAGCTGCCTTGTCTTGTCTGCTTTTGAGACCTTCAAGACCCATGCCCCTGGCCGGTGCCGTGCTCTCTTTCACCTTCCCCCACTTCCCGCTTTCTTCTCTTTGCTCAGGAAAAAAATAACTGACTGATTTGGATCAACTTGAGCCTGGCTTAGCCAGAGCCAAGCCCAGCCGCAAAGGTAGTCCATCACAGTAGCAATAACCTCCGACTGTGCTTCCGCTTCCGCTTCCGCTGCTGCACCAGCCGTACCGCTTCGTGCGCTTTGCGCTTTGCTCCGCGCGCGCCGCTTAGGGTTATCACGCTCATATCCATCCAGCACCTCCCCACACACCGCGTATCCGGCGAGCCAGCTGGATGTCCTTCTGCATGATGGTGACGCGCTTGGCGTGGATGGCGCACAGGTTGGTGTCCTCGAAGAGGTGGACGAGAAAGGCCTCGGCGGACTCTTGCAGGGCCAGGATGGCTTGCGACTGCCAGCGCATTTCCTCGTCCATGGGGCGGAATTGCATGGCTATTTCGCGGACCTATCGAAAAACAAAGGTTAGCAATGGATCGGGTTGTATGGGTGATTCCCCTAACCCAAGGACAAGGGGGGTGAAGCGAGGCCTAGTAGGTAGGTATAGTACGTACCAATCGCGCAAAGGGAAGCTTAGCAACCAAGAGATCTGTCGTCCTTTGATAGTTGCGGATCTCCTTGAGCGCAAGCGTGCCGGGTCTGTAACGCCTCTTTTTACCCTGGGGAACGGGGTCGCCGGCTGAGGTTGTTTTTGTTAGCTGTGTGTGATCCTAACTTGGTCCGTAGCCATGGATACCATCCGCGCGCGCGCGTACGCGCCGCGCCTCCGGTTGCGCCGAGGGTTCGGCCGTAGACGGGACTGGAGTAGTGGGACATACGTTGGACACTGCTGGCGCGCGACTTCCTTCTTCCCGGGGGAGTGGCCTTGGCCTTGGGCGCCGCCGCGGCGGCTTTCTTAGGCACCGCCTTTTGCTTGCCTACTCCTTTCGTTTTCGGTGGCATTGTTGTTTTTGTATATTGATGATCGGTAAGGTTTGGTAGGTGGATGGTTCGCTGGTGACGCACGCGGAGAGGGAGATTGAGGGCGTTGTTTATTGATAGGTTGTCTAAATGGTTGAAGTGGTGGTAGTGTAAACCGAACCTAGGTGGTTGCCAAGTCGCAATTGCCAAAAAGACCGGAAAGTTGGGTCGGTGTTGTGGTTTGCGACGGGAGCTAAAGTGGATGCGTCGGCGGAGCTTTCTTCAATTGACGGGAGCTTGGGCGCGTCTTGCAAGGCGGCAAGGGATCAGCAATTCGGGGTTGTTGCAGCCAGGATTGGAAAGGCAAGAAAGAGGACAAAGAAAACTCGAAGTTGTCCAAGGTGTCGAGTAGAGTGGCTCGGAAGGTGAATGGACAAAGCCGGCAATGCCAACTCACACAATCACTATCCACGATGTTTGTACAAAAGGGGGGTGGTTGGGGAACGTCGACTGGAATGGGGAACCTTGACGCGCCGGATTGCGTTTCTTTTTTGAACGCGACTGGGCGCGCTCGGTCACAGTGGATTTTGTGGGGGTTCCACGATGGAGTTCAATCCGCATGCAGGGGTTTAAATGGCAGCGGGAAAATGTGGGGTCAATCCAAAGCAGCTTGGCGAGTTTGTTCATAACGTCAGATATGTGCCTAAACGCATATTCTGGCTAGTATCATATCTGAGCATGCTGCGACCCTGGAAAGTTCGACGCACAGCGCTTCCAGCGACCAGCGCTTCCCACTTCCATTTCACTTGCAGCTGCAGCCTTCCCCCAGAGTTCCGCTAGCGATCCCGCCAGCCCGTGGCCCCGTCTCGCCTCCCGTCTTGACACTAACCAGACCTCAACGGCACCCCCAGCCTGTAATCTGTACACCTACACCTTCTAGAGGACACGACATCATCAACACCGCGGCATCTTGATCTATCAACGTAACCTTCCACGCTCTCTTTCTTCGGGGTAGGCGTTATCACATAGTTCATTTAGACGTATTCCGTCAAGAGATTGTTTCCCATTCCAATCCGAATCCAAGCATCGTCGTCGTTGAACCTGCACCATCGCATTCGCCCCAACCGTACCTGATTGGAGACAGTACCCGATTCACACCATCCGTGCTAGCGACGCCGCTATCGTCTATAACATTCCAGCCCCGGCATACAGGACCCGCCAAGCATCCGATAACGAATCAACACCAACTGAGCAGTCGTTGCTCTACGAACATTCACCATGGACCAGATGATCGGTGGTGGTGGTGGTGGTGGTGGTGGTGGTGGCGGCGGCGATGCCGGGCGCTTCCCGCTCGAGACGTGGTTCTGGGAGATGCCCATCTGCACAAGGTGGTGGACGACGGCAACGGTGCTCATGAGTGGCTTAGTCCAATGCGAGTTGATAACACCCTTCCAGCTCTTCTATAGCTACCGCGCCGTCTTCGTCAAGTCACAGGTTCGTCGTCTTCCATCATCTCTGACGCATATGTCACTTTCTGTGAGAGAAATGGTTTGCTAACATGGCTGCTGTTGCTCCTGTTTAGTACTGGCGACTGCTCACCACCTTCCTCTACTTCGGGCCCTTCTCCCTCGACCTACTTTTCCACGTCTACTTCCTGCAACGATATTCCCGACTACTCGAAGAGTCCGCAGGCCGATCACCAGCACACTTCTCATGGCTGTTACTCTACGCCATGGTGTTCCTCCTGATTCTGTCGCCGCTCGTTTCGATGCCATTCCTTGGCCATCCGCTTTCGTCGACGCTGGTTTACATCTGGTCTCGCCGTAACCCGGATACCCGGCTAAGCTTCCTTGGGTTACTGGTGTTCAGCGCACCCTACTTGCCATGGGTCCTTATGGCGTTCAGCTTGACACTCCACGGCACAGTTCCCAAGGATGAGTTGATGGGCGTAGTGATTGGCCATATCTGGTACTTTTTCACCGACGTGTATCCTCCCCTTCACGGCGGCTCAAGACCTCTTGACCCACCCATGTGGTGGCGCCGTATCTTTGGTATGTGGTTATCTTTTTCTTTGTGTGGCTTACGGTTGTTTAAGGATTCATGTACTAACGACCGTATCAAAGAGGGCCGACCGCGCGAGGAGACCACGGATGGTATCCACAACGAGATCGCAGTCGCTGGCGCTCCCGAAGTTGCGCCTCCCGAGGTCCGCTAAGGCGTATGGTGGAGTGAGGGAGTCGATTGTATCATCAAGAACATGGGCCATAAGGGTATGACAGGTTAGGTCGTGCGAATCTATTGACATTATATTTTTTATGGAGGATACCAGGCGTTTTTAGGCAAATTTGGGATCAGTACACAAGACAGTCATTCACTTTGGCAAAAAAGCAGCGTGCTTCATGCATGCCGTCTTGGGCGTTTCGTTCAGGACAATAGTGTGATTTTCAACAGAAAGAGCAAAACCAAGTCCGGGTTACACCACCATGCCAAGGAGGTCGCTTGAAAAAAGCCTAGGTAGCGGCCAGTCGGTATGGCGGAAAAGGAAACAACTGAACGGCCGCTCATACCAAACATTGATTGATAGGTGTTATAGATATCTTTTATGCATTCGGGTATAGATATGTGTCGCTTAAAGCAAGTAGCAAACTCAGCTAGCGTATGGCTTGCTTCCCTTCTTTCGATTTGTGATGGCTTAAGAGGCTATGTCACCCCCCTTGGCTCCTCCTACACCTGCCCCGTTTAGGCCTTCAGGAACTGAGTGACATACTCCTGGCGGTAGGGGTTCTCATCAAGCCCCTCGGTGCGGTTCAGAGGCGTCCACTTGGGCTCCTCCTTGAACAAACGCATAGCCTGGATATACTTTGGCCAGAAAAGTGCATGTCAGTTCTCCATCACCAAACTAGAGGTAAATTTCCTCGACAGAAACAGGGAGGGATACACATACGTCGGTACCATCAGTAGTAAACCTATGATAAATGCCAGCAGGCAGGATGATCAGATCATCCTTGACAAGCTTGATGCGAATCCACTCGTCGCCCTCGTTGCGCACGTCAAAGTACCCCGCGCCGTCGCGGATGTACCGGATCTCCTCGTCCTCGTGCAGGTGCTCGTCGAAGAACTGCCGCACTTTCGTCTCGTAGATGGCCCCCATCTTCTCGGGCGAGACGGTGATCTCATCCCTGTTCTTGTAGCCGCGCTCAGAGGCAAGGGCGTTCACGCCCGAGAGGTCCGGGATCCGGAAGTAGAGGACGCCGACCTTTTCCAGGTCCGAGACGGTCACTTCCTTGCCGGAGTCGTGGGGAAGGCGTTGGTCGCCCTGCGATATGTGGTTAGCGACGGGTGGTGGATGTTGGTCCAAACACTGAGGGCCCTGGTTGGGGAGGGAAGTCTTCTATGAACCGGAACCCATGCAGGCAGGCAGGAAAGTGACTTCGATGGATCATGGGTGTTTAGTCTTACAGGGAGGTTGTCGTAGAAGTAGGCCTTCATTTTGGCTATTTTACTGCTTGATGGAGTCTGTTTCTGGAACTGGGTATCAATGAGACGACGCCGCGGGGTTTTGTTAGGTGCGGTATCGTTGCGATAAATTGTGGGGCTATGAAGTTCGGTGGAAACAAGAAGTTGGAGATGGTTCAGGGATGATGGGTTAAATGTGATATGTATAGACTATATAGAGTTCGTTCGTTCTTCTCAAGAACACTTTAGATGAAGGGTTTTGACCAGATTTTACGCCGCCACGGACAAATTTTCGGTCATGGCCGGGTTGCATCACATCATGCCCATGTTTTATCACCAAAAGCGGGTGACGTATGGAGGGGTTTTTCTTTGGTGAGATGCTGTATGAAAATTGCGCCATCGCCCCCGATACAACGATTCGGCACTTGATCACCCGGCTCGGCTTCACAACGACACGGATTTCAGGGGTAGTAAACATTGAGACTTCGCTCCATTTGCTGCACAGGGTTGCTATGCTGCTGCTAGGGGCGTGCTCCTATCACGACTTTGTGGTCATTGCGGAGCATCCAGAAGAGCCTTATCGGTGCAGCTGCTGAGGGTATCGATATAATAACACTTGATAGCAAGGAACAAAGAATCGAGATTTCAACTAAAGAAAGATGTTTTAGGAACATCGTGGAACATGGTTCTTTCGAGAGAATCAATCAGTTTGCCGCCTGAATCATTTGTATAGCCATGGATCGACGGGCAGCAAACGTAGACATCACCTTAGGCGGGCGAATGCTCCTATCGGGTCAGGATAGAACAAATGCGCTTACAGGGGTCTGACTAACAACTTCAGTGTCCCGTGAAACCCCATCTCATGAACATGTCCGGGCTGATGCTCCTTCGGGCTTCCATGAGTATGACACCTCATGTTTTCATCGCCAATATCACGTATTTCAACCAAGCTTTATCCAAACAAAAACATCAAGTCTTTGGCTCGGTCATTAGATCACAACTATTCCCCCTGGTCGTGACAATGACATGAGATTGGACAAAGCGGCACCGCCGGCATTGCCACTTGTCATCACTGCGCTTCGATAGCGATCTTTACCTGAACCTGTTGGCATTTCAACTGATATCATATTCAAAACCACGGCCATTCACCTCACCACCATCGCAATGGAGCAGGGAACTCCAAGCATAGCCGGGAGTGAGACACCTAGTAAAAAGGGGAAGGTCGCACTCCCAGCGAGTTGCGATCCACCACAGCCCGGCGCACCACGGAAGCCCCTAGTTTGGATCGTAAGAAGCCTCTCATTCACCCCCTTGATCTCAACTACATGGTTACTCCCTAAAACCCCTCATGTAAACTGACACCTACCACAGGTCTTCGGCGGAACCGGCCAAATGGGCCGCTCCCTGGTTAAGAGCTGCCTCAACCACGGCGACTCCGTCACCGTCGTGGGCCGCATCTTCGAGTCCACGCTCGAGCAGATGGCGCAGGCGCACCTGCACCACCCGCAGGCCGAAAACGCCTTCGGGACGCTTTGCGACGTGCGCGACTACGCCTCGGTCAACCGGGTGATCGACCAGACGCTCGACCGGTTCGGGCGCATCGACTGCATCGCCAACTGCTCCGGCTACGGCGTCATCGGCGCGTGCGAGGACCAGGACGAGCACGAGATCCGCAACCAGTTCGAGACCAACTTCATGGGCACCGTGCACATCATCCAGGCCAGCCTGCCCTATTTCCGCGAGCAAGGGGCCGGTCGGTATATTATTTTCAGCTCCACGTCCGGGGCTTTGGGCGTTCCGGGGTTGGGACCCTATTGCGCGACCAAGTATGCGGTGGAAGGCCTGATTGAGGCCATGTTGTACGAAGTGGACGCGTTCAATATCAAGGCCACCCTCGTCGAACCGGGCTTGGTAAGAAGAGACGAGGCTGATACCTCCATGGTGCCCCGCTGGGGCCATTTCTTGATCAAGCCGGCCAGCGAGCCGTACTCGCACGCGACGTCGCCGGCGCTGCATGCGAAAAGGATGGTGCAGTGGCTGGGCGATAAGCAGCCTACCAGTGCCCAGAAGTGCGCGGACTTGGTGTGGCAGCTGGGCCACTGCTCGTACCCGCCGCTGAGGCTGCTGCTGGGGAGTTATGCGATTGAAAGTATTCGGGACCGGTTGAGGTCGGTGACGGAGGAGTTGGAGGACTGGAAACACCTGCATTTTCCGGTGGCGCCGGAGCCGGGGAGTAGCGGGGAGAACAGGGGCGAGGACGGCGAAAACAAAGGGGGCGAGAATGTCGATAGAGACCTGGACATGGAGATGGAGGTTGAGGAGACATCCCCTACTAGCAACAGGGAGTAATTACGACTTGGTAATGACGGACGCCTTCCCCAAACATCGGACGACAAGACCCTTCCCGCCCGCCCTAAGCCTGCTGCAGCCTGCAGGCACCATATAAGGTCCCTTATCTGACCCCTCTACCACAACGGGCCCTGTGGTCTTATGGCGCAGTGGTTCCCGTTGATGAAAACATTGCCGGGTGCGCGGTACTCGTGGTACAGTTTTCGTAGGTCGCAGCTGGAGCATTGTGGTTCGTTCCACAAGCTTACCTGGGCGACTGAGCTTTTGCAACTTTTATCGAATAGCGGAATGGCTGGAGATATGGGCATTTGGGTGTTTGCATTTTTCTTTTGCCTTTTTTGGATTTAAAAAGGAGGTTTTTCTTTGTTGCAGGAGGGAAGATGCGCATCATCAGTCACAGGTTCAGAACACAACGGAGACGCGCTACGCAGACACGGCACTGAAGCAGGTCAAAGAGCACTTAGGGGACCAGCACATTGATATATTGAACGAATACTTGCTCCTCCTTACCATTTCCCTCGTGAAGCGCAAATCGCCTCTCAATCCGCTACCTACATCTGGGCGTGAATGCATGCTACCATGTCTCTAAATCCATCACCCCTTTCCCTTATCCTTTCGCTTTACCCTCTCTCCCTACCCTACCCTACCTACTACTACCCACTCTCCATCTATCCCCCACCCTCCCTACCAATCCATCGTTGTCATCTTTTACCCTCCCCTTTATCACCGCTCTTACCCCCCTCACCAGCTTCCACAGTGGCTTCCGCAGTGGCTTTATCAGTGTTGGCACTGGTCCTGCTCCTGCTACTGAGTGCCAGTACTTTCTCGGCCTCTCCCTTCGTCTTCTGCTGCTCGGCGGCCTCGGCCTCGGCCTTTCTCTTCTCCTCGTGTATCCTCTTCTTCTCGGCCTCCCACTGGTCTTTCTCCATCTTGCCTTTCAGCAGCCTGAGAGATTTGTCCAGCTGCTCTTCTTGCTTACCGGTGAGTTTTTGGCCGACGGATTCGTGCTTAGGGTGAGGACTGTTGTCGCCTGCCATGTTGATGGATGGGAGGAGAAGATCAGTTAATTTGTGTTATGTGATGGCGGTGGTCTTGATATTATCTGAGTATGTGTGGGCTTCGCCGACTGACCCGCTGATCCGCTGTTGAGGAAGAGAGGGGGTGAGGGGTGATGGGGGATCTTGAGGAGATATTTATGGTTGTTGAGTTGGACAGTATTGTGAACGTCAAGGTATGACTATGGTTTCGCATCCGTTGCTGGGTCACTGTTGCTTGTCTTGTTTTGTCTGGATATGACTCCGCTGGAATGGCTTGCAAGTGATGAGTGAGATAGGATAGGCAGGTACGGCGATGTCATTGAATGCTGGTCATTGAGACGAAGTGATTCCAATGATGGGGGAAATGCTTGATTGGTAGCTTGGAGGAGAGAAGAGGAATGGCGGGCCAGGCCAGGTCTAAATACTACCAAAACGGAAAATCGGGGTGGGATGCACCTTCCACACGTCTCATTATCCATTCACCTTGCGAGTCACAATATTGGGCTGTTGGATGATGCGGTGACTCATGGATTCGTAGTTGTGTATGAGCTCTTAGTATGTAGCTAATGCTTTCCTGTTGGCTTTTCGACATCATGTCTATCACCACATTGGTCTACTATATTCTCTTCCCAACAATCCTTTTACACCTTGTCCCTAGTATTTCTGGTCTTGCCGGTATTAAGAATCGGTCTCAGTAGACGTGCCTCGAATGGCTGACGTGAATCAGTCATGGAAATGGTATCGACTGGAGCTCTTCGTGTTTCCTTCCCACATCGAAGTGTCCCGCAACATCCAGATCATGAGGTTGTGACCCAATGTTGATGACCCAAAGGGGGTAGCAAACTACACAGGGTTCTCGAGGCAACCACCCCAGGTCTGACACTTCCATTCGTTTGCTCGTCTGAACTTGCCACCTAGTGACTTATGCTCTTGCTGAGCATTTGCTCACACCGCCATGGAATATCAGCGTCATCCCCAAAAGACTCATCTCCATCCACGCTTCGCTGCGTGCCCTCAGCGAGGCGGATGCTTGAGGGCTTGCCGATAGTGAATCAGTGGGAGAAAGCGCTTAAGATGTATCAGAGCCCTTCAAACCAGCCTGAGTTTTATGTTCCTCAGAGCATTCCGGAACAGACCGGCAAGGGATTCGAACTCGAACCTGTGGTCCGAAACAGCCGCGATACGACGCTGAAATGATGACCAAGCCAGCGATGTCGTCCACGGAGAGAAAAACGGGAGAGACGCAAAAGAGGGGGTCCGGCACGGGTTGCCAAAGCCTCGTCCGGCCCAAAAACCGAGAGCCCTCATCAACACGCGCCAACGCGCTCACCTCCTCTTCCTATGCCCGCCCCTATCCTTTCCACCCCTTCCACCCCTTCCTCCCCTCCCAGCAGGCCCCGAGTTCTCCATACTCCTGATCTCGCGGGCACTAATCTTCAACTGCGCGCCCCTCATCTTTCCAATACCAGGCATATCCACCGGCCTATCCCCACTCCTCTTCTTCCCACCTCCACCACTGTTACCACCCGTCTTCCCCTTCCCCTTGCCGGAGGCCTTCTCAAGAATAATACCATTCTCCCTCGCCTCCCTCCTCCTCTTCTGCTCGTACGTCTCCGCCGCCTTGTTGATGCCCTTGCGCATATTCATCGGCATTTTTTCTTGTTCGAGGACGCTGCCCTTGGCCCCCAAGGCTTGCATGCGCATGTCCGTCGTCTTCTTGCGGATGCGGCCCTCGGCGAAGGCGCGCGTGTTTTTTTCGGATTCGGCGGCCGAGCTGGACAGGTAGTGCGAGGCGTTGCCGCCGGCGGCGGAGAGGATGTGCGACTCGGCGATGAGGCGCTGCAGGGCGAGGTCGTTGGCGAGGAAGGCGGCGCTGTCGCCGTCGGCGCCATCCTTGTCCTTTTTGGACTTGGTGGTTGTTTGGGAGGCGGAGTCGAGGATGGCGTTGGGGGGTTTGGATGACTGTGGTTTTGGGGATTTGTGTTAGTGAAATACTCGCCATGTAGCTAGAAGCTTTTAGGGAATAAAGAACGTACCAAATAAGCCTTCAGCTCCTTCTTCGACATCTTCGACATATCCACCTTTGACGGGTCCTTGGAATAATCTACCACCATCACCTTGGGAGCCTCCTCTTCTTCCTCTTCCTCGTGCTCTTCACTGTCGCTGCCACTGTAATCCTCCTCATCCTCGTCGCCGGAGAAGTCGTCTTCCGAGCCCGAATCTACCGCATCGTCGTCGTCAAGTATTTGGTCCTCGTCGAAATCATCACCATCGTCCTCCCCATCCCCTTGGGCTTTCCTAGCCTTCTTCTTGCCCGACTTCGATTTCTCGGCCTTTGTTGTCGTAGTAGTCCCAGGAGCAGGAGCAATTGGCTTAAATCGAGCCTCGAAAGCGCGCTGGAAAATGGAAAGCGCGTCGCTGATATCTTGTTCCTCCTCCTCCTTCTCCTCCTCTTTGCTGACGTCCTTTCCCTTCTTCACTGGCTTCTCCTCCTCCTTCTTGGCGGTTTTCTGCTTGATCCTCTTGACGACCTCGTCCTCCGCAACTCTCTTTTTCTTCTTCGCCACCTCGGGCAGAGCAGTTACGCTTTTCCGCTTTCCTAGTAGTGTGGCTGACGGCATTTTGATGGACGTTCGACGACGAGATACGGCGACGAGATAGGACGGTAGTTGAAATTAAGTTGGTGTCGCGATTAGGTTGCTGCCGGTTGGTTCGCCGCGGTCCAAAAATTTGTCCAATGCCGGGCAAGGGACCATTTGGGGCTTATCGATAAGGTAATTCAGTGTGTTAGCTCTTGTCACGCAGTGGAGCCGAGGAGGGATCTTGTTGGAAGCTGTAGACTGGTGATGTGTGATGTGGATTGAACTATCTGTGTGACTACTCGTCTGGGCTAGAAACGCCTCAGACCCCATGCGCAGCATGGGGTCTGGTTCAGCGATTAGCCAAAACACCAGCGATTAGCAAAATTTTTGTAGGTGGTACTGTTTTTATATTGGMRCCACGAAATAAAAAGATATAAAAAAGATAAAATCATCAGCTGATAGAGAAAGAAAAGGCGAACAATCTGGCGCGTTTACATTTTGGATGCACATGTTGTGTGGTTGGGAAATAATGTGTGAGCATATTTTCCTTGTTCAGCAACATGTAGTTTTGCCGAGCTACTTCTATTTGCTAGTAAATTTGCAGACGGTAATGTACACTAAATTTTTTGCTAATCGCTGGTGTTTTGGCTAATCGCTGAACCTGACCCCTTCCTGCGGAAGGGGTCAGAGACGTTTCTAGTCCTGACGAGTATAGGTATTACTACCCTATTCCTATATATAAATATATACTATATTGGTATAGCCAGCTGAGTGTAACTATCTGGCTATAATATATCCAACGATTTAAGCACGGACTGCTCGCTGTTATATGATATGGCGGTTCTGGGTGGGTCTGGACCCACCGCCCTATGCCCTATATAGTTCTCGTGCGCGTACAGGATTCTCTTCCTATTCCTCGCACAATAATCAAAGTCTTAGCTTAGTGCTTGCTCGCGCCCCGTAACAGTAGTAAATAGCCTTAAAGGCTGTATTAACTAGGTATTTACTCCGGCGGCCCCAGCCCTATGTTAGAGAGGCCCCAATCCCTATAGCGGCCCTAATATTTCAATCCTTGGCGTATTATTTTGAAGTAAAATATCATTTACACGGTAAATTCCAGAGTATTACATAGGTATAAAAAAGGCAGCGATATTCAACGATATAGTTTTGTATGGAGATTTCTATAGTATACAATATTTTATACATAGGATAGTTCTATGGCATTTATTTACACTTCGAAAGACTATGAAAGGACTAAACAAAGTAATCTCGTAATGTTTAGCATAGTGTTTACTATTGGCTCGCTTCTATAGCCTTCTAACTGGGCCTACTCATACGGCTACTTCTTATAACCTTAAGAATAGGTAAGACCTCTAAACTAATTGCTCTGGCTCTCTTACGTTTAACTACTTATTTAACGGGAGAGTTAAATTCTATAGCCACTTAAATAGAATTTAATACTAGTTTTGGCTCTAAGGACTACCATTGCTCTGGAGATAACTAATAGGGTTCTAGAGAGGGCTTTACCTCTAGCACTAAATAAATCTCTTAAAATAGGTCTAGAAAGGGCTTTAGAGTAAACTCTAACTATAGCTCTAATTCTAGAGAGGACTTTAGAGAGAGCTTTTGCTATAGAGAGAGCTCTAGAAGTAGGAGTACTAGAGGCGGGAGGTAATTTAGAAGCAGGATTATTAGAGTATTTGAATTTAAGTCTAAGTTAGGCTTTAGTATAACTACTTGAATATAATCTAATACTTCTAGCTCGCTTTCAAATATTATATCCGATTCGCCACTATAGTCTGAACTATTAGAATTAATTAACTATTATATACGCTTGTATTTAGTAGAGTTAGGAGTAAACTTATTAATATTATTACTCTCCTAGTAAGATTTGTGACGCCGTATGTTGGGCTATAAGTGAGGAAGGTTATAGAGGTTGCTCTATTTGATGGGTTTAACCTTTTTGCCCTCTTTCTTACTCTTTAAAGTTAGTATAGCCTTCTTACTCCCTCTCTTTAATACTGGCATAGCCTTCTTACTTCCTTTCTTTAAACTAGGTATAGCCTATTACTTCTTCGGGGTCTTAGGAGTCTTAGTCTCTGGGGGGAGGGAGTACTCGTTAGGGATAGATCTAGTAGAGTTCTTAGGGCGGCCTCTCTTTGTAGGTGTAACGCGGGGATCTTAAAGGCGAAGGTAGAAATCGTCGATATCCTACTCAAAAAGACCAATTAGTAATTATATATAAATATATAAATAATAGATAAAGGACGTACTAGAGGCTCCTTAAAGTACTAGCGGGGATAAATATAGGTAAGCTTTAGTGGCTTCTCTACAACCAACCGCTTCAATGTCTTATAGCGGTAAGAGAGCCTATATTAGAGAGGAACATTGTAATTATTATTATAGATAGGGAGAGGAGGAGGGTTCTTACGTTAATCGGTTGGCCGGCTCCTTTCTATTTAAAGGTATTTACAATTGATTATCTCTAGCGCAATATATATAATTTGTATAGGGAGGTTACTTAAGTAAGTACGGGTAATAAATTCGTATCGTTAGTAGGTCTAGCTCTTAGTTAACCTCTTTATAAATATCGTCTTCTATTTATCGATTATTTCGATAATAGTGGTAACTAGTTTGTAAATATTATTATTGCCGTTGAAAAGGTAATTCTTAATATTGAAGTTATTTAATTCAGCTGGGGAGGTAATCCTAATACCAAAATTTCTATATTGTTTAATATAGTAGTATACCTATTAATCTCTAATAGGGAGCCAATTCTTCTAGATATAACGAAGGACTAGCTTCTAGGATAAGAAGCACTTCTTTATATCCTCCTAAGTAGTAAAGAACTCGCCTTTTGTATTACTATATATTATAATCTTAAATTACTTTATAATATTATAGGGGTCGTTAGTAATTCGTCGTTAGAGTTATCGCTATCGTTATCGTTTTTTGATTTCTTCTACTTCAATTTAGCGTTGTACAGTACGTTCTTGACAATATAGAATAAATAAAGCTATTATTAAGTATTCAAAAAGATCTAAGCTAAGGATTATTTTATTTCTTTACTCTTATCAATTATAATAATAATCGGTTTAGGAAGGCCGTATTATAATCGTATTTACTTAGTAGCGTCGATAAGGAAGTCGAAGGCTTCTTACTTTTTATTATTAATAATATTAAAAATATAATTAAAAATAGAACTAGTATTGGTAATATTAGAGATTTGGTAGAATAGGTAGTTGAAGCGATTCGTGTTGTACGTATTGTTAATAATTATAACCTCAGGGAACCGTTTAGTTATTTAGAGACAATTGGGGAATATAAACATAATACTAAGCAGCTTTATCTCGTCGTTTAGATTTATCTTTTTAATATAATCAATCCTATTATTATTAAAGACTTTAATAAGGGTACTAGTAGGGGTATAACTATTAAAATTATATTGGTAAATATAGGCGCGTACGTTGTAAATATCTCTCCTTATATATATAAATTCTAAGTATTCATTCCGGATAATAAATGTAATTTTACGAGTTCGTATAGCATTCAATTTAGAGATATTATCGATAGTTTTAAGTACCTCTAACTTTATTTTACGGTATTAGGGATGAGCAAATAAGTAGTAGGACTTCGTATAGTTATATTCTTAGTAATTAGGATTATTATATAAATAAAAATACTAGAGTCTGTCTTCTAAATCCTTCTTTACTTTAGCCTTCCATTTATAACTACATTTCCGTAATGCCGTCTTTCGAATCGTCGCCTTTAACTTTCCCAATTGACCAAACCGGTTTTAAAAGAAGTAATATCGTATATACTCACTAACTAGGACTCTGGGCTTCGTACCGCGGCCGTTTCGACGATTAACTACAAAGCCGTAACCCTTTACCCACTTATTAACAGCTTTATAAAGCTCTTAAATAGTAACGGCGGGAGGGATGGCGCCGGCTGGGGGATTGAGGATAATATCCCTATAGTTAATAGTAACACCCTCCTCGTCTAAATCGCTAGAATCGCTAGAGTCGCTAGGGGAATTACTAGAGCCGCTAAGAGAATTAACGAGAGTATCGTTATTAGAGAAGCCTTCCCACTCCTCATAGTCGCTAGCGGCATCGCTATCGCTATTCTCGATATACATAAGGTCGATAGGCGGCATCTTAAATAATATACGCAATGCGCGCAGTGTTTTAAGGCTTTAAGAAGGTTAGTAAATACTTTTAGTAATTAATGCGATTAATATTTACGTACGTACGGTCGATTCTACCCTATTCTAGTATTTATAGCTAGTCTAGTTGTAAAGAAGGAATTAAAAGAAGGTTGTGAAGCTCAAAATCACTAAGTCTAAGAATGGGGGTCGTGCACAGATAGGTAAATAGGGGTTCCACTAATTAACTGGGCTTGGCACTATTTGCACGGAAATATTATTATACAATTACTATCTAACTATATTAAAGGTTAGTAAAAAATCATCTACACGTTAAACCCTAACCCGATTAGGGCCGCTATAGGGATTGGGGCCTCTCTAACATAGGGCTGGGGCCGCCGGAGTAAATGCCATTAACTAAGCAGTCCTTTTCTAAACTCATCGCGATAGTTTCGAGTGTAATCGACGTTAATTTAATAAAATAGTAGTTATTATTAGAAGAAGGGTAGTAATGTTGAATAGGGGGAAGCGCGATGTAGGACGCGATGTACTGTGGGGGGAGATACATTGTAGGGTTACGATATCTATACGATTACAGTCTAGTTGAAATAAACCTCTAGAAAATTACATGTGCACGTTAAACCCTAACCCAAATAGTACATAAACAAGCAACGGTGCAAACTTAAGACGACCCTAGTGCAGATGGATTAAATGCCTTATATTTAAAGGTAGATTTCTACCTATCTTCTATAGAGGTTAATAGCCCAGCTACCTAATTTTTCAGAAATTACTTAGGAATATTAGGTATCCCCAGCACCCCCCAAAACCTTCTAGAGAAGGCCGGGCAGAGGAGTTACACACACTTCAATCAATCAACTTTGTACCATTATATTAATAAGTACTGTAACGGGTCTGCAAGAGTATTATATAGCGAGCAGTCGTGTAATAATTGAAATACTATATTTAATAAAGAGAGCAAGAGAGGAAAGACTATACTAGAAGGGTGTAGTCGGGAGAAGGTTTTGTGTAGGGCGCTAAGACCTTACGGGCTAGGCAGTTATACGGGTTTAGCCAACCAAAAGGTTCGTATCCTTATCGATAAGATAAAACGGTTTGGTAATAGTTAAGTTTAACTTTTAGGCTCTAGCCCTATAAATATTATTCCCCTACTCCCCTAAGGAGAGCTAAATCTATTATATAGAAATTATTATAGTATAATTAATTATCCGAAAAACGATTAAAATATTTAGTCCGCTAGTTATACCCAACTAAATGCCCATTTAAACGGGGAAGAAATTAATAATACTAGAAAAAATAAAATTTCTCTATTTAAGCCCCTAAATAAATATTATATAACTATTTACTTTATTACCCGAGTCGGTAGTACCTCGGTAAGCACTTAATAGAACTATATTTAAAAGGTTAAAAGTATTAAAATTAAATTAAAGAATATATTTAAATCTTATTTATTTAATACGTTTTTTCTATTAAGCGAGATTTACGCTGGTAATAATTAATAATAAAATTATTACTTTGTATTTTGTATCGTTCTACTTCACCTATTAATAAGAGTTATTTTTAAATTGTATTGCCCGCCGGTAACGATTTTAATAATTTTTATACTTACGAAATATTTACGCCTATTACCTTCCTACGATTATATTCTATAGTAAGTATTAGCCTTACCGACTATACAATAGGAAGTCGGGGAAAAAAATTTGCTTGGTTAATTATATTATAAGGCGAATAAATTAATATTTACCCTTAAAAAAACCTTACCCTCCTAATCATTAAAGTCTCTTCCTATACGAAACCCCGATATAATATTCTCCTAACTATAGTATTTTCAAAACGTTACTATCTATCGATATAATAACTATTTAGTCCGAATATTCCTCCTCTTTATAATTATCGCTATCGTAATTATTTAAATTCCTAACTAGATTACGAACCCGAATATTATTTATCCTTATCTTTTACTTCTATTTCTTAACCTAATAAAAATTACTACTATAATTAATATACTTCCTATTTCTCTTCTATTATTAATGCAACTTACTAGTAGGTTCGCTATTCCCCTTTATTTTTATTATAATAATATCTATAGGATTACTACTATAATTATCGTTAACCGGTTATAATTTCGAAATGGAAAAAAAAAAAATTTTTTTTTTTAAATTTTGATAGATACGTAAATAATATTAAATATTATTTAAATGCGTTAGTTCGTTCTAAAAATCGCTACTTCTAATTATAATTTAAAATAATTATTAATTAATTAATTTTGGCTAGTTTTAATCAAGAATTAATACGAATTCGGTAGAATACTTCTTCGAATCGAACGAAAAAGGCCGTTATTAATTCCTTAAACCCGGGTTTCTAATATAGTTAATAGAATTTTTAATTAGTTTATTTAGTAGCGTTAGAGTCCCTATATATAAATTTAAATTTATTAATAAATTTATAGGGAGATTGAAAAGTAGTAGCGAAAACGACGAATAATTTTTTAACGGCGGGTAATAAGTAAACGAATAAATAGTAGAATTATATTTTTAAATTACTAATAGATTATGTCACAGGGTTAGCCTATATCGCACGTAATCATTCACGTGCCTTGTGCCAGCGCACAACAGCTTTTGAGACTACTATCGCTATTAATTAATTGGCTAGGGCGGCCTCCCACCGTAGACCGACCCACTGGGCCCACAGCTGGCCGCCCTCATAAAGCTAATCTTCTAAGTACTTGTTTATATTCTCCTTCTTTCTCCTTCGTGCAATTACGTATAATTATATTTACTATTTACTTTTTACCCGTAATAGTTAATTATATTTTTTAACTACTATATTTATAGCACAAAACCTAAAATCCGTAGAATGATACGCTTATTATTCAACTACGCAATCCACACGTATAAAAACCGCCTCGTTACCGAATCGTAGAATCTAGTACCGCTATTGCTTTTTTATTCAATAAGTAAAAAGCTATTCTCTTTATTTAGTAAATAAGAGATCTCTCCTTTGTCTCGTTATAATAATAAATTATTACCGTACTCCCTATATTATTTATCTCCTTTAATAACGATAATAATACTTTCAACGTTAGCGATTACCCCTCTTTTTTTACCGGTAGTAACGAGGCCGGTTTACTTAACTTCGCCGTAATCCCGGAGTCCGATAGCGACGAACCCTATAATCCCTTTACTTTTAGTAACCTTTTCGACGCTCTTACCGAAGATTACGTCCTTAATACCGACGTTAATTACGCTACCCTAATCGAGGTCGACCTCATTCGCGGAATTGAGAACCTTTTTAACAAATTTAATAATGATAATAAATTTAAATTTATCCTTCGTAACTATTTCGTAACCGCTACCGAATTCGCTAACGAGCCCGCCTTCTAATTAATTATCGAATTTCTCGGCCGTATCCTTTTTTCTATTTTCGAAAATAATAATAACGTTACTACTAATTTCGCCCATTTTAAGCGCGAATTTAATATCGTACGTAAAGTTATCAACAATAATTAAACTGCCTTTAATATCCTTAACTTCGAATACATTTAACTAAAATAATAATACTCCCAATTTTAATAAGAATTCGAGGATTTCTAAATAATTATAATTTCTTCCAGTATATTACTTAGGCGTACTATCGAGGACCCTCCCGTCTTTAATAATAAAAATAAGGACTCCGTTCGTCGCTACGAAGTCTTTTATATTTAAAAGTTTTATATTGTTATTTTATAGAAGGTAAATAAAGTTTATTTCCCCTTTAAGGATATTAAAATCTTTAAAGCCGCTATACTATTAGGCTTTAAATTCCTCTTTAATATATAGGTTAACCTTAATACTATATTATTAGAGCCCGATAATACGAAGTAATATTAGAAGGATGGCGTCGCTTTTATAAAGTACTTTAACGATTACTTTAATAACGTTAATTTAAAGTTCGACGCTAACCGCCGTCTTACCGATTTATATTAAAAGAATATACTTTTTTCTAAATTCGAAATCGAATTTAGTATATTTATAGCCCGTTGCAACCTTAATAACGCTATAAAAGTTTATTATTTACGTAATAAAATTAATAAGTGCCTCTATAATACTTGAATTTACTATAACCCTCCCGCCGAAAACGATTTTACTAAGTAATTTAATTTCTACCGTTTTATTATTAAAACGCCCATTCCTTCGCCAAAGCTTCGTCGTCGGGCCTACCTCCCAGGTGCCACAATTGGATCCACACCAGAGGTCGTAGTCCATAGGCCCACTACGAAGCGACGGAAGGAGCGGCGGTTCTATCTATACTAGGCCAAATGCAATTAATTGCGGAGCCTATAAACCCACCCATTGCCTAATCGGGAGATTCTAATAGGTTGCCAAATTCGAAGCCCGTACGTTTTAGTATTTGATATTGTATTCAAACTATTATTACTCAATAACGACAAAGTGCACCGATATATAAAAGAGAGTATTGTATATAGCGTAATTATCTTATTAAGAATCCCGTTTTATATATTAATATATATTAAAATACAATTGTAATAATATTATAAAACTCGATTTACATACGATACAATTTTACATACGACCGTAGCTCACATACCGGCAATTTAACGGGTGCCTAATACTCTTAGCAATTCTAATACTCCTAATAGCTCTAATACTCCTAATAACCCTCTAATAGTCCTAGTAATTCTAATAATTCCGACAAATTAGTACACCGGCTACTACCTTTTACGTTATCGCCTTTCAACCCTACTACTTTTAATTAATAATACTACTACTTTTATCGCTACAACTATTGTACAATACTAAGAATTATCTAGAATTTTTAAAATCTTTTAATTTTAAGCCTTTAAACAAATGCGCAAGCGTTTACACGACTTTTACTAAAGTACGATTTCAATCGCGTATTATTTTCGGTCCTGTATTACTTTCGGTCCTGTATTACTTTCGGTCCTATACTAAATAAGTCCTATTAACGGTACGAGGTAAGTATAAACCCCACTTCACTACCTTTTTGAAGCGTAGCTTCAATATGGTCTAGGGAAAGAAGTGTGACAACACGAAGTGAGCAGAGCGTATTAGCGTAGCTTTTCTCTAATGGGGTCGACCCCCCTGTAAGTTCTTCGTGCTGTAATTGGTCCGTCAAAACCGGAATCCGTTACTTGGATTGGTCAGAATTTTGGCGGCTTAGGTCCGTGCACGGGGGTCCCCGGGGGTGTCCCCCGGGTCTTATAACCCTAACCCTCTTAAAGGGGGGTCCCGGGGGGCGTAGCCCCCTGGTAAAAGAAAAAAAATACTAAGTCTTTATGTTGTCTTTGCTTACCCTATACTTTCTTTTTAAGGGGGGTCCCGGGGGGCGTAGCCCCCTAGTGAAAATAAATCTTTATTCTATTTCTACTTTTTAATAAAAGGATTAGGCAAAGAGTAGACGATAGGATAAATAAAAGAATAAAAGAGAGAAGGAGTATAAGAAAGTAGTAATAAAATTAATTAAGGAAAAAAGAAAAAAGGAAAAAAGAAAAAAGAAGAAGGAAAAAAGGAAAAAAGAAAAAAGAGAAAAGAAAAAGGAAAAAGGAAAAAAGATTGTAAATAGTAAAAAGAAAAAAGAAAAAAAGAAAAAGGTAAAAGGAAAATAAAAAAGGAAAAAGGAAAAAGGAAAAAGGAAAAAGGAAAAAGGAAAAAGGAAAAAAGAAAAAAGAAAAAAGAAAAAGAAAAAAGAAAAAAGAAAAAAGAAAAAAGAAAAAAAGATTAAAAAAAGAAAAAAGAAAAAAGAAACAAGAAAAACAGATTATAAAAAGAAAAAAGAAAAAAGAAAAAAAGAAAAAAGAAAAAAGGAAAAAGGAAAAAGGTAAAAGGAAAAAGAAAAAGGAAAAAGGAAAAAAGAAAAAAAACATTTAAAATTAAAATAAATTATTATTTAAAAAAAAGGTTTTATACAAAAAACCCAAATTAAAAACTTAATAAATAATAAATAATAAATAATAAATAATAAATAATAAATAATAAATAATAAATAATAAATAATAAATAATAAATAATAAATAATAAATAATAAATAATAAATAATAAATAATAAATAATAAATAATAAATAATAAATAATAAATAATAAATAATAAATAATAAATAATAAATAATAAATAATAAATAATAAATAATAAATAATAAATAATAAATAATTTATATATAGAATATCCAGTTTTAAAACGCGACCAAATGCTTATACTTTAATAGATTAGGAATCCGGTTTTAAAACGCGACCAAATGCTTATACCTTAATAGATTAGGAATCTAGCTTTAAATTTGTATTATACGACTAAATTTTAGAATTTACGGATTAAGAATCCAGCCTTGAATTTATACTATGCGACCAAAATTCCAACGTTTGTAGATTGGGATCCCAGCCTTAAATTTGTACTATACGACCAAATTTTAGAATCTACAGATTAGAATCCAGCCCTAGACCTCTATTGGAGCTACGCTTTAGTCTATTTCTGCCGGGCGCCCCGAAAGACACTGGTACCTCAATACTAATTAATAACTACCTTTTTTATCGCTATAATTATTATATAATATTAAGAAAATACTAAAATTATTAATATTAAGCCTTTAAACGACTATAATAACTATTTGTACGACTTTTAATAAAGTCTATTTATTCGCGTATTACTTTTCTAATTATAAGGAACGACTATTACTCTAAATCTATTATTACCTTCTATCTCTCAATACTAATAAAGGCAATTGTAATACTATTTACCCGTTACCCTTTCTATTTTAATATACTTTTTACCGCTAGACCAAATAATTATAACGATAATAAACGGTTGGTAGTAAAATTTCTAACGACTAGCGGAAATTTTTAGTATTTATCGGCTCCCTCCTAGAAAAGTATAAAAATTTAATTCCCCCCGCCTCTCGGTTTTCAAACTCTCTCCTCTTCAATACACAACTTTAATACCATCCCTCTATTCGTCCCTTAACGATAACGACTACTTACTACTATAGTAAACGCAACGTTGAAGTAAAATATATTAGTTATTTACCACCGGCGTAAATTCCCCTCCTATCTTATCCCCCGCACCCTATCTAATTATTTATTTTACTAATATCTTTTTAATTTATTGAAACGCCCATTCTTCCACCTTGAGGCGCTGAGGCGGGCCTACCCTAGGGGTACCACAATTGGATCCGTACTAAAGGTCGCGCGGTCCGTGGGCCCGCCGAAGCGCCGAAACTGGAAGGAGCGGCGGTTCTGTTTATAATAGGCTAGAATGCAATTAATTGCGGAGCTAGGGTCCCTACTCTATGCCCAAAAAGGAAATTGTGTCGTCATCGGGATACAGTCTGAATAGTAATTCAAAGAAATAATATTGCAATCAAAACTACTCTCTAACTATCGCGTGCATCGAAATGCAACTAGCTGCAAAATGTTCGCGTCAATTTTCCGGTCATTTTGATGTCTTTGGCTATTTGTATAGTCGTATAGTTGTTGAGAAAAGTCGAAAAGAGTAATTATTTTCATCGAAATGCGACCGTCGTTCCAAATGACCAAGTCCGCGAAAATGACCAAGTCTTTTCAATAACCAAATCTTTCTAAGGAAAGTGCGGTTTCTTAACGATAGATTGATGTATCTATATGCAAAAGGTACCAAAATGATCAGAAAAGGCTAGCGAACATTTTGCACCTAGTTGCACGACAATGTACCCTTTGGTTGAAGAGGAATCTCAATTTCCAATCTTTTTGAGCTGTAGCTAAGAAAAGTCTAAGTTTTTCAAAATGACTAAGTCTTTTCAATGACCAAAACCCCTAACCCTAAAGATGATTGGCAGATTGAAAGCGATAAGGAAAGGAAGTGATAAGGAAAGGAAGCGATAAGGAAAGGAAGCGATAAGAACTAAATCTCCAAAATGACCGTGTCTTTTCAACAATTAATAACCCTAACCCTAAAAATAAAAAAGGGTACCAAAATAATGAGGAAAAAACGGTGGTTATTTTGCACCCGGCTAGAAGTTTTTCCGGCCTTTGGTTGGGGAGGAATTTCGATTTAATAAAATTTGACGAATGAGTCTTTAAAAAAAAAAAAAAAAAAAATTTGGTGGAAGGAATAATGGGCGTTTCACTGTCTCCCTCGGGCAATAACCTAGCTCCGCCCAAGGGAACACTATTTTATAGACTTACTTACATTCTCAATCTCGTTAATATAATATCCCTATATAATATCCTTATAATATCTATAACTATTTCTTAATTTCTTAAATTATTTTAAACAATATCCTTCTACCGATTATAATTAATACTAGAGTAAAGAGATTAACGACTTCTATTAAAATAATAGGTTAATTCCCCTCCTTACTCCTTACTCCCTACTACTTATATATTCTTCTACTAACGTCTTTATTATTTAAACTTCAATTCCCTTTATAGAACGTATATTAATAAAAGCGATTAACGATTCGATAAAGACAAACTAATTGTCTATATTGCTTCTGGCATTGTACGAAAGCAATTAATATTAGAATAATAAAATTAATAACTTCTATTAAAATAATAGTTTTTAAGTATTAATTCCCCTCTTTATTCCTTATTATCTACCTATTCTTCTACTAACGTCTTTACTATCTTTAGGAATATGTATTAACGATAACGATTAATAATTAGAAAAAGACGAATTAATAAATATTAAAAACGGGGATATTATTTCCAATATCTTATCTTTTTAGTTTTTTAGCTTTCTATCTATTAGCTTAATTAATCAAAATAGAGCAAACAACTTAGAAATATCGCTTATATAATAAAGTTAAACCAATACAAACTTTTATCGGTAAAAGAAATTCCAAGAATTATATAGTAATATATAATACCTATTGTAATAAAGCGGTAAATTAACATCTCTTCTTTTATACCTTCTAATCTACTCTTCCCTTTAATTAATTAGCTAGCTAATTAACTAATATTATTTATTTAATAGTAAATCCTTCAAAATACGTAAATCCTACTATAAACCTAATATACCGTATTGTTCTACTACTTATAGGTAAATAATACCCTCGAAGATTAAAATCCGAGCCGCGGGGGGTTACGGGTACGACTTAAATATACTAATTAGCTAGCTAGCCATTATTTTAAATAATTAATATTTCCTTTATCTTTTTAAAACGAAATTCAAAAGTAGAAGACTTTAAAATAAAAAGGATAATTATCAATCCGAATATTTACCTTCAATATACTATCTACCCTTATTAATAGTAAAAGACTTCCGGTAAATACCCTATTATTTTCCCCGGAGGAAGCCTAAATTAGATGTAATCTATAGATACTAATCCTGTAAAAATTTCGTAATACCGCCGTTTAACCCCTTTAAACTACGGTATTCTAATTTTAAATCCTAGTATTTTAAATTCTATTATTTTAAACCCCGATATTCTAACTTCCGGTAATTTAACGTCTAATATTTTAAATATTTTAACGTTTTAATCTCCGTTAATATTTTAATAGCGAAGAAATTAATTTCTACTTAAGAGTTATTGTGACGGCGCCGGTTCGGCTATACCGCTATACCCGTTATACCCTATAGGAGGATTAGTATCGTAAAGTGTTATAAAAGTCGGAAGAACGAGTGATATAGAAGGTTCGCGTTAAAATTAATTAAGACGGGCTCTAAGCCTATTAAAAGTATTTATTTTTATTTATTATATAGGTAAAAGGGGATACGAGTGAAGGGATTGGCTATTAGCGACCCGTATGTAGGTCCCGTTGTCGCTTGCGTATTAAGGTATTTATTTGGGTTTGTAATGTATATATTTAATTCTCTTCCTTTTTTTCTCCTTACTTAAAATCTTCTATTATAAATAGAATTTTAGTTTTACCTTCGACTCAATTTATCACAGGGTTAGCCTGTGATGTAGTTGCACTACACTGACCGCACATATGCCATGCCAGTGCTTCGTGCCATAGCCCAAAGCCATGCACTCGCACTAGTCACATACTTCGTCACGTACAATCTCACGTACGCGCGTATAGACTAGCCTATCTAGGTTCTCGCCTATATAGCTAGTCCTCTACGCACACTTCCCTTTCTCCTCTTTCGTATAATAATATATATCTTACCCTACCCCTAATAGTACCTTCTCGCCCCGTAATAATTTATTATACCAAGCTATTATATTGCGCACGCTTATTATTTAATAGAAGAAGATTAATCGTATTCGAATTGTATTAATTAATTAATTAAAATTCGTCCCTATATAATTAAAATTTTAATCGCGACCCCAACCGTTAAACTAAATAATTACTAAGCCGAATATTATTAAATAGCTCGTACTCTCTTTCCCTTATATTTATTTAGCGCATTAATTTAGCGATTAATATTTAATAACACTCTTTTACGTACTCCCCCGGTAACCGACAACTTCATTACGATTACCGTAATCAACGCCCTTACAGCCTTCGACCTAGAATATTAAAAGTAATTTGAAATTCTAATTTAAATACTTAAAGGCTTTAATAATTAAGCGGTTGAATTACCTATCGTTCTCCCCCTCGAATACGCTTTTATTTCGCCAATCTCCCGGTTTTTTAAGTTTTCTTTACGGCTATTTATCGTCTCCTTTATAACAATATTATTGTAGTTAAATCCTAAATTTAAGAATTTGAGGAGGAATTCGAATCGATATAATACGAATTTACTCGTTGTAATAATAATATTACTACCCTTTAAGTATAAACTACCCTTAAAGTATAAGAATATAATAGATAACTTATTATACTCTAAACTTCTTATAATAACGAATTAGAAGCCGTCCGGAATTCCTATTGCGATTAAATTAATACTTTATAGACTTTATACGCTAACGAGATCTAAACAATTCGTACCTCTTATTAAGACTAAATCGGCAATTTCAACGCTAATATTACTAAATTTATAAAGGAATTTAAGGACTTCCGCGCTAATTCTAAAGAAGTTTATAAGAAGTAGAAGGAGAAGTATTAAAAGGCTTTTACCGACTTCTATAAACGCTTCGCTACCCCTTCGTCTTTAATAACCCCTCCTACTCCCCCTAATTCTAACGAACTTCCTAGCGAACTTCTTAACGGCCCTCTTAACGACCCCCCCGGTAACAACGAGCCTAATAACGACGAACTTAATAATGACGAACTTAATACTATAATAATTACGGATAATAGTAGTAGCTATAAATCGGTATTGTATATTACCGTATCGCCCGCGTTTAATAATAAAAGTACTATTATCGAGTATATTACTAAATATTGTACTTAATACCTTTATATCCAATTCGCCTAATTTAACGACCCCTAACTTTTTAATTTTAAACGTAAAAAGTTCTCGCTTATCGCCCGCTCTATCGAAGGCGCTCCTTTCGAAGCTATGGAAACGGAATTTACTAAAATCCTAAATAACCTACCTATTAAATGGATTAAAGTAGACGAATTATTAGTAGAACTTATTAAAAAGTATAATAACGTTAATATTATCGTTTACTTTCGTTGCGAATTCGAAGAATTAAAAATAATTAGAGGTATAAAATAATAAGAATTCGAAGACGAATTTACCCGCTTTATCGACTATTATAATTTCGACAATAGTATAAAGATTTATTACTTATATTAGAAGATCTCTAAGCATATTCGTACCGCTATCGCTTATTAGAACCCCTAGCCCGCTAACGATAAGTACGACGAGTAGATTATATTCGCTCGTAACTTCGTAAAGAATTTAGAGGATAAAGATTAGTATAATAAAAATACCAACCCCTATTATAAGACTAGTACTAGTACTACTACTACCGGCACCTCTAGTACTTCTACTAGTAAAGCTACCGTTAATTAAAGTAGTAATACTATAAATTTTAACGCTATATTTGCGTTTAATATTTAGATCTCTCGTATTATCAATAACGATATCTTTAAGTTTTGTATAAAGAACGGAATATATACCCGCTACGGTAAGAAAGGCTATTATTCGGCTAAGTACCGCTCCTATATTAATTTCAAAAAAGAAGTTAAACCTTATAATAAAAAGAAGAGTAAGGATAAGAATAGTAGTAATAATAATAGTAGTAATAATAACGCCAACAATAATAATAACAGTAATAATAACGGCGGCTAATAGCAATAGCCGGCCTAGGGTTAGTACGGCTACGGCTAATAGTACCCTAATTATAGTAGTAACTACTAGGTCTACGCTATAGGCACCGCTCTAGCTCCCAATACCCCCGGCCTTAGCGGTTACTACTACCTGGTCCCCGTTTACTAGCCCGGCTTTATCGGCCCGCTCGTTAGTAACGTATCACGGGCAAAGGGTAGATGGTAGATGTGAATATACGTAATTGCACGAAGGAGAAAGGAGGAGAGTGCAGACGAGTGCCCAGAAGACTGGCCTTATAAGGGCGGCCAGCGGTGGGCCCGATGTGGGTCCACCCGGCGGGCCGCCGCTATAGCCAATCAATTGACAGCGACAGCAGTCTCAGAAGCTACTATGCGCTGGCACAAGGCACGTAAGTGATCACGTGCAACACAGGCTAGCCCTATAACACTTCCCCGGACTAAAAGAAGCTATATAGCTAACTAAAGTTATATAAAATAATAGAAATCCCTATTAAACAAGTAGTCCGCCCTCGAAATGCCTCTATAACCGCCACTACCGTATACCGCGGTAACCTCCTCCGTCCTAGAGCTCCGTTTCTCTTATATCCTCCTACCGGGACTTCCATCCCTCCGGCCTTCTCTAATAACCGTTTCCGCTTCTTCTCTACCACTACCCAATCTAGGGGGCATAATTCCTCCGGGTATACCTCGTAGAACCTCCGTATTTTATTGGAAGTTATAACTATATTAGCGCGCGGCTACTATAATAGCTTATAAGGGGGTGCCCAAACGACGTAATATTCCTAAAGGCCCTTCTCATTCTTCCGGCAGCCATCGAATTTCTCGAAGTCGTATTCGACTAAGTCCTCCCTATCGTTAATCCTCCTTATAACCCGATTATAATTTATACAAACGTTTTATTCCTTTACAGCCGTTTGTCCTAGGATATTAATTTTATCCTATAGTTTTACTTTATTAACGTAGAAAGTCGGACTATACTTTATATTAATTAAGAATTTAAATATAACTTTATAATTATCTATTTTAAAAATTTCGAAGGGACCTTTAAATAGGGGCGTAAATTTAACGTATAAGCGACCAATCTCGAAGTTTTCCGTATTAAATAGGACCCTATCTCCTATTTTATACTTCGGGGTATTTAACCGGCGAATATTAGCGTTATCCTTATACTATTATTAAATTCGTTTTATTTAACTCGTAACGTAATCCAAAATTTCTTTAAAGCGATTAGCGATTTCATTGGCCTTAAAATACTTTACTTACTATTATATAAATATATTTAAGGGGTAAGGTTTAACTAATTTAACGCCTATCCGAGGATAGAAGCCGTAATTAGCGAAGAAGGGGGAAATACTAATAGTTTTAAAAATTAGATTATTACCGGCGAATTCCGCAATAGATAACTAATTTACCTAATCGTCTTATACCTAATTAATATAGAGGCAAAGGTATTTCTCTATCTCTATATTAATATATTCGGTTTAGCCGTTAGTAGTTAAGTAGAACGCGAAGGAGGGCTTAAGAACTACTTCTAGGCGGGACGATAGGGCTTTCTAAAACTGGGAAATAAATTGGGAATTACGGTTAAAAATAATAGAATCTAGCAATTTATAAATATTATAAACCTTTTCGTTAAAGTAATCTATTAATTCCTCGGCCGTAAGACTAACGGTAGGAATAAAGTACTATATTTTAATTAACCGGTTAATTACTACGGCGATATATTTAAATTCCTAACTTCGACGGACGTAAAATATTAGTAGTATAATATAATTAATTAAAATATCCTTCTATAGCGCAAATAGTACTACTAACGGCTTTAAAAAGTTATAAGGGGCGTATTGTAATAGCTTAAATTTAACGTATATTAAATAAACCCTATAATAGGCTTTAATAGTAGTATATATCCTTAATTAGAAGAAAAATTACGAAAGTAATAAGTAGGTCTTTTCGCAACCCGGGTATTTAGTTAAAGGCGAATTGTAAACGCGGCGAAGGAATTATAATTAAAATTCAATATCTATAGGGTTAATAAAAACAGCGTTACAATAGTACGCCCATTCTTAGATCGCCTTATATTCAACGAAGGATATTTTCTTTATTTAGTCTTTAATTTCTTTAAATTACACCTTCCGGTTAGGGTCTAATAAATAGGCTACAACGTCTTATAAAAAAATTAACTTTTCGTATCCCTTCGCAACTAAATCGTTAATAGACTTCTCGTCTATAGCCTTTAATTTATAAATATACTTAGTATTAACGTCGACTTCCTCCCCTCCGTCCTCTAAAACGAAAGCTCTATTAACAAAAATATTATAGTCGAATAGGACTTTATTCCTAACCAATAACCGTTCATCGGCTTCGTCCTTAAATAAGTCCTCTAATTTCCGGCTTAGGGCGTCGGGGCGTATTTATAGCGAGCCTAATCGGTATTTAATTATAAAATTAAACTAGGAGAAGAATTAAGAGTATTATATATAGCGGGGGGTAAATTACTTATTAACAATAAAGGTCTTTAGACTTTTATAATCTATAAGGACTTCGAAAGGTTTTTATACTCCCTCTAATTCGGGGCGTTATTCCTTTAGGGCTTTAATAATTACTAGCAATTCCTTATCGTAAATATTATAATTACATTCGGCCGAAGAATATCGTTAATTAAAATAAGCGATAGGACGAAAGACACCCTTTTTATCGTATTACAATAGGGTACTACCGTAAACCTAATTTGAAGCATCCGTTTTAATAATAATCTATTTAGACTAATCGTAGATATAGAGTATTAAACCGCTACTAAAGGCCTTTTTAAGGGCTTCGAAGGATTTCTAGTATTATTCGGTCTACTACTAATTTACAATTATTTTTTTAATTAATTCATATAGTAGGCCGGTAATAATCGAAAAATATTTAATAAAGCGATAATAGAAATTAGCGAAGCCTAAGAAGCATTATAACGCCTTCTTAGAATTTAGAGCTTCTTAAAATATAATTGCGGAGACCTTTTCCGGATTTATTTCAAGACTTCCCGGGGTAATAATAAAACCTAAGTACTTTATATATATAATATAAAATTCGTACTTATCAATATCGATTTAGAATTTTGCCTTAATTATCTATTATAGGACCTCCCTAATATACTTTTCGTACTCTTCTTCATTATCCGAGTAAATTAGGACATTATCGAAGTATACAATAACGTAAATATTAAATATATTATATAATACATTATTAATATAGTTCTAAAAAATCCTTAGAGCGCTTTATAGACCGAAGGGGTATATAATAGACTTATAAAGTCTAAAGCGGGTAATAAACGCAATAAACTACTTATATCCTTCCTTTACGCAAATCTTATTAAAAGTAGTAATTACGTTAAATTTAGTAAAGATCTTAGCCTTATAAATAGTATCGAAGGTCTCTTTAATTAATAATAACGGATATTAAATCTTTATTATCATATTATTAATATTATAGTAGTTTATAGAAATACGGATACCGCCGCCTAATTTCTTAATTAATAGGATAAGTAAAGCGGCTACAGATTATAATAGTTAAATAAAGTTCTTCTTTAAATTATCGTCAATCTATTTCTTAATTACAATAGTTTCAATAGGCAATATTCGCTGTAATCGAGCGTTAGAGGGTATTTCGTCCGGCTTAAATTCAATTTTATAGTCGTAAAAGCGGTATAGAAGGACTTTATTTACTAAAGAGGGGAGGAAAGTTATTACTTTATCGACGTAGTAGCGGCCTTCTAACTTCCTCAAAATTTCGAAGATTTCGTCTTTAATCTTTATAGAACAATCTACCTTATTAAAAAATTTCTTTACATCCTCCTTAGAAATCTTAGCTAAATATATTTATTAGATCGTCTCTTCGTAGAGTAGTACGTTTTCGTCGAAATTTCTAATAAAGTAAATAGCCTTAGCGAAAATCGCAACCTCGCAGGAGTCCTCTAATAAATAAATACTAACTATTTTATTAATAAAATTATAAAGAACGGAGGGGAAATTTTCCTTATACTATTAATTATCTCCTTCTATAATATAATTAACTATTTCCTCCATTAAATTTATATCTTAGATCGCCGCTACAATTATTAATTTCTCAATTTGAGCATAACTCGTAATATACGGCTATAATTACTACAACTCATAGACGTAATTAAAGGTAATTACATTAAACTCCCTAATATCGTCGGGGTTAAAATCGTAATCGAAATCGCAATAATAGCGGGGAATATAAAAGCGCTTCGTACCCGTAGAAATACATCGGCCATCGAAGCGGACGTAAAATTCGTAGAGCGTAGGGCTTTTAGTTTTAATAAGAAGAGCGGCCGTACCGGTAATACCGATCTTTAATTCGGCTCTCCTAACTATTAGCGCTTTAACGGGGGTAGGGACGGCTCGGTAACCGGTTTTGGGGTCGATCCTAGCTATAATTGGAATTAATTCTACAACTAAGGGCTTTAGAACGGATTCGGCAATAGCGGGCTTTAGAACGGGCTTAATAATAGCGGGCTTTAGAACAGGCTTAGTAACAACGGGCTTTAGAGCGGACTCGGTCTTAAGGACGGGAAAGGGTTCTAAAGTAGGCGCCGGTTAGGGGGTAGCCTTCTTTCGAATAGAGGCCGTAAAGACTTTATTAATAAGAGCTCTAAAGGCCGTAATTTACTCTCTAAAGAAATCTGGGGTAAATAACAACTACAATAAACAGAATTATTAAAGTATACTCCGTAATATTCGTAGTCGATCTCGGGTTTGTAATATTATATTTATAAGAAATTTAAAATAATTAGGTAATTCTTAGAAATATTATAAATTAAAAAGGTAAGAGTTTCGTTATAATAATTAATACGGAGCTTAGCTATTACTCCTTTAGAAATAATACTTTTAACTATTCTATTAGCGAGAATTAGCTTCTTTAGTCGAAGGAGGCGAAAGCAAAGGAGGTTATATTTAACGACAAACGAATAATTAATAAAGGCGAAAGTAGAATAACCGGTATTAATAAGAGAAATATAATAATTTTTACGCGAACTAATTACAATATAAAAAAATAAGAATATTGAATTTGGCGAAGTAGAACTATTTAAAGATTAAATCCTAACCTCTTCTAAAACCTTTGACTTAAAAGAGTTTGAAATTCGTTTTTAAAATAAAGATGACCGATAAGGCCTCTATACGCGATTAAGTATAAAAGTTATTCGTTTTCTAAATTATTATAGTATTCGCCGCTAATAGCAAGCTCTATAGAAGCAGTTAGAATAGTAAGGGTAGCGTCGGCGGTATAGACTTCTTCCTAATTATTACAACTATAACAATTTTTACCCTTACCCTTACTTTTATTTTTCTTACCCTTCTTATATTAAAGGCCTTAGGAACCGTAATTAATAAAAACGGTATATTCGCAAGCAATATAGTTAAGCTTAGCACAACAGCAGTAGAAATTATTACGAGAGCGTTAATCGAAAACGTCTTTATAAATAAAAACGGCGAAATCGATAGCATTAAAATCTATTTTATTACTACCCTAATTAATAAGGAGATTATTAGTATTATAGGAATTAGCCGTATTATTAGAAGTACTACTACTACTACTACTACCGCCGGGGTTTAAAGGGCTAATACTTAGAATACGGGCATTTATTTTATAACGATAATCGGCATCTTCGAAGTTATTAGCGACGGTACGATAAATTATAAACTACTTCTTAAAGTCGTTGGCCTTAGGGAAATTGCAATAAATTAATACGTTACGGAAACGTTTGTTAATCTTATTCTATAAATAGTAAACTTTTATAGAATTATTAAAACTATATAGGTTTATAAAGTTAATAAACTTGAACTCGAACTTAGTAAAGGATATATTCTTTATAAAGAATTCCTTTAAGTAGCGGCCGGCGTCTATTTTTAAATTAACGTTCTAAAAGCGGGTAACGAAATACTCTATAAATTCGGTACTAATTTTCTAACGCTAGGTATCCTTATCGCCGCTAATTTAAATAACGTCGAAATCGTTTTAAATATTAGAGAGGATCTTTAGGCTTAATAATATAGTTGTACAAATAATTTTAACATCCTTATTAATATAAAATAAGGGGTCGTACTTCTATTAGGATTAAATACAAAAGCGCTAAGCCTTAAAGATTTCATATTTACAAGCAGTACTAATATTCTCTTTACTAATAAAAATAAACAAGTTTTCTACTATTTGCCTAAAGAACGATATTTTATTTTTATTTACTACGACGAAATTATCGTAGAGAGTTCGAACGTTAGCGCTATAAATCTTAAAGGCGTTGTAGTCTACGAAAAGGTCGCCGTATTACTTCTAGAAATTAATATATATAATTAAGAAGTTAACGTAATCGAAATTCTTCTAATCGAAATTATTTTGGGCTTCGTTAACTATTATACAAATAGTCTTCAATTCCTCTTCATTACACTCGAAATCGCTAACGACGTCGTCGTAGAAGGCGAATTAAGTATAATAAAAGCGATTGAATAGGGTAATAATCGAGCGAAAGGCGGGATTATTAGCGAGGATAACAACAAACGCGAAATAATTACAAAGGACAACTTTCTTTTCTTCGTCGTCTTCGATACCGGCGATAAAATCGCTAACGGCCGAGGAAAGGGGAAGCTCGAAAAACGCAACGCGACAAACAATTGTATTATAAATACTAACGAATTCGTCAAATACCTTATAAACGTCGTTCAAATTAAAGAATATAATTAGGGGAGCGCTGGGGAAATCGCCGCTAGTACTACTAGCAGGCGAGAAAGTAATAGGGTTACTACTCTCGTCGTAAAATATAAAAGTAAAGGAGTAGTCGCGTAAAGCAAAGCCCTTATCCCTTAAATAAAGAGTACCTACCCTTATTCACTAAATAAAGGGGAGCAAAACCAATTAGGGACTATCGCAACTTACGACTTATCGAAGCTTAGGGGTACTAGACTTAGCGACTCGACGGGCGAAGCGATTCCTACACGCGCGCAATTAATAAATCAATCGTAAGAAGGGTTTGCGCTATAAATACAATAATTAAAAAGTGCAATTAACTATCACAGGCAAAGGGTAGATAGTAAATATAAATATACGTAATTGCACGAAGGAGAAAGGAGGAGAGTATAGACGAATACCCAGAAGACTGGCCTTATAAGGGCGGCCAGCGGTAGGCCCGATGTAGGTCCACCCGGCGGGCCGCCGCCATAGCCAATCAACTAACAGCGACAGCAGTCTCAGAAGCTGCTATGCGCTGGCACAAGGCACGTGAGTGATCACGTACAACACAGGCTAGCCCTATAACATAACGAGAACGGTTCCGTTTATAGCTAGGGAAATATATAGCTTCCTAGCTAAATCGCGCTTAGAAGTACTAATCTACCGGATAAAGAGGAGGAGGAAGATAAGGGTCCGTCCTTATATAGCTAAATATTATTAAGATAAATAGATCTTTAGTAAATAACCGTTACAAATACCCTAATTTATTAAATCTTTCTATCCACCTATCTTATAAACCGTATAAATTGTATTATTCTACCCTCGTTAATAGTAGTTGTACCACTCTTAGTTTTATTGACTGTTATTTCGTTTTTCGATATTAATTACCCTTTTTCAAATTGCTAATCCCCAAACTATTATACTTCGCTAACGGCTAGGCGAAGAATAGTATTTGTTGTAGTGGGGTCTATCCCACCTCCCTGCCATTCATTGGCATCGTCTATTACGTGGGCCCAGTCAGCCCGTACCACTATATATTTTAGCCCTCTACATTTCTTTTCCTCTTTTTCTCTAATTTAGTATAATTAATATACTTCTTATACCTATGAGTCTAAGAGGTTATAAGCCTTCTGTACGCGATCTATTACATCGTTGCGCATAATTATTATAAATATTAAACCTAAGAGACGAGTAATTTCGAAGTACGAATTACTTTAGAGAATTGAATAGACCCCGCGTCGTTATAATATCGAGTATATATCGTAAACCTTTACGAGTTAATAACTTTTATTAAGAATTTTTACGAATACCCTTTATAAGTTGATAACTTTTGTTAAAAACTTTTACAAATACTTTTTACGAGTTAATAATTTTTATTAAGCGATAAAAATTAAATTAAATTAGAAATTATTAAGCAATAAAATTAATATAGATTATAAGCGATTTAAAATACGCTTACTTTTACGTAATCCCCTTTATTGTAGTACTAATTGAGAATATAATTAATAAAAATTAATATAATTTTTTTATTCGAAACGATAACAACTACGACGTTATATCTTTTAATACCGCTACCCTAATTCCCTTAAAAGGCGAGTCTAATTTTAACGCTTAGGCGCGCGCCCTTAAAATTGAACTTACTTCGTAAAGTTTAAAGCTTTACATTACAATTAGTATTTTTAAACTTAAAATTAATAATAAGAGTAAAGATGAAGATGAGAAGCGCTTTTACTAATAGTATATAGATTAGGTTAAGGTTATGTCTATTATTTATTCTATTATTTGTAATAAAAAGGTTTAAAACGTTTTTTTTATTAATAATTAGGACGAAGATAACAACGACCCGAAGTATTTCTTTAATTTAATTAAGAATAGTATTTCTAATATTACTAATAAAGTTAAAAGCAATATCCTCGACGAATATTTTACTATTAAATATATTTTTTTTATTACTTTAGAGGCTTTCCTTATACACTAGCAATCCTTATATAAGAGAGTTAAAAACGTAGGCTATATTATTGACGATAAAGTCGAATTTATTATCTTTTTTAATATTATTAAGCGTTCCTTTCTTAATAAAGCCCTATTATAGGTTGCGGATATAAATAAGAACGAATTGACGATTATAACCTTTTTATCGAAGTTATTAATTCTAGTTAATATTTAGAAGAATTATACTAATATAGTCGCTACTAAGGTCGAGGTTAAGACTAAAGAGATTAAGGAGATTAAGATTGAGAATAAGAATACGAGTATAGATAAATATATCCTTTATAATATTTGTAGTAAAAAGGTTTATAAAGGCTTAAAGTACTTTCCCTATAGTTATTATTATATCCTTAGTACCCCTAATTATTAGTAGTACGACTTGAATAAGGCTCCCGATATTTAATTTAATAAGGCTAGGGTAATTAATTACTTTAAAAATATAAGTATTACTACTATTATTATAGGCAATAATAGTAATATTAATAATCTTCCTACTAGAAACGCCGTTAATTCTAATTTATTGTTTGGTTTGGGAGGTCTATTGTTCGATAACGATTTTAAGGAGGATTTTTACTAGAGTTCTTAATGGAATTAGAACTTATTTATATAAATAGTGTTTAATATAATTTTATTAAAGTTTAATAAGCTCTTAAGGTAATAAATATAATACGAGATATAGTATTATACGATAATAGGTGTAGATTTAATATTTTTAATAATATTAAATAATTTATAGAATTATATCCCCTATTTAGACCGGTTATTTATTAAGTAAGTAATAGTAAACGAATTAGATTTTATTATATAGGGGTAGTAGAATTTAACCTTCCTATTACGACGGGAAAGAGGATACTAATTAAAATTAGGGATGCTATATTATTACTTTTAATATTAATTAATTTAATTATAATAATAGGTTTTTTAGATAGTAATATAATTTAGTCGATAGAAATTAATAAAATAACGTTTAAAAGAGGAGGGGACGAAATCTAATGTAATTAGGTTATTAATTTCCTAGTCCTACCTATTATATTATTAAAAGATATTGATGAGAAATACCGGGAATAAGTATTAAGATTAGCCTTAATAGCTACGATTAATTACGATATAATATACTACCGATTGATATATACGGGTAAGGAGTAAGTTATAAAAATTTGTAAGGACGCCGGTATTAAATTAGTTAATATTGGGAAGACCGATTGTAATGCTTGTCTTCGAAATAAGTCAACCGATATTATTTATAAAGTGTTTAATCCTGTAGTAATTAGATTATTAGAATTCGTAAGGATTAATATATAGAGTTATAATATAGCCGGGTATATAGGTATTAAATATATAATTTACTTTATATATATAGTATTAGGGTTCTATTGGGTTAAGATGATAAGGGAGAAAAGCGAAGGATTTACTACGATTAAAGAATAGAAGAGATGGGTGGAATTGTAAATAGGCTTGAAAGTAAAGGTGTTGGGGCTTGATGGAGGAATAGAGTTTAGCTTTGGCTTTAAGGATTTCTAGAATGATAAAATAGTCGTATAGGGACGTTAGGAAGGTATTGAGATTATAAAGACCCTAGTTTATATTCCTTAAATAAATAGAGCGCCGGAATGAATAGGAAGAGTAATAATAGAGAAGTCGAGGGTAATAATTATTTAGTATAATATTCCTATTGAGTTATAGCCTTTAGTCGTTAATTTAGTAGTTAAGGTAATGAATTTCTTATTAACGAAAGCTAATAAGGAATATATTAGTCTATACGAAATCCTTAGCCGCGCCGTGGGTATTCTAAACCCTAAACTGAATATTAAGTATTTGAGAATATATTATTATATAGCGTATTATTATATTAAGAAGTAAAAGAGGGTATAGGGAAATAAATTCGTAGAATATTTAAAATAAGGTTATTTAGTTAGTTACGCTGATTTTAATAAAAAGATCTTCTATATTTAGGACCCTAAATATAAATAATTAATTAAGGTTAGCGCTATTTGATTCTTAGAATTAGATAAGAATTAATTATTAAAAGAATAAACTTTTGATTATACGGTAGTCTTTTCTAATTAATCGATTAAGGATATAGATAAGGTATTGGAAAGTAAGAAGACGGTATAAATTACTATTAATAAATTTAAGCTATTAGAGGTAATAGGAGGAGTTAAGAAAGAGAAGGAGAAAGATTTAAAGAATTTAAAGGAACCGTCGATTAATTCGGTTATAGGTTTGAAATTAGTAGTATTAATAAGCGATTTAGGACTTCCTACGCTGTCCTTAAGTATTATTTTAGCCTTAGACTTAAGATTATTAACCTTATTATGAATCCTATTATTGGAAGGCCTATTAATATTATTAATAATAATTTTTATACTGGTAAATATATTTAGAGACCCGATTAAATAATCCTTAGGCCCGGACGGATAATCCCTAGGCTTGAACGATTAATCTTTAAGATCGAATGACTAATATTTAGGCCTAGAATATTAACCTTTAGGCCCGGAATTTAAAATTATAACCCTAAGGGAGGAGGTTATAAAACCGGTTAATAAATTATAAGGCCTAGAATAACGATATTAGATTCCGAAATTACTATTTCGAAGGTTGGAAGAGGTATAGGGAATACCGAAAATATAACTTTATATCTTATAATAGGCGATACCCCTATATATAAATATTACTCCCTCTATTAAATAAGATAATGAGGAGAACGAGGATAATTTCCAATCGTTTATTAAAAATAGGGAAGATTCTAATGAGTTTGAACTATTCGATAATTTTCCCTTTATTAATTTATATAATTTAAATAAGGAGGAACTTATTCTATTAAAAAGGGGCTGGAGGAGATTATTGTTTCTAGACCTACTAAGTAATATATTATTTAAATTATTTAGGCTTTAAAAGATAATAATAATAGTATAATAATTAGTTTTAACGGAAATAGACTTCCCGATAACGGAGACGGAGGCCCCAATAGCGGAATCGGAAGAATTAATACTAGATAAATTTAAAATATCGCCGGGGGCGGAAGAAGCGCTACCAGAATAGTAGGAAGCGCTACCGGGTAAGATTCGTTATTTTCGATAAGTAGTACTAATAATAGAAGTAATAAGGAACGTATAGAAGGTAGTAAATAGTAATAATAATAAAGTAGATATAAATATACCCAAATTCTATTATAATTTAATAGAAAGGCCTTAGAAGGAGGAGAAAATTATATATTTGACTACTATTAAAGTAATATATAATATTAATAGTACGAATATTTCGATCCTAAAGAATTACTACTAAATTAAAAAGCGTAAAAATTTTAAATTATATTGGAAGTTAGTTATAGAGAAGTAGTTGGCGGTTCTAAAGGAATAGGGTATTTATAATTTAGTACTTATTAAATAAGGAATAGACGTTCTTCTTAGAAAATAGGTATACGATGAAAAGGATAATTTAGAATAGAAGATAAAGGATTTTAAGGTAAGATAGGTAGTTTATAGTAATTTTAAATAAGGTTTATAGGATATAGAGGATATTTACGCGGTTATAGCCAATATAGTGAATATAAAGATCTTTTTGGTTATTATAGTTGTCCTAGATTTCGATTGTTATTAGTTTGATTTTAATACTGTATTCCTAAATATATTAATTCCTAAGGGAAAAGTATATTACGTAGAATAGTTAATAGGATTAGAGAAGGGATTAGGAATAAGAGGTTAGCGATTAGTATATTTGTTGAGATGTGCCCTTTACGGTTTTAAAAGTAGTTTTCTCTACTAGTTCTAAATATTATTTCTTATATTGAAAGATATAGGCTTTGAATTAGTAAGCGATAATATATATTTCTTTAGTAATAAGGATAAAGGGGTATTATTGGTATTATACGTTAATAATTTCCTAATAATAGCGCTATTAAAGCTTATTATTTTTAGTATTAGAAATTAATTATTTTAGTACTTTAAGTTTAAATACTTAGGAGAGGTAAAAATTTTCTTTAGGTTTAACGTAGTTAGGAATTGCGATGAAAGAATAGTATTTGTATTGTAAGTTCGATATATTAAATCTTTAATAAAGAAGTTCGAATTTGAAGATCTTTATAGCGTTAATATACTTTGGCTTTAAAATATAAAGGTTAGGGATTATAAAACGGGCGAAGAGTTTTTAGAGTAGTAAAAGAAGTATATTAAGAAGACTGGTAGTTTGAACTATTTATCGATAGGTACCCGATTAGATAAAATAATCCTACCCCGGGACGGAACCTCGTACCGGCGTAAGTATAGAAGCGTCAGCTTATTAGAAAATAGTATTCCCTTAAGCGGAGTTAGGTTGTTGCTTGACGGGGATAGTAAAACGCCTATTATTCCTTCTACTTTTTTATTTATTCTTTTAATTATTTATATATTTAATTAATTTTTCTAAAATCTTTATTTACTTATTTATTTTTCTATTTAATCATTTAATTTTCTTAATTTTTATTTAACCAATTATTTGTTTATTTATTTATTTATTTATTTATTTATTTATTTATTTATTTATTTATTTATTTATTTATTTATTTATTTATTTATTTATTTATTTATTTATTTATTTATTTATTTATTTATTTATTTATTTATTTATTTATTTA
>RAPC01000094.1:0-221646 GCA_009806235.1 Neurospora sp. CHS-2018c | reverse complement strand
GGGGGGGGGGGGGGGGTGGTTGGGGGGGGGGGGATTGAACAAAACCTGTGATGATCGTCCGGCTGCTCCTGCGCGACAATGCATACGTCAAGCATGACAGACGACATGCCTGAATGCGCATCGTCCGGGAGGAACCGAACAATCATCGAACCGGTAGCATGATCATTACTGACCGTGGGGAGGATAACGACAACGGCTGTGTTGACTCGTATTCGTCGTCGTGAATATCGGATTCACGGTGGTCGGGAGACCGAGGTGGTGGTGTAGAGGGCAGGGAGTCCGCCATGGCGACGGCCGGGTCAAGTGGGGGATGAAAAGATGGGTAAATCAATCGCGTTTATTGGAATTCAATTGATGACGGAAGTTGGATGAGGGCGGCGTCGATAGAGATGTGGAGGGCTCGACTCGTTTGTTGACTTTGTGGAGGTTGTTCACGCAACCGTGAACGACGATACGAGCTATATCCCTGGTTGTCTACGCAAAGTCACATGACCGTGACGAACCAACGCTTGACCCGTGGCCTGCACCGCCATAATGTCACCAGCCACATCAGATCAAACAAGCGCACCAGCCACGATTGGACGAAGAGCCAAGACCAGCCAATGGGGTGCAGTGAGGATTGACAACTTGAATCGGACTTCGGCCTGCTCAGTAATCCGCGACTAACATCGCGCGTCTTCTTTGTCAGCGTCATGTTGGATGTTGACGAATAACGGCTTGGGTTTGAAATGCAGCTCGGTATATATACCATAAACAACCGTTTGTACATGATCGCGCAATCAACATTGTTACACTTGTGAACTTCTAAAGAGAGTCTTGTTCGTTAGAGACTCTTCAGACACTTTCTCACTTGCTCATGAGCCTTCGCTTTCGTCTCAACCTCTCTGCAGTGAGATCTCCAACATTGCTTCGACCCCGCAGCATTAGTTCATCTCTTGTTTCTCCTCTTAACACAACCGTCCGAACCTCAACCCGGAACATCTCAACTCTATTTCAACCGTTCCCATCTCCCCACGAAACCACACACAACAACTTCACAACATCACTCGCAAACAACTTACCAACAACCACCATCACCAAAAGAACCCTCACCTCCACCACCACGCCCACAATGGCCACCACCGACACCCCCTCCGCCTCCGACAGAATAACCGACTGGGTAAAACCCAACGACAAAACCGGCGAATTCAAGCGCCAAGACTCATCCTTCCGCTCCTTCATCTCGCGCTCCGACCCCTCCTCTCCCTTCCCCCCCGAAAAGGGCCGCTACCACCTCTACGTCAGCTACGCCTGCCCCTGGGCCACGCGTGCCCTGATCGTGCGCAAGCTCAAGGGACTAGAGGATGTCATTTCCTTCAGCTCTGTGCACTGGCACATGGGCGAATTGGGGTGGCGGTTCCCGACGGCTGAGGAAGGTGGCGAAGGCGGGGATGCGGCTGGGGAACAAGTGGTTCCTGATCCTGTGGGAGACAAAAACTATATGAGGGAGGTGTACTTTGGTGTGCAACCGGGATATCAGGGAAGGTTTACGGTGCCGGTGCTTTTTGATAAGAAGGAGGGGAGGATTGTGAATAACGAGAGTAGTGAGATTGTGAGGATGTTGGGGAGCGAGTTTGATGGGATCATCGAAGATTCGAAGGCTAGGGAGTTGGATCTGTACCCGGAGGATTTGAGGGGGCAGATTGATGAGGTGAATGAGTGGGTTTATCATGATATCAATAACGGGGTGTATAAGAGCGGGTTTGCGACGACGCAGGAGGCGTATGAGAAGAATGTGAGGAAGTTGTTTGAGTCGCTGGATAGGGTCGAGAAGCATTTGAGGGAGGTGCAGAGGGAGGGGAAGGGGGAGTATTGGTTTGGGGAGAGGTTGACGGAGGTGGATGTGAGATTGTGAGTTGTCCTACCTGCTCCCGGGAGATGAAGAGATGCTGACGATGACAACAGGTTCCCGACGATTATCCGCTTCGACCCCGTCTACGTTCAGCACTTCAAGTGCAACTTGCGCGATATCCGGTCTGGATATCCAGCCATCCACAGGTGGATGCGTCACCTGTACTGGAACGTGCCTGCTTTCCGTGAGACGACCAACTTTTTGCACATCAAGAAGCACTACACTTGCTCGCACCCTCAGATCAATCCCAAGGGAATCACGCCGTTGGGCCCGGTGCCGGATATTCTGCCGCTCGAGGAGGAAGTCGAAGCTGTTAATGCTGCGAAGAAGTGAAGGAGGGAGTGTCTATGGCGTGTACCTGCTGGTGGCCATTCATGGCGGAACAACACAGAGATTATCAGTAACTGCAATACTGGTTGTCGCCTAGCAAGTCCGCGACATGTTTGTTATCCAGGGTTGCCAGGCGTTTCTTTTGTTCGCTGAACAATGGGCTTTCTTTTTAGCACCAAGCGAAGCGGCACATGTCTGGTTTGAAACCCTGCCATGACATCTGCTTATGCAATCAACATTCCTTCTGCCGCACATGTCACGAAAATGTCACGAATAACGCAAGGCGTACGAGCAACATGATTTTAATGTCTTCTTTGGCTCTGTCGATTGGGTCCTAGCTACATGTATGTGATGAATCCGTTATTTGGCTTCCTCCATCTCGAAGCGGACGGTTCCCATTTCGAACTGACCGTTGAATCTTCCATTGATTAGGGCGTCGTGTCCAGGCCAAATGTACCTGCCAGCGACTACTCCCTTGGCCAGGGCGTCGTGTCCAGGTAGAACGTGGTGTAAGTGTCCACCTGCCAGCGACTACTCCCTTGGCCAGAAGATCCGGGTAATAATCTTGTTAATCTGTATCGTGCTGAGGATAGAGCATTCAATCATTGCTCTTCCAATGTCAGGCCGAGAGGTAAGGCCTTCAACCTCCTCATCTAACTCTTGGAGCTACTCAATGTTGATCCAAATGTCGTTGAGGACGATGACCTCCCTCTCCATTGCCTTGACTAAGTACCTTATTCTGCTGGAAGCCGAAAGGCGACCACAGAACAAGGGTTTAGTATTGGAGTGGGTTTGGAATAGCGACGGTTAGGTCAGATCTTGTAAGACCGATGCCAACAAGGGTTGACATGGCCGAGATGTTGCTCGATCTTGTAGAACGAGCGCTCCTCGATCTTCTACACAATAACCACATCATGCGTTAGTAAACGAACAAACCCCTTTGACAACAATCTCCTCCAAAAAGGAAATAACAATGAACTTACCTCAGACTTAGGATCAAGCTTCCGCTTCTTAGGACCAAGAAGGTTCTTCAACGTGTCCCTCTTGAACTTCGTCCACCACTCCGACCTCTCCAGCACCGCCTCCAAGTCAATCGTGCCCTGTTCCGCAACACGCCAACTCTCATTCACAAACGGCTCAACGCTAAACACCACCTTCTCCAGACTTCCCGTTCTCCGCAGCACATCAAGCCGATTAATCGACCACTGGAAAAAGCGAAAGAACTTGAACGTCTCATACGGCACCCCATTAGCAAACTTCGCCCTAGCATTGAGCAAATCCCTGAGATCCTTCGGCCTGACATGCGTCGACCGCATACCAACCACAATCTCCAGCGTCTTCATGTTCTTGCAGTTCGTCAGCCACTTCAGCGCAGCTCGCTCCGTGTTACACAACTCGCGATGGTAAACCGGAGCGATGTGCCAAGCTACGTGCTCCACGTACTCGACAAGCAAAGGGGACAAGGTAGCGTCCTGCCAGAGCAGGTTCATCGAATTCGTCAGCTGGTCGCTGCCGTGCCAGCTATCGGAATAGTTCCAGCGGAAAAAGGAGTCGTACCGCAGGTAGAGTTGGGTGCTGCGGAAGTACTCGGGGTAGGCGACGTTGCGGATCGCGGGGCTGATGGCGCCGAGCTTGAAGAGGTCGCGGAGCTGGGCGCGCAGGTGGCGGGGGGAGGAGTAGAATTGGAGGTGTTGCTGGTAGGAAGACTGGCCGGAGGGCGGGGTGTCGGGGACGGTGTGCCACACGTAGCGGTAGATGATGAGCTGGAGCTCTTGGGGGAGCTTCGTGAAGGGGAAGATCTCATGGGGGAGGAGGGGGCGTGAGGGGATTGGGGCTGGGGCTTTGGCTTTTTTGGGTTTGGGTTTGGCTTTGGCTGGGGCAGGGGGTGCTGTGATGGAGACAGCTGGGTTGCCGGTAACCACGTTGCCTGTGACGGCGTTGCTCATGGGCTGGTGGTTGAGGGTGGATGGAACGCCGACAAAAGGGTGAGGCGCGAAAGACGAGGACGCGGCACCGGAGAAGGTCGACGCGGCGGCGGCGGCAGGAACCTGGCCGGCAGCAATCTGGGCAGCAGCCTGAGCCTGAGCGGCAGCAATGGCCCTCAGCTGCTGAGCGGCAGCCGGAGCCTGAGCTGCAAAAATAGCCATCTGCCTCTGAGCGGCAGCCTGAGCCTGAATTTGAGCTACAGCCTGAGCCCGAGCAGCAGCCATAGCTCTCTGCTTCCGCCTCTGCTTGCGCTGAGCGGCCCTAAGAGCAAATGGACTTGGAGCATTGGTTGTGGCCGGGTTGCCCGTGACGGAGGTGACTACGACAGGATTGCTTGCAACAGGGTTGCCTACGACAGGATTAACCACGAACTGGTTGGCTGTAGCCAAATTGTTGGTGACAGAGTTGCCTACGACCCAGTTGCTCGTGGCAGAGTTGCCTGTAGCCAAGTTGCTTGTGGCCGAGTTGCCCGGAATCCAGTTTCCTGTAGCCGAGGTGCCTATAGCCGGGTTGCCTGCAGCCAAGTTGCTTCTGGCTGGGTTGCCTGTGACGGAGGAACCTATGACCAGATTAGCTATGTCCGAGTTGCTTGTGATATAGTTGCTTGTGAGGGAGTTACCTGTGATCCAGTTGCCTATAGCCCAGTTGTCTGTGACCGAGTTGCCCGGAATCCAGTTGCCTGTGGCCGAGGTGCCTATGGCCGGGTTGAGGGTGTTGCGGGGAATCGAATTGCCTATAACCGGGTTGTCGATGACAGCATTGTCGATAATAGAGTTCTCCTTACCAGTGGCCGAGGTGCCTATGGTTGGGTTGAGGGTGTTGCCGGGAATCGAGTTGTCGATGAAAGAATTATCGACAACAGAGGTACCGTTGGCCGAGTCGTCCGCAATCGAGTTGTAATCAGGCAAGTTGCCAGTGACCCAGTCGTCCCAGTTGAAGCCGTCGTCCGGGCCCGGATTGCCGGCGAAGTCCCAGCCGCCGTCTCCATCGCCGTTGCCATAGCCATCGCCATAGCCGTTGTCTAAGGCTAGACTAGGAGGGGCGTTCCAATCTCCGAAGTAGTAATCCCCGGAGAAAGACATGGTTGCTTAGAAGATGTCGTGTGTAAGGCACTTGGTGTATCAAGTCCAGAGGTGCAGCGACACGAGTCTTCCAAATAGTTGTCTGATGGCCGATGGTGGAAGGTGGGAAAATTTAAAAAATCCAGGAATTATAAAATGGCGAGTATTTATGTGGAAGTAGTAAACATTATGTGGCAATATTATGTTAGGATGTAGTGGCCCGCAGAGCCTCAAGGTAGGTGAAGGAACCTTCAAAAATTAAACCTGGGTGATGGTGAACCATCCCCCCACAAACCTAAGGCGGTATGTAGGGCAGATTGGGTGATTATGTGAGGGGAAGACCATTCACTGAGGGTTAGTTCACGGAAAGCTAGAGCCTCATTCTCTTTGGTACAGCCACATATTCATTTCACCACAGGTTCATCCAATTTACTACATATTTTAGCCACACGAATACCCCTCCCCCTTTTTTTGGGCCTGGTGACTGGCACGTCGTCAGAAAGCCCGTGGTATCAAAGTTGAGGAAGTATTGCGGCAGGCAAAGCACATTTGGAGATCACTACACTACTGGAATTCATATTCTACCTTGGGGGAAATAAACATTTATTTCTAGGTAGCTACTACTTTTCGTTATCCAGCCACGAATATTATCCAAACGACCTCAATGATGTAATCGAGAATAACAAAGTATCCCACTACCACCACCAGTGCCGCAGCACAATCCTTTGATGATTCAAAGCGGTCAAGGCGGAGAAAGCCACTGGAATGTTGCTGACAAAGCCATGTGCTACCCCTTGGTGCCGCCGGAAAGCCAGGTCTGGGGTCGTCCTTTGTTTGTCCCAACACCAACCAAACCACTTCGTCGCTACGAGAACTTGCACGTACTAGAATAGGGAAACTTGCTACCGAGGATCGCGCGACTTAACATAGGGAGATACAAGACAATAAAGGAATGGATGGAAACTAATTGAGGAGATATACAAGGACTGGCTAATCTAGGGAGTATCTGCCCCTATGGAGAGAATACAAATAGCAGGGTTATAGCATTGTCAGAATGTCAGGTAGAAGTAGATGCCCGAGGAAGATGACAGTGGCTGTGATTTCTTGGGATACGTGGCCAGTTGGTGGGTGGTTTGGAGGTGGAGTTATATTCGAGTGTCTCGTCTGCTTCCTAGAGGTACCGTTCAGCTCTTCAGTTCTCGGTCCTCGAACAATCGAGTGTTAGTTGCAACTTCAACGCGCGTAGACTCGTATTAAATACTAATGTGCTTTGGGCTATAGGGGACCCCCGATGGAGGAACGTTCTTAAACTTGGGACACGAAGGTCTGGAGTCTGGATTGAGGCACAGGGAATGGAGGGGAGGGTGGAAAGACCCTTAATGAGATATGTTGTACTTATGGAATTCGCACAAGCCAAGCTGTATAAGAGCTCTTGACCTGTCCTATGTGCTCTACAGTACATTTTGCGGCTACTAGTCTGACTTATCCCCGCTGCCAATTTCCTTCCTTAAGTGTCAGACACTCATCCTTCCCCGGCAGACCAGGCATTAAGTTGGAGAAGGGTCTTGATGATATCGTCGCTTTTGTGAAAAACATAAGAATGATAGGATCCTCAATGGAAAGAAAATCCAGGGGCTGTGTGGGCAGCCATAGCACGCTGATCGTGTACTTTGCCGAGATATACAGGATTAACAGCATTATGGGTCGGTTAGGGGTTTATCGTGAGCAATGTTGAGAGTCAACGCTGCTTGGAAAGACTACAATCAAGTGTTGGTTTGTTTGTTAGCTTGGTACTCCTGGCGTACTGGACGAGATCTATCTCGAGCTGTCCCAAGCCTCACAAGGACAATATGAATGGCTAGGTACGGATCGGAAAGGGATTAATGAGATTCAATATGATATATTGAATTTTGGAAATAGCATATTCAAGGTAAGATCACGCTTTGGCCATGGAACGAAACGTATCAATCAGATATGAATACGCCTAGGGAAGTTGACCAGAGGTCTCGAGCTAACAAACAAACCAGTATTGGGCTGTATTTGTGCCGCAGTCAAGCATATACCTCGATGTTATCGAAATCGGAATTTGCGGCCATATTTGGTATGTTTTGAATTGGGGGAACATGAAGTCGATATGGTGGTCGATCTTAGTCTTCTGTCCCTCTCCCTGTATAACAGCCAATGTGCACGGGCAATAGCAGTCACCGAGGAGGGTTCGTGTTCTGGGGGAGAGACCTGCCAACGTTGGAGCGGGTTCATGAGCTCTAGTTCGGAGAGAGGGAAGTTGAAGGCTGGATGTCGCGATACCACTCTGCATCTCGAGTAAGGACGGGACCATTGGCCTGTTATATGGTCGTCCCCTTCGCCCATGGTCGTCGCCCATCACACCGTTTCTTGCGATCCTTGACACACCGATGGAAGCTTGGGTGACTGTCGATCCCACCTATCCCGTTGTCTCGCATTCCGAGGCTACAGACACGGTTCCGTCGATAGCGGCGTTTGTGGCCATATTTTGTATGTTCTGAAATCGGGATCACACAGTTCATACGGTGGGTGATTGTAATCTCCTTCTGTTCCTGTTCGTGTTCGAGATTAGCGACCTAATTGAAAAACATATAGTTACGACGAATGGGAAAAGGGGAGGACGACGTACTTGAGATGTAGGCCCAATTGCCTCTGATACAGTTTCGATAAACTGTTGAACCCATTGAGTATCCTTGGCCAAATCTACATACCTTTCTCTCTCGACACTGAAGGTGAGCTTTTCGAGTCGTGTGAGAGACAAAATGGCGTTTCGTCGCTGGTTGTGATAGCGGAATTTGGTCAGCCTTGGAGGATCATAATGCAATGGGTCCACTCCATGTTGGAAGGGCTCTACCGAGAACATGATCTCGAGCGACTGTAGCGCTTTCAGGGTCGTAAGCCATTTGATGAACTCGAGTTCGATTTGGAGCATATCGCGTTCGAAGACCGGTCCCCAACGCATTAAGACATGCTGTAGGTTGTTTCCAAGCATGCTGGACTGTTGGGCAATTTTCAAGCGGCGGATTTTGAGCAGGGTCTCGCGGTCTCTGCCTCCCCTGTGAGGCCAATGCCAAAGGTGGAAATGAAACTGGCTGGAGACAAAGTACTCCTAGTAGGCATCCCGCCGGATATGCTGGCAGATCGAACCTAATGTTTGGAGTGCCTTGAGCTGGTCTTCAAAATATTCGTTTAGTGGATCGTACTCGTACTCAATAGCATACTGACGAATAAACCGCCGCCACTGGTACTTGTCTGCTTCAGGGTCGACTGTCCAGGCATACCGGTAAACCATGAGCTTGATCTCCATCGGCAAACGCAGGAAAGGAGATGATGGTTGTGCTAGGATTTCTTCTGTTGCGTTCTTGACTGAATCTGGAGTGACGCATTCGTGGCTTGATGTGGAGGGAGTCGTTGAAACCTTCGAGGCCTGTTGACTTGACGTGGAGGGAGTTGTTGAGGCCTTCGAGGCCTGTTGACTTGATGTGGAGGGAGTCGTTGAGACCTTCAAGGCCTGTTCAGTGGTCGACATGGTGTCAGGCTGTTGTCGAGAATTTGCCGGTAAGGAGGCGATGCGATCGGAGGTATCGGATGTAGAGAGAGGCGCTGGTCTCTGAAAAGAACCAAACTAGCGAAGCCGTACTGCCCCAAGTTTGAAGGATTCGAGAAGGGTGAGGGTGAATGATGAAGCTGAAAAGACGACGACATAACTTAACAAGGGCTTGATTCTACAGTGGTAACGGAAGAGGAGAACTTAACCAGAAATCTGGGCAGGGCAGCCTAGAGGTAGCAGTACTTGCAGGATGGGAGTGCCGGGGAAGGCAAGCCCAGTGCATGGGCGCCAAGGCAAGGCACGACCAACAACAAAAGCCTGCATGTTCTGGGAAAGAGCGGTTGAGGCAGCACACCTCGAACGTCAGATGGTTTTCAGAAACGCCATCCTACTTCATGGTACCTGCTTCAACCACTTGAGGTCAACCCAGACACCCTGTTTGGAAAGTGCCTTTTCATACACGCCCTTGAAAGGCATTGACACAAGCCCAAACAGCAATATTCTTTGTAGTACCTACATCAAAATGACACTTCGTTTGTGGAAGTGTTCTTTGGATTGTGTCTCATAATGCGAGATCGCAGGATGTCACAAACAACAAGTTTACGCTCAAATATGCTGGGCATGCTCAATCTTTACACCACCATACTCTACATATTCGGTCTAGTGTAGTTCTGGGACCAGTTTCTTGGATACCTATCTTTTCCAGCCAGGCCACATGCCCCCTACAGATCTTCCTGCTAACCTAGTACGTGACTTTGATCGATTACCTGACAGGCAGTGACTCACTTCTTCCCATAACAAGGCCTGGAAACCTAAATTCTCCGCGCGAGTTCTTCTGACCCTTCCACTTCCAGTGGCCCCTTGACCTCGAGGCCGCAGTTTGACGGCAGGAATCCTGGTTGATAGTTGCCGAGAAAGTATTGCAGTAGGTAGGCTCAACCCGTGGCGAAGAAGATAACCTAGTTCAAATTTGGTAAGAATAAGGAGGCCAATCGTAACCATCCTTGACGCCAATGTGTTGATGAAATTTGAAGCGTCGCTGCTCCGTGTCCTGTTGTTTGTACGAACACAGATTCTTGGTTAGTCAACCACCCTCAGTCAAATTATCATAGAGGTAGGGAAGGCAAAAACAACGTACCTCAGAGGCAGGCGCAAGCTTCTCAAACTCCTCTTTCAGCTCCTTGAGCTCCGAGCTTTCCTCCCAGGAAAAGCTCCGCTGTTCAGCATTGCGCGCGTACAATCTCGCGACCACTTTCTCCAGGCGTGGCAGCCGTAGAACATCTCCCAAATCTAACCACGGAAGTCGAGAGGTCGAAGCTTCAATCACAGTCCCATCCTGTTCAATCATGGGATCCTGACCTAGATCACCGAAATCAAAAACCACCTCCAACGTTCTCAAACTCTTGAGGCTTGCCAGCCACATCAACGCCCTCTCCGCCCTCGTGCGTCCTTCAGACCCGTCAATCACTACAGATCCATGGCACAACACAAGACACACGTGTTGGAGGTGTTCTCTCAGAAGCTGGGAACTTTCGATGATGATCCTCGAGCAGAAGTAGTCGCGCATCGTTCTGGTGCTAGAAGGGCGGTTGGTGGATATGTACGCCTGAGTGCGAGAGAAGAACTCGGCGTGAACGTGGCTCCGCATATCGCGGCAGACGGCGCCCATTGCGCTAATTGCTGACAGCTGTTCGTACAGCTGGAAAGAGCGTGGGCCGCCCCAGAAAAAGGCCCTGATGTCCTTTTCACGGCTTTCGCCTTGCAAAACTGGAGCGAACGTCCAGGCATGGCGGTAGATCTGGAGTTGGATCTCCACCGGGAGGGCGAGAAGCCGGGACGCTTGGATGATGGGTTGGACGGACATAGCTGTCTCGGCAGTCGAGCTATTGGTAGCGCTCTCGCCGCTCATCGTGGAGGAAGGCTTTAAGACTCGCAGGTGTCGAATGGCTGGGTGGTCCGGAGTAGAATGGAGACCAGAAGCTGGATCGAGGAAAAGTTTTTGGGGTGGGGGGTAAGAAGGCTAAAAAGCAATTGAAATACCAGTGAAGGGGAATATTGGTTGTGAGTGAATGTGAACATATCTAGTAGAGCCCTTCACCTGAGCAGAGTTGGGATGAAAACATGACAAATACAGCCATCGACGAAACTTTCGCCCGCTGAATCCAATGCGCGTATGAAGATACATCCATTCGCATATCTATCAACAAGCCTGCTAAGGGTCAGGTAATCCAAGTGAGCCGTTCCAACACGTCTGCCTTTCACGGACCTATCTATATTGTATGGCTGCGGTAACAACCAGGCGATCTCCGTTATGAGGGATCGGAACCAAAGCCGTTGGCTCGCACTGCTTGAGTTGTTGGCACGACGTGAAGGTAAACCACCGTTTGATCCAAGGGTGCCATGTTTTCTATCCCCAAGGGCACAATAGAAGCGGAAGCGTTCGTATTGGTGGTGAGCGAGGAGTGGGCTCAGATCTCGTAGGAACACGGCCAGTCGGGATAGGTGACGCCGATATGGTTCTTGAATTTAAAGCAGCGCTGCTCAGCGTCCTGTTCCTTGGTTGATACTCAAGTCAGAAACCATTCCCAATGAACTCTAGTAGGGGTAGAAAGGAATGGGTAGGAGGAAAACGTACCTCGGACACAGCAGCGTTCTCTAAAAACGTCTGTCTGAGTTCCTGGAACCATGGGAACTCCTCCCATGAAATCGCCTCTTCCTGTGGGAAGGCATGGCCCCACTTGAGCCTAAACATCAGCTTCTCCAGGCGCGGTAGACTCTTAATCACAAGTTTTGCCGACTCGAGGCCCGGATGACCCTCTCTCCAGAAACTTCCCCTTCTCGATGCTAGGTCTCGCCGCAGTTCGAACACGACTTCCAGCGTCTTCAAGTCCCTTAGGCTCACTAACCACCTCAATGTGTGAATTAACCTGTAATCCTCCGAGCCCTTACCAAAGAGTCTCCTACGAAAAGTACACTCTATGTCAGTTACCACGATACATGCGTGTCGAACATGCTCGCAAATGAAGGTCGATTCTTCTATTACCACCCCGACGTCGTTGTTGATCGCAATCGCGGAGCAGAAATCGGCAAGCTGAACCTGAGATAAAATAATGTTGGATTGTAAAACCGCCTGAGTACGAGAGAAATACTCTTCGTAGACGACATCCCTCATGTGACGACAGACGGCGCCCATGGTGCGAACTGTCGAGAGCTGCTCTTTGAGTTTCTTGCTCAATTCAAGCTGGATGAATTCGTTCTTCATCGCGCTAAGGACCGCTTTGGAACCCTTGGGGCGAACTCTCGAGAACTGCTCTTCTACCGTTCCGGTCATCCACGCAAATCGGTAGATTTGGAGCTGGATCTCCACTGGCAAAAGAAAGAGTGGAAACGGTTGGTACGCTCCGGTGTCTAAGCTGCAAGTGTCGCTCTCGTCACTCATGGTGGTGACAGAGGAGGGGAACGACGAGGAGGAGGGGTTCGGTTCACCGGCGATTTGGCTGAAGAAAGCCATGGCGTGAAGTGTGAAGTGGATGAAACCTTCACGATAATAAGAGGCGACGACCGTAAACTGCAGATTAATTGTTAGAATGTTTGTTCGCTGAAGGGGTCGTGGCGAATACTCACCTGCCCGATTTGCTGACCTGTCCGAATGGCAAAAGGAGTAGGTGTGAAGCTTGTCGTCCGACACACGACGGTAAGAGCGCCGTGTTTTATAAAATTGTCAAATCGTTTGCTGGTCTGGAGATACCAACAACAGGAGCGTGATCGTAGGTAGAGGGGGGCGGGGTGGGTGGTGGGGAGGGAGCTGGAAAGGAAATCTAGTGGAGGGGGAAAATGTGTAGACCTGGATGAAAGAATTGCTGGTACGGTACTCTCGAAATCATTCGCCCTCAACATGAAGAGCTGTCATGTGAAACGAATCGATGCCGCACATTGCACTCTGAAAATTACAGACCCACTTCACATGCAGTACAATACCGACAGCGCACATGGCAGCGCCCAGAAGAAGGCCAAATGGAAGCTGGTTAAGTTTCTGAGATGAAACTAAAAGGTGGTTTGAGGAAACAAACAAAGAAAGGAACATGCGAGAAGATGATGTGGTGTTTGTTGTATAGACCGCCAGTCCCTTGCCTGCAGCCATTTTTCAACAGCAGTGGCTGGCCATCACCGGTGATGCGTGGAAACGTTGCGTGGATAAGGTATGGGCATGATGGATGATTGGATCCGAATATTCTGATGATGTCAAGACTTGGGCCAAAGTAGTGTCCGACAAGAGTCAGACAACGACTGACCGCGGGCGTTCTTTCATGGACGAGCTCACGTTCTCAGGCGAAACGCGACTGCCAGGAGCCCAGAATGCTAGCTATGCTACGTGGAGTAGGTGCGATGAGGATGTCCCGCACCAAACCAGACGGGAACCCTCCCCTTTCCATACACCACTTGCCAAGCAAATTTGCAGCCACCGCCCTCAAGACACTCCTTCCATATGACTTCCCCAGAAACATCTACATCATCTCAATCTATGGTAGCCCAAATTCATTTCCCGAGCCTTCGATTCCTTCCCATCGCTTAAAAGCACTTTCCTTAAAGCAATGTCTTGATCCGCTTTCCTCCGCACTTGTAAGTTTTTTCCATTCTTCGATAAACTTCCATGAGAGCTTCCAATATTCAGACATGCGACCTGACATAGAAGCAAACGTGAGCTCATAAATGGTTATGCTAAGGTCGATGGATTGCGTAGGTCATATGGCATGTTCCAGAGAGATTACCGATGGTCGGGCGGAATATGCCATAAAATACGTTCGTGACTCCAGCAATGTGGCGTCTAGATCCTGTGTGATTTGGCCCACAGGGGGTTGAGGCAGCCAAGATGCTGTTCGATGATCTGGTGAGGACCCGGAGGCTCTGAGTCCTGTATTCGTCGTTGTTAGCATTGGTCACTCTTCAGGGGAGAAGTCTTTGTCCCAACCGTGCAACATTGAGTACGGAGAGAAATGGTTTGTCCAGAAGGAAAGTGCGTTCTTGGAGATTAATCGAGAAAGAACAGTTTGAACGTACCTTGGAATCATCGAGAAGTCTCATGAGGTCCTCCTTCAATGAGCGGAACCAGTCGATGTTGTTCCAGAGATCAAAGAGTTCTCGTTTGTCGAACTCGAAGGTGACGGTCTTTGCCTTTTCTGACTTAGCATTGCGTCGAGCCAAACTGACAGCTAGACGACGCATAGCATTGACAGAGTAATGCGCACCCTTCCTGTTTTCCAAGTCAGGCCCATTGGAGATGACAATCTTCAACGTCTTGAGCTGCTTGAGCCTTTCCAACCAACGCAGTGCCGCTACTCGATGTCCATAATTCTCGGGCCAGTGTAGGCTGACATGCTGCAAATGGTACTTGAGCAAAAAAGAACCCTGCATTCTCGCCATAACTTGGACGTTGTGCATTGAGAACCCCTGCATCTGCGTGTTCCAGCGGAAATACGCTTGGGTGCGGTGAAAGAACTCGGAATAGGCCTCAGTCCTCATCTTGCGGGACACAGCGCCCATTTTTGTGACGACAGAGAGCTGCTCCTTCACGTAATCGATTCGCAACTGACCGCTCCTCTTGACCGTGTGCGGCTTTGGGTCGACGGCCCACGCCATGCGGTAGATGATGAACCTGATCTCGGGCGGAAACCGGAAGAACGGGAGCTTGGGTGCGAGTTTGTTGCCATCTCCAGCCGCCTTTAGGGAGATCTTCCAGGCCTTGTCAGAAGAAGACATGATGGACGAGAGCTGTCGCAGTAGTTCGGGGCGTCAGGAGGAAGTGATAACTGAATCAGAGCGTTAGTATGTCAGCTTCTTCTCAGATCGTGATGACCTCATACCTTTGGTCAAGTCCCACGTCGCTTCTTTCTCTGGCCCAGGACGCTGAACCGAGAAAGAGGAAGACGAAGATGCGACGTCTTTTATGTACGCGAGGGAGCGAGCTCCAGATTTTATTCAAGGGTGGATTCCATTCACGAGGTCGCTTCTATTCACGGGGTTGGTTCAGATGGTTCAGGTTCAGGTTCAGGTTCAGGGCTTGGTTCTGGAACCTTCAGAGGAACTTTTCTTGATCTCAAACTCACCGAACCCGGAACAGCCCTCTGATTCATCGGGCATGCTGTAGCCATGAGCTCGAATGTCAAATTCCATGAGCATATGTCCAGATGGGTAATCCTACCCGCACCCACCCCAAACCTACACGCACCCTCCCCCTTCTAGGACACTTAACAATAACTTTTCGACAACGCAAATAGATTTTTTTCGAAGTTGTTAGACTAGAAGAGTACCCCCTAAATTTACCGCCAACGTCCTGTTTTTAGTTAAAACGCACTCTAATAGACCATTGACCGATCATTTGTATTCGCAGCGCCCGATTTTTGCAACGTACTTGTATAAGTGCAAGTATTAACCTATGAAAAGCCAAAAAACTGGTAGAGGGTTCCAAAAGAACATGAAAGATAATGCCATAAAGGCTTTTGGGTAGAAAGGACCATGCGTGGAGTTATCTTGGTATATACTTGGGAAAGAGGGTGCGTATAGGTTTGGGGTGGGTGCGGGTAGGATTACCCGTCCAGATAGTCGGTATCTGAGATAACAAGGGACTAACTCTCGCTCAAAACACTTCAGCAGTCCCTTTTAAAACTTCGAGTGACGCCAGCCCATCCTTGCCCCTTCCACCAAGAAAGTGCGTCAGCCATCGTGACTTCCAGTTCCAAAGTAACACTCCCAAAACCGCCCAAGACTGTCCGACCCCTCATTCTTCCATCTCAACTTTTATCTTACCACCACTCGGTCCCGAGCCGTGTGCTGATAACCCTTCAGCACAACCAATCATTCCCTCTACAGCACCTAGTGCCAGAGGGTACATATACTACTTCGACCGCGCCTAATTCCAACACCAAGAGGACTGGACAAGCCGGGCCCCTGAAGGTCGGATGGTATAGCGGTTACGGAGTTGTAACGGATTGGGACCCGTTGCAAAGCTGCTGCTTTACGCGTTCGATTCACGGGTGAGTCTTCTATCATTCTCCCACTTTTTTTTTTCCTTGTTTTCAATTCAATCCTTCCCTTTTGTATAAGCAACTTGTGATCATGTATTGTGTGCGCGAAGTTCCTTCTTTCCTCTTTCACGTCCCAGAATTCTCAGCGTAATGGTATGATACCAGCAGTTGAGCCATAAATTTCCCCTCACTAACGAGGCCAACACCCGGACACTTTTTTTGGTATCGAAAATCTCGCGAGCCGGTGTAGGTATGCAAAGAATGCTCATCACTAATCGGTAAGGAAGGGTCGCGCCTGGCCTCGACGTTGCTAACGCCAGGGTTTCAAATTCTCGGCCATGTCATCCTACTGCCACCTACCCTCAGATATATCAGCAAGACTTTCCACCTCCTCTTTATAGCGTTGACACCACTCGGTGTTTCCCCAGACGGGACTTTGGGATGATGTCCCAGTGCTTCCGATCCCCCGGGGTGAAATAGCATATAGGCTTGTGTGTGGTGGAAGAATTCGTAAAAGATCTCGGTCCTGAACTGTCCACAAACGCGGCCCAAAACTCGCATCGACCAGAGGTGTTCCTTCAGGTAGAAGGCATCTAGCTTCCAAACACGTCCCCCTTGTTTGTAGGTGTGATATGTTGGATCGATTTTCCACATTTCCCGATAGACCCTGTACCTGATATCAGCGGGAAGGCGTAGAAAGGGAAAAGGCTTGGTGTCTTGGTGAGATGAAGACATGGCGCTAAGCTGTTCGGGAGGTTGTAGCTTGTGGGTGCAAAGAGAACGGTTGAGGTGATGGCAACGAGGATTGACAGAGTAGCGATGATCGCGGTGCAAGAAGGAAGAAACGAAGGAGACACGAAATCATACAAAATGTATATCGGCTGAAGGATGGGGCGGCAAAAGGTCCGGCGAATGGGACAGAGCCCAGGGAAGGGCATTCAACGACGTGGAGAGCAGGTTTCGAATAATTCACAGTCAGGTTTCGATAGACCTTGGATGGTAAATAGGTTCCTGTTTGGGGGAGGGTTTCGCTAGTCTATATATCATTCTGTCAGCTACCGCGCTTGATGTTCTTTCCCCATTCTTCATACCCCCCCGACCTGAAGTGTATCCCTTTGAATACCTGTGACGAGTCCCAAAACATAAGGTACCAGTCAACCCATTAAGCGATATCCGTGATTCCCCGAAGAAGCCGTCTGTGTAAATGCAACAACAACCATTGTCGGGCTTGAACAGACCGTCTAGTCCTCCTGTAGTGACCTGAACAAAGAATGATTTCTTGGAGGCAACGAGATTCCCAGATTTCTGATCGAGAGCAGAGTCGTTATTGAGAAAAAAGGCTCGTGACCTGAATCGGATCAGAAAAAGTACCCTGAAACTGTGCGCCAAAGTCTGTTCGAAAACCAGATATCAGCGGCTGTCTAGGAGCGAGCATGAAAAGGGACAATGGACACTCACCTGGGTGATCTGATCATGCTATGACTAGATTCTGGAGGACTTTGTCTTCATCCAACGAGGGTTGAGGCACCCCAGGTGTTCCTTGATGGCCTGGCAGGGAGGTTTGGCGTCCTAAATAAGCTGTTAGACTCTGTGGTAGACTACTTCGGCCATGGAATTTTGTTTGGAAAGCAGCAAGGGTAAACGATGAATTGAATCCGAACAAAAAAAAAAGAGGAAATACCTTGGGCAGTGTCACTAGACTCTCAATCTCTCTCGTGAACCTGCAGAATAACTCTTTGCTGTTCAACAACGCAGTATCAGCTTCCCGGTTGGAGTCGTAGAAGTAGTCGTTAAACTCAAACTTGATCGTTGCTTTCTCCAGTCCGCGTAAATTCGCCAAGCCCATAGACAATCTAGACACCCACATGCGGTCACTCTTGTGCCCCAACCATCCCCAATTCTTTGTGAAAACGACTTCAAGCGTTTTGAGCTGCTTAAGACATTGTAGCCAGTAGGATGCTTCCACCGGTGAAACATCTTTCTTTTTGTGGTCACACTCATTGGCCCAGTAGAAGCTCACATGTCTGAGGTGAGCCACGAGTAGGGGCGAACTCAAGATCAAATCTTTATAACAGGTATTATGATACGATCTGGAACCACTACCGTGTCTTTCCCATCGCAGATAGGCTTGAGCATGGTGGAAATATTCATCAAAGGCTTCGGTCCTCATTTGCTGGCAGATGGCGCCCAACCTCCCAATTGCTAGGAGCTGTTGCTCCAGGTAGGAAGTCATCAGTTGACGAGTGCTCCTGATTGTGTGAGGCTTGGGATCAACCTTCCAAGCGTAGCGGTAGATCATGAGCCTGACCTCGAGTGGAAGACGAAACAGCAGAGGCTTGGAGGCTTGGGGTAAGGAAGACATGGTGATGGATATCTGAGAGGTTGACGTTCGGCGATTGAACTTTTGGCAATTAACTGCGCCAGGTTGTTAGCAGATAAGTCACCATTAAGCTCACTTTGGGATCATTACCAGGTATCAAGCTTCGCGTAGATCGGCGCCCATGATCTGGATGTTCTCGAATGATGCCGTCAGAGAGGGAGGATATTGGTGATGATGGTCAGTGTCTCCGGTGTTGATTGGCGGACTTGATGGAGTAGTGAAAAATGAAAGATTGTGGAGGTTGGAAAGTTGGAGAAGAAGAGGCCGCGAGTGGGAGAATGAACCAAAGTATATTGGGGACATGGAAAATCGAGATGGAAGGAAGAGGCCTCAAACGCAAACCAAAAGCGACAAGTATCAGATGAAGTATCTTGCGCGCTTCAAACACCAACTTAAACACTCTCCTCTTTACAAGCCGTCGTATCCTATACAATCCCATAAGTCTCAGATAACTGCCAGTAATGGGTCCACAACTGGGGGTAGGAGCTCTTTCACCTCAAGATTATTATTATCTGGCCAAGCACCATCTTCATCAGAATTGAACAATTACCTCAACAAACAAGTATTGAGGATGGAAAAAGCAAGGTGCTGGACGAAAAGAAGGCGAGGGGAACGGATCAGTGGAGAAAAGACGCTGCTCAGAAGGAAAAACAGTCAAAGAGAAAGTTTCAAAAAGCAAGAATACGCTTGATGATTATCTCAGTAAAAGATGAGCCTGTTGAACACTTGCCGCTGGAAAGCCCTGCCTACGTTTCTGGCAGTTAACGAGCATGGAAGCGATATCTCGCACACACTCTGAACTGAAGCGTGCCGATATGAATGCTGGAACCCCTGATCCAGCAAATGACGAATCCAAATCGGTTGATGGGAGGAATGTCAGCCATTCCGGGCCAGGAATCAGTGATAATTTTCTGGGAATCTGAACCTCCGTAATGTACAGAATGATCAATAGCTCAGACAAAGTCCTCTGTGGTCTGTGAAGCGCCAGCAGTCATTAATACCCAGGTGTGACAATGGATCTAATAGGGAATTACATGCCTACTTGAATGATGCAAAATACTACCATCAAATTGTGCTGGACTTCAAATGCTGCCATTCAGGCCTGACACAACCAAGATGCACCGTGATAGTCTGAGGGCGCCGACTTTGGTTCTGTCTAGCTGTTAGCTTGAGCAAGAAGTTTCCTAGGCGTTGTCTCTTCAGGGGGGTCTTGAGCAAATGTAGAGTGCAAATGAAAAAGAAGAGATACCTCGGGCGATGTTACGATATACTCAACGCACTCCTCGAAATCTTCCAAGTGAAAACCGAAGTTCCATCTCGCAAGTGTTTCCGGTTCAAGTTCGTACTTGATGGCGACTTTCTTAAGTCCGCGCAAATTCTCTAATCCTAGATGTAAGTAATCGGTAAGCCGTGGAAGATGACCAATCCGCGCATACTAAGCCCTAACGTTACGCCGCGGCTCCGAGAAAACGAATTCGACCGTCCTGAGCTGCTTGAGACCTTGTAGCCAAAGAAACGCTTCCATGGGCGAAAGTTTACTGCAACCCCTCTCCCAGAACACGAGGTCGGTCCAGTTGAAGCTCACATGTCTCAAGTGAGACCGGAGCAAGGGGGAGCTCAAAATGATCTCCTTGTCAGTAGTGTCCCACCATGCCTTTCTGAACTCCATAACTGCATCCCAGCGCAGATAGGCTTGAGCTTGCTTGAAGTATTCTGGGTAAGCCTCGCGCCTTATCAGTCGGCAGATGGCTCCTAATTTCGAGATCGCCAAGAGCTGCTGCCTTAAGCCGGGAGGCATTGGTGGGCGCTTTTTGTAGGTGTTGACATGAGGAGCAGCTTCCTAAGCATAAGGATAGATCTTGAGCCTGATCTCAGCCGGAAGAGCGAGCAGCGGAGACTTGGAGTCTGGGGCCGGAGTTTCCTTGCATCGAAACCTGCTTGCTCCTGCACTACTGTAACCCCTGGTGGACGGGCCAAGGCTGAGTGCCTGCGTCATGTCCGTGATGCCAATGGCATGGCGCTGCGATGGCTCAGGGACTCCTTGAGAGCAAAGGAGACAGTGTGCTGAGGAAGACATCGTGATCGGGCGTTCGATAGAGTGAATATCCGTAGAAAGATAACTGGCTGCAACAACTGGTTAACGAACAGGTTTCCAAAAAAATACCAGGCTGAGATATGTACCTCGAGTAGCGCTTCAACTCAAGTGCTGCTATAATTTGGTTGGCTTGGTATAATGCGCCGCCGAGAGAAAAGCTCCGTGATGTTGGCTGGATATAAGTTGATGTTGGAGTTTCGGGGTTCGAGCCGCAGAACGAAGAAATAACAGGAGAAAACGATAGAGCTTCAGGCGCTTCAAGTTGTGTGTCTCGTCAGAAATGCAAATGATGGTGGTCGTAAATAAGACAGAAGATGAACTTATAAAAAGTCGATGTTGCAACCCTCTGTGGCCTAGGGATCAACAGACGCGAAAGCCACAAGATCTGAAGGAAAAGACAGAGAACCCACTGCAAGGCGCTCCTTCCTCAACAGCCGGCCATAATCTCGGATTCAAGGTATTACCCGCCTTCCAAGTTGAGATTTAAGCACCCAACAGAAGAAAGGACAGGTCCGATCACGGACACATCGCTCCTTCCACTCCGCTAGAATCAACTTATCCGTGCAAAGGTGGTGATCTATTCTCCGCCGCTCTGGCGCCCACAAGTGCAACTTTGGGTTGACGGGGTTTGGCAAAAGATACTGGACTATTAATATCCATCAGTTTCATGGTTCTGCGGCAGCTTGGAACGAAGTGAACGGGTTTGCTGTCGTGGAAGAATATAAGAGAGAAGAACATTAAGTGATGTGGAAAGCGAAAGGAACGGATCGTTCATGATCATTGATGTACGGGCTCCTGCTAGCAGTGAAAGTACGTAAACTGCCCGCGGGTGGCACTTGCCATCACATGAAAGATACATTTCTTCAATGGAACAAGAAGTGGAATGGGCAGGAAAGGAATCGACGAGAATTGACAGGGATACCCTACAATGAGCAAGTTCTTATTGAGGGCAAGAACAATCACTATCCAGTCTCCTGGGCTTCCACTGCTACCGGTTCTCCTTCTCGGCGTGTTGTCCCGGCCTTGCCACACCCTCCCCCTCTTCGACAAAGCAAGAATGACTTCAAAGCAAAAAAAAAAAAAAACAAAAAAAAAATTAACCGGGAGGAACAGGCCATTTAGGCAGGTCCAATATGCTTTTCTCTTTGCTTTCCCTCTCTTTTTTTTTTGTGCCCGAACTCCATTTCAATCATACCACACACAAAGCTTTTGTTGAGCCTTTACCGCTTTTCCATCAAACATGTACTCTAAACTTCTAAGCAAGGACAAGCAAGTTTTTAGTTATCCACAAGAACCACGTACGGACAAAGTATAACAATCGTACACACTCCCGTCAATTGTTGTGAAAACACCATCAAGCATCACCGCCACTTACACCACCACCAACATCTTGAACATCCCCCCTCCAAACCCTCCCATGCAACCCATCCAGCAACTCATCAAACTCCTCCCTCTGCTTCTTTTTTCCAGCCTCCAGCACATCCTCAAGTAGGTTTTCCTCTTCAGGCATCGTAGTGCCGGCACCGCCCTCAATACCAGCGTTCGAAGAGGAAGCACCATGACCATGGTGGTGGGACTGATGACCCAGTCCCTGATGACCTTGTACCTGCAGCCTCCCAGCATTTCTAATGATCCTCCAAGCCCTCCTGAACTCGTCCCGAATAGCGACAATGCCGCTGTGCGTGACGGTCCGGGCGACGTTGTGGTCGAGCTCGAAGGGGTCTTCGATGGCGAAGAGGTAGCGGTAGCGGACTTCTTTGAGCTCTACTTCTGGTTTGGGTTGTTGATGTTGCTCGGTAGAAGGGCCCGCCGGGGTGGGTTGTTCGGTCGTAGGAGCGGGAGGGGCCGGGGGAGGTGCTGGGCCTGCTTGGATCGGTTGGGGTTGGGCTGGGAAGCCTGGCGGAGGGGCAAGACCAGGAGGAGGCGCCATACCAGGAGGAGCACCGGCAAGAGGAGCAACTGATTGTTGTGCCGGTGGCTGTTGAGCCGACGATGCAGCAGTAGACGGTACGCCAGGCGTCGACTCCAACACCGTCTTAGCGCCCGTCCACCCCTTTTCCTGCTTACTAAGGATTCCGCCCTGCGTGCGAAGGCTGATGACATCCCTTCCCCAATCGAAGCCTCTGCCGGGCAACATAGACAACGAACCATTCTGCGCGTAGTACTCGAAGAACCCACGAAGGAGATGGCCGATGGAGTCCCGGTTCTGGTTAATCATGCCCATGGCCGCCAGACGCTGGATCTCCTGGTCGTCGCGCCAGAAATGCACATTCTTTCCTTTGCAAAAGGCTACGTCTTCGAGCTGCTCCGGTGTGAGATCAGGTGGGAGAGGCGGGGCGAGCTGTTGCAGGTTCGGACAGACGAAGGGCTTGACGACGTTGATCAGGTAGTGCAGAACCATCAGGACGTAGCCGTAGCTGCTGAGGGTGCCGCGGTAGGGGGAGTTGATGCCGCGGACTTTGGCCCAGTGCTTGACGAAAAGAACCATGGGCCGAACGCGCGGGTCGCAGGAAGAGTAACAGCGAAGAAGGTGGGTGTTGTGCATGGCGAGGTGGGCCGCGAAATTGATATCGCATTGGATGCCCACACCGGACTTGGGGAATTCAAATCGGTCGCGGTAGGGATCGCGGGGTTGGTTAGGGCCCATGGTTGATGGGTCGCCGATTGACCGGATCTGGGAAACGGTTTCGATGAGGTCTGGGGACAAGGGGGTCTCGAAATCGCGCACGAAGGGCACAGCCGACCACACTATAGGTCCCCGGAGGAAAGCGATGTAGGAGTTGACTTTGTCTTCCATGTCCTTGGGATAGAGTTTTTTCTCGAGACACTTCTCCAGGTCATGAGCGAGCTGGAAGCTCATGAGTCTCTTTGCGATCGCGTGGAAATCGGTATATAAGAAACTTTCCGCGAATTCCTTGACTGCCTTCCGTATGGCCTCGTTATGGATACCGTCGACGTACCGTTGGGTTATGCGTTCCGCATTCCACGCATCATCAGACGTATCTCCAATCAAGTCAACCAGCAACTGCTCCGCCCTGGCACAATACTGCGTAGTTGACTCATACTGCCCCTGTGACAACAGCATGAGCTGGATAGAAGGGAGCATTCGCAGTTGATCAGCCGCCCGCTTCAAGTCCCTGTCGTATCCCAAAGGATCGGCGCCGCAGTTGGGATGGTCTTGCAGTGTCTTCCACCTGTTCACGCACATCTGGCCTCGCACTTCCTTATCCGAGTCCTTTTCGGTGATTTGGCGAGACTCCCACATCATGACCATTTGCTCGCCCTCGACTTGCGTGTACACGCCCTGGAGGGTGCGGGGCCGGTCGTCTCGATACTCGAGGTCGTAGCGGTTCAAGGACTGGTATCCTAACAGGCGGTCGCGCAGCTGGTGATCCTCAAGCCCCTCGACGAACGCGAGGCAGACTTGGTTTAGCTTTTGGATATCGGCTGGGGAAAAGTTGTTGATCGTTGAGTTGGTTAGATCGCGTCCGCCAACACTTCTCAGGTAACCTTTTGCGGTTCCGTAATATGAATTGAGGGTTTGGTTCAAGGATTGGTAGAGCTTGAATCCTTTCTTGTCGGTTCTGTGGTCGTCTGCTTCGCCCTCTTCGTCATGGCGCTGTTTCTTGGGTTGATCTTGTGCATGATCTTTCTGATCTTTCTGATCTTTCTGCTGCTTCTTATCCGCTGCAGATGCATGATCGCCTGCCGGCTCATCAGCCTCATGCTCAGCATCTTCGGCCACATCCTGTTCCGGCTCGTCGTTCTCTTCTTCTTCCTTATCTGACATCCCCTTCTCCCCCTTCAGGTGCTCCTCCACCAGATCATCATACAAGCTTTTTGGCGGCTTCTCGCAGACTTTGATGATGGGCACTCTGGTCTTTGAAAGCAGGCGAGCGGCAAGACCAACTTCGAGAAACGCCTTTTCAATCAGCCGAGGGATCGGAGAGCCTGGCGCATCTGGCTGCAGGCGTGAGAGAGGCGACAAGAGACCCAAATCCATATCAGCAGCCTTGGTAGCAAAACCAGAAGCAAGACTGCCGAAGCACCGGAGCTGGACGCTCTGGGGAGGGAAGTCGTAGAAGCCGTTCTGGCTCTGCTCGTACTGGGTGATGACGGCCTGGGCAAGTGCCTCGATCTTTTGGCGGAAGGTCTCGTTCTTAACGATGTCGTCGTATTCGATCTGAGCATTCGCGATGATGGTCGCGCATAGACCCTCGAGCAAGTCCGTTTGTGCCTTAAGCTGTTCCGGCCGGACCTGGGGTTGTCTGCTGGGGTTCCAAAGCGCCCCCCCTCTGGGATTTCTAGGTACTGGACCATCGAAGGATCCTTGAGGAGTGTGGTGTGCCGTATTGGGGTTGGGGATGGAATGGAGAGGCTGTCGCCAGGTGTTACGGTCCAAGTGCTGGGGGCCTGGGCCGTGGTAAGAGCGTGAAGGGTGGTGTCTGGGTTGGGGATGTCCCTGAGGTGGCACTGGAACTTGGTTACCCGTATGAGGCGGGTTTGGCTGGTGGGCTCTAGGGCCAGCCTGCTGGTGGTGATAACCTGCTGGTTGTGGTCCTGACTGAGGTCTTTGATTCCTATAACGGCCTCCATTACCATACGGTCCAGGTTGACGCCCAGCTTGATGTTCAACTTGGTGTCCAAATCGCTGTCCAGGTTGATGTCCGGCCGGAGGTCCTGGTTGAGGCGCAAACCCTCTCGAGGCCTGTTGTGGTCCGGCAGGCTCAGATGGTTGAGCACGAGGGTCGAGGACGATGTTTAACTGAGCGGACATCTGACGACGCTGGGCCTGGTTGAGACGCTTCCGGGTTTGTGGAGGGGATGAACCGCTGGGGGCGTTTTCCACTTGGGGTTCTGGGTCGTTGGATTTGGTGAGGATCATATTCCTCAGGCGATCCTCAAGACCTGGTCCCCGACCTCCCTGTCCTTGCTCCATTGCGGCGGTGATGACCTGAGAAACAAGACGACCCCTAAGCTTCCACCCTTTTTTTTAAGTACAGCCAGGCGGGTAGGATGCATGCATACAGGGAAGAGCAGTCAGGTGTTGTTGATGGTGTGATGACTGATGAGAGAAGCCCGCAGTGATGTTGGAGATGCCCGGCCACTTTAGGTTGTGAAGAGTGGTCAGCCAAACTATCGTATATTTACCAGTTGGCCTCAGACTAATTCAGGAACAGTGAAGAAAAGGAGGCGCGAGTTGAAAAGCAACACGTCTCGTCTTGACTCTTCTGAAATTCCAGTCCACTTCTGGCTTCAGGGCAGCGGCATGGAATATGGTAGTGACAAAAGGTACCTTGCAGCATGTACCACAGCGCTGGGATGGGGCCAGTGGAGGCGGCGATGTGATGTAGCCCTGTTGCCCTGGAGCTGAACTTATTTCCTAAATTTTGGATATCGAAAATGGTGTTGCTGAATCGTTTAATGTCGCGTAATTCTTTTCACTTTGTTTGCTTGAAGATGCCGGCCTTGTCGTCCACAAACAGATTGTTCAGACTGTGACACCTGACGGCAGCAAGCAATGGGCAGGAACAGCGCGCGAAGCACTCAATCTTTGGCATATGCGACTAGTGAAACCTGAAAGTCGAATGCTAAGTAATTAGGTCAGCAGCTACGTAAGTGTGGAGAGGCTGAGCAGGGGCACTTAACGCTTCCGGTCACCTCATTGGTCGTTTTCAAGTCCTTCCGACTTTTGATTGGCTAGAATGCTTTCAAGACCCACTCTTCTGTCTTTGTCTGGGGATTTGAGGCTCTCGGCGAATGGGCCGGAAATGGGTGGGCAGGTTCCGTGTGTGATAAATACAATGCTGAAGGACTCTGGAAATCCGTTGCATTTATTTCCCACACATCTGGCGGGCGTGCATCCCACCCCGAATTTCCATTTGCAGAGTATTTAGCTGGGCCTGGACGCATTTTCCTCTTTTTCCTCCTCAGGCCGCCAATCAAGCATTTTCCCCATCATTGGAACCAATACGACTCACAGGGCAGCTCTTTCAACTTCAGTGCCACTTGTAGCGCGACTGCCTGTAGCATTTGGACTTCGACTTCCGACTTCGAACTTCAACCACAACTACGATTTCCCAACCCACCGTCTTTACTCACGCCGTCTTCCCCCCGACCAGGGAACAACGACTTTTCAGTACCACATTATTTCGAAGCGGAATCTCGACGTTACGCATCATCTTGACCACCAGTGAAAGCGCGCCAATCGCAACAACTGCCGATCAAAGCCAGGCCGACCTAGATTTGCATGACGTACGACCGAGTCTAGGCAGCCAACAACTTCAATTCCAACCCCGACCTTGGTCGCGAACGTCCTCTCGCGCTCTCCGATTCACATCTCCCACGAACCTCAAAAGAGTATCTCACCGAACAATCAACATGAGTGCTCCTCCAGCCGGCGCGCCTCCCACTGGCGTTGCTCCCAATGGGCCACAACCACAAAAGAAAATCGTCCGCAAAAAGGCTAATGCCGATCCCCTCGTGGCCAGAAAGAAAACCCTTCCGAAACCCCCAATGGCACGTCGACCTGCCGACTGGGAGGCCAGATCTCGCGCTTCGGAAAACGCCGGCCAGAACAGGTCTCTTCGCCAGCTCGAAGCCAAGGCCATGGACCACAAGAGGAAGAGGTCCATGAACCCGGGGAAATGGAGTGAACAAGCGCAGGGCTATGTCGAAGAGTTTCCTTTGGTAACAACGAAAAAGCAGCTCATGGAGTTGCGATTCCACGTCATGCAGCTCAACAACAAGCACGGCAATCTGGACGTAACCGACCAAGACCAGTTTCCCCGCCCCGTTACTTTGCAACGCCGGGACCCCCGTCTGCCGCCTGCCCACCGCATGGCGCTCAAGGAAGAGATGGAGGATGTGCCTATGGACGATGCAGAGGCTGAGCGTATTCAGCAGGAGAAGGAGGCCAAGGAAGCCCAGCGTGCATTGGACCAAGCCAAGATCGCTCCCGTCATGAAGCCGAATGAGCCAAACAAGCCGCAGAAGAAGGACAAGAGCATGAAGACCCACGTTTTCCACGGAAAGCACTCCGAGGAGCACAAGAAGGCATTGGACCTGCGATATCAGGAAACACTCCCATGGCACCTCGAAGATGCCGAGGGCAAGTCGGGCGTCTGGGTCGGACACTACGTCGCCGGTCTGTCAGAAGTCAACTGCGCTCTCATCCCGACCCAAGACCAGAAATTCCAGATGATTCCCCTGACCCGTTGGTATGCCTTCCACGAGAAGCCAAAGTTCAACGTTTTGTCTCTGGACGACGCCGAGAACATGATGAAGCAGAACAAGGACGTTAAGCGCTGGGTCATGCGCGATAGGGAGCGGGAGCTGACTCAAAAGGAGAAGGCCGATACCAGGATGTTCCTTGGTGGACGTGCGCGTGTCAAGACGGAAAGCTACACATCGAGGGCTGCTCCCAAATCCGAGAGACGGGACGATTACGAGCTCGACATGTCGGGCGACGAGTTCCAGGATGACGATGAGACCCCGGGTTTCGAGGCAGAGGACGAGGATGCCAAGGAGGCCAAGGAGCGTATTCGTCGCGAGCAAGCTGCAGCTAACTTGTTCGGCGAGGGTGATCAGAGCAAGGTCGATGAAGAAGAGAGAGAACGTGAGTTGGAGAAGCTCAGGCTGAAGAAGACGGGCAAGGAAGTCGTCAAGCGTTTGGTCAAGTTGGAGCACGCCATGGACTACGATGCAGGCTCAGACTCGGAGAGGGAGTCGGACAACCCCTTTGCCGATTCTGAGGAATCCGAAGACGAGCATGAGGAGAAGAAGGAGGGAGAGGAGGTCAAGGAAGAAGAGAAGAAGGATGGTACTCCGGGCACCAACAGCAAGGGTACCGCGACGCCGACGGGCAAGCAAAAGGCCCCCGATTCTGCAAAGAAGAACAAGTTGAAGCGCGCTGGCTCGCCCAACCTATCGGAATCTAGTGAAGCCGAGTCAACCCGGAAGAAGGCCAAGCTTGCCGCCAACAAGGGCACGGCATCCATGGGCCAGAGTCGGTCGAATACTCCTCTGCCCGGACGTCCCAAGGGCGCTACCAGTGATGGTGAGATGTCTGACGGCGGCGCGAAGAGCAACAGGCCCCAGATCAAGCAGACGACGCTTGGTGGTATGATGCCCAATTCCAGGCCCGGTAGCCCTCCTCAGCCAGGTAAGAAACGCCTTTTATCGTTGATTGCATCGCCCTCGCCTCATGACACTGCCGCTTGCTTTATGACGACCATCTTCGCTTGTGACTTCATCCAATACTACAAACGTTCAATTACGTTCGAGCCTCTGTGTCTTTAGTCATACAGCTCCTCTCTCGGAGTCACCATCTCCTTTCTGATATCATCCATCACCTTTGATCTGCAACAAACCCCCTGTTGCAGTACAACAGACATCTCCCATAATTTCCCACGACAATACCCATTTCTCTACTACCCCCTTCCCACCCCAGCACCTTCTTCCAACCTCCCAACACACCACAATCCACCTCCAACACCTCACTAACATGCTCACCCCCCCAGGCTCCCCCAGCGGCTCCCCTCCACCCACCTCCGGCGGCGCCACCCCGCCCAACGACTTCATCAAGCCCGAAGAGGTCATGGCCGCCATCGACCAGTATCCCAACGGTGTCGCTCTCGCCGTGCTGATGAAACCCTTCAGCAACCGCATCGACGCGACGCCCAACCGCTCCAAGCCCCACCTGTCCACCAAGGCGGAGTGGCTTGGTCTGGTCAAGCGTTTTGGTTACTTGGGTCCCGACAAGCTCATCAGGCGCAAGGCGGGACCCGCTCAAGGTGGAGGAGGAAGTGGTGCTGCTAGCCCTCAGTCGTAGAGCGGCCGCTGCGTGGCTGCTGATGGGAAGGTATCGGCAGTGGTTCAAGATGGGGGTAGAATTGGAACTGAAACTGGAACTGGGGCTGGAAATGGAAATGGAAATGGAAATGGGGCCGGAAGTGATAAACCGGCTCAGGAAGGAGGAGGAAGTGGTTATGCTACCCCTCCGGAGTCCACAAGCGACACAAGTGAAGATAGCGTCGTGTCACCCCAAGCTGGAAACTGTGGTCAACGACAAACCTGAACCGAAACGGCCGATTCGAATCAAAATTGTGGGCCGATTCGCATCAAAATATTACGCGGATCGTCGTGCTGCGTGGTTTCCAAAGTTAGAGAGTTGAAATTGTTTTTGAAGAGGAGGCTTTGGAAGACATGTGGGATAGGTGGAAGGAGAGAAACGAAACAACGTACACGGACCATTTATTAGGTATAGCGGTTGGTTGTAGTATCAATATTTTTCTTGAGGTTACACGCCGCTTGAGCGGGACGTGGTTGGAGGGAGGTGTCTAGGTCAACACAGGGTCTTTCTAAAAAGACAGATAGTAATAGACCTCACTGAAGCGATTTCATGGTTTGCCATTTGATGTGAATGTGTGTGTCCACGCTACTTCCCATATACAAGAAATCGGTGGTTGACTGGTCTGGTCATAATATCCAAGACTGTTTGTTTGATCACGGAGACAGCTTCTTGAACGAAAACTCTGGTTCCTCCACTCTTACTGACGAAAACTTCATATTTTGTTCCCATCTAGGTACTTGTATCATCATAACCTAACCTAACCTAACCTAACCGAACATAACCCATCGACGCCAAACACCCAACAAAAACCCCACAAAAACCCTATTGGACATTTTTACCCATTCATTATCCTAACCCATAACCACCATCCCAATGCTACTAGGTAGTAACCTACTCATCCATCTGCCAAGCATACTCCAAACCCTTATTCCTCTCCCTCCGATTAATTGCCCTAAACCTCTCCCCCTCAAACCCATTACTCCTATCCACCCCATCCCACCTATACCCCGGTTTGATGCCGTACCGATTCGGCGGTGCCGGTCCTTTGTATACCGGTCTCCTCCCCAGTCCCCTTTTCTTTCCTCCCTTCGCTGTCCCTGTACCTACATCCTCCGGAGCAAGAAACTGCGCCATGGGATCATTCCATCTATCTTGTTGCTTGAGTTCGGCGTTGAGGGATTCGTCGTCTTTGGAACGGGCGAGAGGCATCAGTTTAGCTTCTTCTAGTTCCTCTCGTCGTCTGCGGGCGGCTTCGATTTGGACTTCGCCTTTGAGGGCACGTTTCTTCTCTGCTTCTTTGCGTTCAGCCTCCGCTTGTTGTCTGCGTGCTTCCGCTCGTCGCATGGAAGCATCGATTCGTCGACCGGTGGCATCACGCAATACCAGCTCCTCCTTTTCTTCCGGCTGCTGTTCGCGTTCGGCGCGTATACGGTCGAGCTCGAGACGCTCGGCTTCTTGTCGAGCTTTTAACTGAGCAGTGATGGCGGATGCGGATTGTAACCCCGCATGCATCCCGTTGGACATAATCGGTGCTTGTGCTTGCGTTTCGGGTGGTCGGTGGGCTACCGTTGTAGTGGTCGCGCCGGTAAGCGTGTCGACGACGAGGACTTCATCGTCGCCGCCTGCTTCGCGGGCTAGGGCAGCGGTTTCGGCTGCTGTTTGCGCGAGGATGGCGTCCGCGGCTGCGGCTGCTTCGAGGTCTGTTTTTGTAGTTGTAGTCTCTTTTGGTGCGCCGCCGAGGGTTTTCCAACCGGATTTCTTGGCCTTGCGGAAGTCGGCTGATGCTACGCCCGTTGCAAGCACGGGACCATCGAAGTCATCGTCGTCGGAGTCGCGTTTCGAGGCTTGAGCCCAAGAAGTGTCGTCGTCGTCGGCTATGATGAGGCCATCTTCTGCTGATTTATTCTTGCGCTTGCGTTTTTTGGAGGTGGAAGAGGTGGATTTGGGCGGGTCGGTGGAGAGGTAGTGGGCTGCTAGGTAGGCGGCTTTGTCTGAGGGCATTTTTGCGTTGGTGTGGTTTGTGGGGGTTTGGTTTGTGGTTGTTTCGGTTGGGTGGGTGGGATGGTGTGGTGTTGGTGATTGTTGATCGAGGCGATGGTGATGGTGGTGGTGGTGTTGATTAGATTGTGGTTTGGGGAGTTGCCTGCCGGAGTGTACCTCTAGCTGTGCATTTTGAGATGGTCAAAGCGTTCCTGTCTCAACGTGCCTTCATGATAAGGTACTGTAAGGGATTATGCGATAAGATAAGGGGAGATGCCCAGTGACATCACTGATAACGGTGGTGATGGTTCCGCTGTCGGCGATGGTGAGAGTCCCTTGTGAATCTTGCATGTAGTGCAAGGTATCACGAAATCAAACTCCGGAAAGTAAAACAGATTCAGATTTGGGATCGGCGTTGTTAGTGTTCATTTGATTCATTGGGGAGATATAGAGGTATGGGACACGGACTATGCGAGGCTCATGAGCGTAGGGATTTCTATCACTTGTGTCCATGATATCCATCGATTGAAGCTTTCCATCATCAGAGGTTTGGACGTTGAGGGTTCTGAAAGTTCAAACCTCAGGCAGTTATTCTCATCTTAGTTCTGGTGGTATTTGTACGGACCATCTAGTCGCGTCACGCCATCACGTCTCAAATAGGCGACAAGACGCGAGAAACACCTCCTCAGCAGCTGAGCAGCCGATCGAGTTACGGTGAACACGGCGGCATAGCCGAACAATCGAACACGCTGTGTGAACACCTGCTCTTATTCGGCCATGGTACAGTACCTGGATCGCGTCTCCTTCATTCCAAGGCGGCTATGGAGATGACGGAGATGGGTCAGCAGACCACGCCTCGTGGGCCTTGGCATGTCCCTGCCTCCTTTGACCTTTTGGGTACAGGTGGAAGTACACAGTGAAGTGACTAAGTGAGGCGGCCCGGGAGAAAAGGGGGTTGACCAAACTTGGCTAACTGTCCTGATCCAGATAGATGATGGCATCAACAAACGTGATTGAGATTATGCATTACCTAGGACTGATGAATGTACCGGTCTGCATTGTGTTGAACACTTGTTCGAACATGATTGCAATCCAGATTCCATTCTGTCTCCTGAAGACCACTAGAGAGGACGCCGATATCGCGGTGTGGTCGTCGATGTTCAGGTCTTATCGGCTTATCATTCTCCACTGCAATTGCTACCCTGCAGAAGAGACGCATGCGCCCCTGATTGACGGAGCGTCATCCTCGGCATCCGGCGAGGACCTTGCTGGACAGAGATGGGAGCCGTAGAGGTACATGGGTCGATAAGCGATAAGCGTGGATGGACAATGAAGGTCTCTTTGAGGGCTCCTTTTGTTACCACGTTCTTCACTCTTCTTGTCTAATGGCTTGGACCACGTTCCAAGAGTTTAGGGCAAAGCGCTTGAATTACATCCAAATCGATGAATCTTGGTCGGTGTGCTGGTACAGGTACAGACGTCGCGATGCATTGATCATCGGTACCCCGCACTGCTCTAGCGTCGTTGGCGGGTTCGCTTCCCCCACATCCGGCCGCACCGCATCCGGGGCAAGCCGGGGACACCAACCTTTCCCCATTCGATGCTTGTTCACCATCCATTCATTGCACTGCGATATTCAAGTGAAGATGAATGGCAGGAGATAGCAAGATGCCATTGTCGACATGGAAAGCAGCATGTGTAACAGCTGTTGAGACCTGAGTGCAACAGCGGTAGAACTGTCTCTGTTGTTGGGCTAACAAATCCCCCCGAAGACAACAGCTTTCAGGGAGCTGACAAGGATCCAAACATGTCCATCTATCGCAAACGGGACGTCCGGTACCCAGTGAGCCAGTTCAACGGACACGGGCATCGAACAGACATGGAGGTTCCAGGTAAGGGACGAAACAAGTCGCCGTTCAGGGGCCATTGCTAAAGCACAATCGAAGACGTAATCGAAACGGCCAATGTCATCATTATCAAGCGGGAGGCCGGGCTACCAAAAGAAGGGGAACACGCCAGAAGACGGCAAAGAAAGAACAAGAAGGGCGTGTATCGACTCTTCAACCTCAGTGGACAGGCACCTCAGCGGTTGGACGCAAAATGGGCAGCTGGTGCACTGTGCCTCCGTGCCTCGACCGCGCCGTGCTGGGTTCGCAAAGGTCTCGGGGATCCTGATACTGTGCAACCAGGACTCATTGTCGTTCCCTGTCCCTGCCCGCCTAGATGGAAGATGACGAGAGGTATCAGCAGCTGACAAAAGTCTGGAGGTCCTCCTGGAGTTCAGCAACTCTCCGTTTCCTGCCACTGTCGTCACTTGGCCTTGTCCCAGGTCATGCACCAACCTCCAGACTCCAGAGGTACCGGGGTACTTCCACATGCACTTTGGGCACTTTGTTGCCGAAAGGGTCTTGATAAGAAACGGTCCTCTGGGATTCCATGATGAGCCAACCTGGCGAAAGGTGACCATCTGGTGTCTCAGCAAGGCATCGATGTCCTTTTGGCAGTGACCCGTGTGTTCCTGATACCCTCCATCAGAATCTTGGGTCGTGGCCGTTGATGGATAAAACGAAGGGCTTCCGCTGCGCCCGCTCCCATCACCAGGCCTCCCTCTGTCCCTGCTTTGCTTCCATCTTGCAAATTCCAACAATCCAAGAGTCAACACAAACACGGAAACCATCGATAGTCTTATCACTGTTTCTGTTCCAGTTTGTTACCGTCATCGAATTTCGGTCCAACTGTCACAGCGCGTCATCGCTTATCGGCCCCCGTCCTTATCGCTTATCAGTGGCCGTGTTATTGTCACGCCTCACCGTTCCCAACTGGGAAGTCGCTTCTTTGAGTCACTCACCGGCAACAACGTCCTGAACGAGTTGGCTTATTAGCCTTTTTCAATAGAACACTCAGCCTTGGTTTGGCTGCTTCTTCAGTCATTCGCAGCCTGCACCTGATCCAAACGTTGCTTTTAAAGCATCGCAACAAAGCCGTTCTTTCTCCTCCCCAACTCTCTCTCTCTCATTCTCTTTCATCACCACAACAACGCCAAAGAGCCCCATCCACTGGCTCAACCCTTTAACCCCCCCCCCCCTGACCGAACAACCACCACCGACCACAACGGTCCTCTTCCGTCCCCCACCAGTTCGACCATTACAAACTCCCATCTATCCATCTCGAAATCCCTAGGAAACTCTCTCTCAGACCCGCTTCGCGATTACAACTCTATTTCCATAATTGGTACACTTGGCAGATCGACAGGGCCCAAAGTCCAACGTTCCCAGTATAGTGCCATCAAGGTTCTTGGCAGCCAACTAGTCGCTACCGACCCTGAGGCCAACCACCCCTGGCACGTCAGTCACGCACGCCCTTGTCTCCATAGCTACACCGCTGTACACTAGTACCTACCTACCCCTAACCGACTGACCGAACCGTTGGACGATTACATCACGAATCGAATCAAAAGGGGACCGGATTCCGTCTTCTGTCTACTTGGAAGTTGTCAAGTTTTAAGTACTTCGACTTCATCCAGTCACACTTCCTGTCAGAAGTAAATCATCAACTCTTCACTACCTATCCAACATCAACAACACCACTTACACTAATATCACCAACAACTGTCATCATCATGGCTACCTCCCTCGAGTCCTCCGTCCAGTACGAGCGTGACCTCCGCAGCTCCCACAAGGAATGGAAGCGCAGCAAGGACTCGTCTACAAAGTGGGCCTCTGGCACTCGCGACCTCCCCGGCGTCAAGAAGAACTGGATGACGGGTGAGCTGCTTACAAGCAACGGGCACCCCAACCAGCTGATCAAGTCGCGACCAGCGAGGAAGATTCGTGATGCTTGGTAAGTTCCTTCCTCCCTCTGCTAGTACTATACTGTCTTCCTTATCCCATGCAGAAACTAATACCGTCACTGCTCTAGCGGCTGCGAATACCCCAAACAATCCTCCCGCAACCTCTACAAGCTCCGCCACCACGGTGGTGGTGGCCGCTCCAACAACATTGGCTACCACTCCATCAACTTCCCCAAGCTTTTCGCGCACAAGGACATTCGCTACGAGGAGCGCGACGATCAAGACTCCTACTCAACCCCCTCATCAACCTTTTCCACCACCAAGAACCTCTTCTCCTCAGTAACGTCAAACACAACAGCAGCAGAGGATAACTTCCTCTACTCCTTCGACCAAGACTCCACGCCGGGCTTCAGTCGGACCCCTTTAACTTTGGAAAACTTTGTCAAGACGGACGACCGTAAGACGGAGAAGTTTGTCGAGAAGGAGTACGAGATTCTGGATGCGAATGGGGAGGCGCTGAAGGGACGGAAGGCGAAGAGGAGGGGGTTGAGGGGTGGTGCTGCTGCCAGCCAGCAGGAGGATGAGGATAAAGTTGAGGAGGACGAGGGGTTTGAGCTGGTTTAATTCGGCTTGATTCTTGCCTCGCCTTCTCTACTTCTCCTCGAGCACCTGCTTTTCTCTTCTTCTTCCCTGGCGCGGTTCTGCTCTTACACTACACCTATTCGCTTAATCAGCCGGCGTGTTCTTTCTTACAACTGTTTTAAACATGGGTGGTTAACACCTACCTACACATAACTACATATCATGGCGGCGCATCATGGGGGTTTCGGGACGGACGGACGGACGGATGACTGGATGGGTAGGATGAATGATGGCTTTGCTCGGATCGCAACGTCGTTTGGGCTTTTGGCTTTTGGCTTGCGCTTGCTTTCAGTCAGCACATGAACACATAACAATGCTAGAAATCATGACTGAGGTTGAGAGATCCTTCAGTGATATCACTGAACACAAATACCCAAATAACAAATAAACATTAGTGGTAGTAACCCTTTCGTCCATCATTATGTGGAACAAAGTTTGAAATGAAACTTGTCTATTTCGCTTGGTAAAAAAGTTTGCCATTCGCTATTGTTGGCGGGTATCATACGTCGTTATCTGTGTCGTCTGGGGTGTGTGTTCTATGTCCAGTGTCTGTTTTATGATGCTTCCTGTTTCCCTCTGCTTCAGTTAGTGTTTGCATAAACAAATTGAGGCTTTCCAACGTACCTAAGCCATTCTCTTCGCATCCAACTCCAACCCAAAGCAGTGCTCAAGGGGCTCAGACTCATGGGTATAAACCTTTACTCCTTCCCGCCTCAACATCTCCATAAAAAGGCATAGTCGGCAAAGGGCCTCACTCCAAAAGACTGCCTCACTCAAAGTCCATAGCCTCCCTCCTTCATGCTCTCGTCTCACCCAAAACTCCTCCCCATCAAAAGCTCATAATAAGCCCTCTGCTCTGAATCAAACAAGAAGTCATCATCCCCAGCACCACCATCGTACACCCCCGCAACATTCCCACTATACCCTCCTCCGCCACTGCCGCCGCCGTTATCCCCATTGCCATTGCCATTTGGTCCTAGCGGGTGGTGGGACATGGACATTGGATCAGGATTCGATCCCATGCTGTAAAAGTCGGCTATGGTTTCGTCGGGGGCGAAACCGAGGGGGCGGAGGGTTTGGGATTCTCGGGAGGAGCTTTTTTGGTTGGTGTTAGTACCGGTACCATGGTTAGAGAAGGGAAGAGAAGAGGGGAGGGGGAAAGGGGAAAGTGGAGGAAGACATACGATTGAGCAGCGTCTTTGGCTACGATATCTGATAGTGTCGAGTCGTTTATTGTGAATTTGGGTGTGGTGGTGTTTTTGAGGTTGGCTATCCCTGTGCTAGGGCCGGGGCGGGATGCTGGTGTTGTTGTCGCCGTCGACGCTGTTGTCGCTGCTGGTGCTGCTGGTTGTAGTAATGGTGGTGGTGGTGGTATCGACGGCGGTCCTGGTGACTCCGTTGGGGATATCGATGGTCGTCTTCCCCCTCCTCCTGCTCCCGCTGCGGCCGACTGCTGCTGCTGCTGCTGCTGCTGTAACTGAGCCAAATCCCTCGCTACTTGTCTCCTTTGTTCCGTTTCTCGAGCGAACCGTTTTGCGGGTGGTGGTTGTCCTCCTCCTCCTCCTCCTATTACTGTTTGAGCCACAACACTCGGAGACCCAGCCAAACCACCCATTTCTTCATCTTCTGCTCCTCCATCCTGCCCATCTTGCCCTTGCCCATCCTGCCCTTGGCCCTCCTCGCCTCCTCCCCCAGGCACCCCCGGCCTCTGCGCCCCAAAAAACGCTCTAAAAACTCCACTCCCCTGCCACCTTGCAATCAACCCCTCCTGCGCATTCGCATCCTTGATACTCGCGATGATCTGCTTCCCCTGGGTGCCCGCCGCTCTCAGGTGTCCCTCTATGAGGGCGTCCAGTCCGGGGATGGCGCCAAGGACGGCTCCCCATGCTGCGGCGCTCTCTTTGTAAGTGTTGAGAGCGGTGCGGTAACCCTTTTGGGGACCCCGACGTTTTGTCGGGCGCAGGTACAGACAGGGTTTGTTGTGTTTGGTGCAGACGGAGCATTTGGGTTGGCCGTTGTCGCAGGGTTGGTGGTTGACGTGGCAGAAGTCGCAGCTGAGGGGGGTGTTAGTTGTGGTGAACGGATATGAAGTCATGGGGCAGGAAGAGGGGAGAGAGGAGAGGGGGAAGAGGAGAGGGGGAAGAGGGGGTGAGGAAACGGGGGAGGGAGGTGAGGGGATGCATGAGGGGATGAGTACATGCAGATGGGGGAAAGGGGGCGGCATGAGGGGGTATGGGAAGTGAGGAGGTCATGGAATCAGAGGACTCACGCTCGTGAAGCCTTTTTGCGCTTCCGTGGGTTGACGGGCTCGGAACCGGCGTCGGCGCCTGTGTCGGACGGCGGAGGTCCCGGTGTTGATGTTGACGGTCTGGGGACGGGAGCCGAGGCGGGAGTGGTCACTGATGGGCCGGCTTGTTGCTGCTGATGTGGGGGCGATGGATGAGCGGAAGTTTGGGCTGAGGGGGTCATGGTTTGAGACTTCCGGGTCTCATCATGGACATTATTTGGCTGTTGGGCCTGTTCGTCAGCGGCGCCGGAGTCCTCCATCTGGATGGTGCGTGTGAGACAAGGTGTTCAAAGGCGGAGCCCCATAGACAGATGGAGTCCAATTGCCGGGAGACGGGAAGTCGGAAACTACGGAGAGATGGGATGAAGCTGAGATACCGACACGACGGAACCGAGCACCAAGCATGCAGCAAGTTCGGGTGAGAATATTTCTGAGATTGGACGGCGATGAAAGTGACGACGATGGTGAGTCCTCCAAAGTTTGGCTGGGAAATTGATAGCGCGGGCCGCGTCGTTAATGGCTGGGCGCAGTTCAGTTGCCAAGAAGTGTTACGATGCTACCAAACAATGGCGCTAACGCCGACGCCGGGGCTGACTCCGATGAGGCTCCGGGTAGGGGACTTTACGGTGATGAGATGGGAAAGGTAGCTGAGTAAGATTATCATTTGTAAACATGGAGAGATGCGGAATATCTAACAATCCAAAAGGTGAGGACGATGGCCACAATGGAGGTTTGGTCAGACCGACGGGAGATGAACCTCTAAAGACAGAACATCGTCACGAAATGATAGTGCTCTATCTGGATTCAAGGAAGACAGGTAAGCATACACATCAGTCATATCCAGAGAAGCACTAACGGAAATGGAGAGTATGACCCAAATCCTGGGGAACCTAAGCCCATGGGGTTGATATACAGTCTTTGATGCCCACTTGATCAAAATTCAAGAGACGGCGACGCAGAAAGGGAAGTAAAGAAGGAGATGCCGGAGGGGCGGAGGTGCTGAGGTGGAGTTAAGACACCACCAAGACGGGATTGCGGGGAAAGCCCACTGATGCACGCCTGCATGTGGTGGTTGCAGTGGGGGTTCTCAGGGACTTCCTTCCGCTCCTCCACGGGGGTAAGCTAACAACGGAAAGCTTTGATGGGAGATACATTTTCCCGCTTCAGGCCTCATGGAAATCCCGTGTGTCACAATCGACATCAATCTGCCGAACGTCCAGAACATGGCCAAAACACCAATCATCGATTCTGGCGGTTGATGATAACTGCCCGGGAGGTCAATCAGCATGACTTCTTGAACAGGAGTGCAACCGCATCATGTCCTTCATGAGCCCACGATATTGACCTCACTACCACGCCTTCAAACCACATCGGCTACATCGACGTTACATTGCCGTGACCTGGTCCTCTTAGTGGGCGGATCTTGACCTTTGGACTGCTCTTTTAGATACCCTTTGATCCCCCGTGTTGGCCAACACCCATTCACGAACCCAAATTCAGCATCTTTGACATCGACAACATCTTTATCAAGACGGCCACTCATCTCACATAAAGGGGAATTCGGAGAACGAGGGATATCAACGAGGCAGTATATGTGAGGGGCAACAGCACATCGGCCTCCACGACCTCAACAAGCAACACCGCCTCACATACACCCAGAAGCCATGTTAGGGCCAAGGAATGAACGGGTATTCGACCCGAACGCGTCCATCGTTCTCGTTGGATGTCGAGGAGCCGGAAAGCGTACCCTCGGATTCATGGGCGCCCTTCATCTGCGCCGCCGCCTAGTCACCGAGGACCACTATTTCGAGAAGCTCACTGGCATGTCCCGCGGCCAGTTCCTGCTACAGCACGGGAAGGACCTTTTTGCACGCCAGGATGTTGAAGTTTTCAAGCGCATGCTCGACAGCAACAGGACAGGGTGCATCATCGAGTGCGGTATGAGCAGTCTCAGCGAGGAGGCCCAATATGCCTTGCGCGAGTACTGCAGGACGAATCCTGTCGTCTACATCCACAGGGAAAGGGAGCAAATAGCTGCTTTGCTGGATGCGACGGATGCCACGGCCCTTCTCAAGGCGGATGAGAAGCATAGGGAGTGCTCCAACTTTGAGTTCTATAATCTGGATGACTCGGCAACCCATTTCGTCGGTACCTCCACAGCAGCAGACAGCCGACAGCCGGTTCCTTCAAAGCTACTCAATGTCCGGGAAGACTTTACGAAATTCCTGGATCAGATCACTGGCAGAGGTGCGACAAAAGCATGGCTGGAAAGCCCCTTTTCGGTTGCCGCCATTCCTCCCGAGTTCAGGTCCTATTCGTACGCTCTGCGCCTTCGCCTATCATACCTCCAGGAAATGGATATGGAACTGGAAGAGTTTGAGGCCACTGGGGATTGTGTTGAGTTCATCATCGATCAGTGGCCCGATGATGTTGTGGAAGTGGTATCAAAACAGGTCGCCCTCCTCAGGAGAAAACTAGGGTTGCCCATCATATACCACGTGGAAGAAAACCCCCGAGGACAAAGGCGAAGGGCACCACAGGAGAAGAACCCAGTAGACTCAGATCTTCTTGAACTAGGTCTACGACTAGGCGTCGAGTATCTGAGCTTGGACTTGCAGCGCGACGAATCTCTCATACAACGCGCACTCCGTTACAAAGGCAGGTCCAAGGTCATAGGAAACTACTGGTACATGGGCTTCGGGGCTCCCCCATGGCACGACGACCAACACATCGAGAACTACCGACGCGCACAGTCTCTCGGCTGCGACCTGATCCGTATGGCGCGGTTCTCAACAGGCGACAGTCCCGTCGAATACCTTGACTCCTTCAGGAAGCGAGTCGAACAAACCATCCCCAGCCCTCGCCCACCGCTAGTAGCCTACGACTTCTCCGTCCTCGGCATCCGCACCCCCTTACAAAGCAAGATCCTCAACCCCGTCAAGCACCCCGACATGGAGACCGACCAAGACTTCCTCGCCATCGTCAGCACCTACCGACACTCCTACGGCCTCGAGTTCCAGCAATTCCTCCTCGACCCGCTCGAGTTCTACGTCACGGGCTCCAACGTCTCCTGGTCCCTTTCCCCCGCCATGCAAAACGCCGCCTACGAGTTCTCGGGAATGCCACACACCTTCCAAGCCGTCACCTGTTCTACCTTGGACCGGCTCACCCAGATTTGTCTGTCCGACACCTTCGGCGGCGCCAACCTGACCGCTCCCTTTAAAGTAGCCATCATGCCCCAGCTCAAAGTCAAGTCGCACCACGCCACCGCCATCGGCGCCGTCAACGTCGTGCTGCCTCTAAGAGGCAAAACCAACGCGATTCTGGATCATGCTAACTCCCGCAACAAGGCCGGCGCCGCGCAGGAGTTTTTCGGTGATAATACTGATTGGAGCTCCATCATCACTTGTCTCCGGCGTGCTATAAGTCCGAGGAATTACGTCCAGCCTTCTAAGACCACGGGTCTGGTGATTGGCGCGGGAGGCATGGCGCGCGCAGCGATTTACGCGCTCATCCAGCTTGGGTGTAGAAACATCTTTATCTACAACCGGACGGTGGAGAGGGCGAGGGAGGTGGCGGAGCATTTTAATAGTTGGGCTAAGGGGCAGCAGGGGATGGTTATGGCGAAACGGGGTGCGGATGGTGGCTCGCAAGTACCGACACTGGAGATTTGCAGGGTCATTGAGAGGTTGGCGGATCCGTGGCCGGAGAGGTATCAGTTGCCTACTATGGTGATTTCTTGTGTGCCAGCGACGAGTCTGGATGGGACGCCGCCGGCGGATTTTGTGATGCCTGTGGGGTGGTTGGGGAGTCCGACGGGTGGTGTGGTTGTTGAGGTAAGCGGTTTTCTTTCTTTCTCTTCTTTTCTCGGGTTGTCTGTTATTTCTCAGCGTCCTGCCCCGGAGCAAGCGGTTTCTTTGAACATGTCCTCTTGGCCCTTCGATCCTTGCTGGCCTGCTATACATCCTTCACCATCTCATCTCTCTCCTCCCTCTTTCACCCATAACCACTCCTTACGGCCTACTCAACGCCAACTAACACCCCCCACAGCTCGCCTACGAACCACTCATCACGCCCCTAGTCGCCCAAATGTACGCCTACCGCGACCAAGTCAACCCCTCCTGGGTAGTCGTCGACGGTCTTGAGGTCGTCGCGGAGATGGCCATCGAGGCCTTTGAGCTGATGACGGGACGGATGGCGCCCAAGAGGCTGATGAAGGAGGTCTGCAGGAGAACATGGGAGCAACAGCAGCGAGGCGGTGGCGATGGGGCTTCGGGGTTGGTTTTGTGATGAGTGAATACTTACCTACTTTTACCTACTTTACCTACTTTTGTTTTGATGGATGATCATCTGGATCGAACTGGACTACATCGACATTGAGTGAGTGACTGAAGACCGTCCTAATGGTAGGGTTGAAGGGTTCTTCGACACGTTCCCTTATATATCCAACAACAACCACCCTTTACTTTCCCCTACTACCTTCCTCTTTCTAGTTGACCATTCTATCTTACCACTCGACAGCCGAGTATTCAACTCTTTCCACAACAGATCAACACAGCAAAATCACATTCTTCATCCTCCCCGCTGAAATCAGATCTCTGATCTACGAGCTGGTCTTGGAGGACAACCTCAACATACCTCTATATACCAACACCAACCAAGAGACTAGCCACACCGGCACTATCCCTTTCCAAACCTTGAACAACAACTCGTCAACCTCAACAGGCTGGCCAGAATATGCCGCCAGATCAAAGAAGAGACCGTGGAGCCGTTTCACCACTGTACCCAGTTGTACGTGCGGCATCAACCGCACTACGGGCTCTGGGAAGAAAACGGCCCTCTGACCGACTATGAGCGCACGAACAGCCCCTAGCGCTTTACAAACTCCGCCATTACTTCCATTGCTTGGAAGACATCTTTGAGGACGAATGTGTTGAGATCGAAGTAGATCCCTCGAACCGGAACGGATACCCGACCGAGGCAATCAAGGCGGCTGCCAGGGCTGGAAAGCATGAGAGGAGGTGGCGGGCGGTGGTGGGAAGGATGGTGCTGGACGGAAGCTTGAGACCTCATCATCAGCGAGCCCTTACTCCGGGAAGCTAGACACGTCCGCTGGACGGTGATGCTAGCCAGCGACGAGGGTGTCTTCTTCCCTTTCCATCACGACTTTATCAACCCGGTCAGAATCCGATTCAGCCCCGACGCCATGAGGCCTTACGGTGGGGGACTCAGCAGCTGGCTTGGCAGGTTGAAGAACCTCGAGACAATCCACCTCGACGTCAACTGGAGAAGGGACTGGATTGACATGTGCGGAAGATTCGCATTTCTTTGCCCGCTCGATGAAGAGACTGGTTACCATATCGAAAATAAGAGTCAGTTGAGCGGTTTCTCCGTTACACACAGCTGTACCCGTGTCACCAACCAGAAGCCGCACTTCACTTGTTCCCGTTGCGATCTCGAGTACCCTGCCGTGGGATTATGCGGCTCGGTGTCGTCCCACTGGTGGATGGTTTTGGACGTGAATGGGTGAAGGATAGTGTGGACACTAAGGTTCTGAGGTCCCGCAACGCTGCGTTTGCAGCAGCTGATGATATTAGGGGCTTGGTGTTGTCCAAGTGAATGCTCCTGGTGGTTTCTCAAGTGAAGGGCCTTTTTGTGGAGGTTTTGTAGCCCTCCCAAGCACATCTCCGACAGTATTTATTGTCGAGATCTACTGAGTGCACGATAACACGAGGGTAGACGAGATGGTTGGGAATGCTTGAATTAGTTGAAGAGAAAGAAAAAGAAGGAAGGAATGGGCGGTTAAGCCCATCCTTATATAGCTAGCTAGATACAAGAGTTGGGGAAACGTGTTTGGATCGAAACGCATGCAGGAATATTTGTTAATGCATGTCGTCCATGTCCGACATTTATAGCTCCTGTCCGTTCCGATTCCTGGTTTCTTCTTCTTTTTTTTCCCCTTCGTCATCGACAGTCGGCATCGACCAGTTTACTTTGGCTCTTTTTCCCTGCTGCTTTCCTTTTTCCCTTCTTACAATTCTCCCTTACCTCTCGACAACCATCCTATCGGTCGCCTCTTTCGACAATGGATCAACACGCTAAACTCACCTTCTTCCACCTCCCTTATGATATCAGATCTCTGATCTACAAGCTGGTGCTAGAAGATGATCTCGACCTTCCTACGATCACTGATGAGTCCATCCAAAGCGACACCTCGCAATATGCCATTCTGAGACAGCAACTGGCCACGGGATACCAAATCATGACCCGACAACTGGCCAACCTCAAGAAATTGGCCGTGCTATCCCGAACGCTCGAAGAAGAGGCGTGTGAGCAATTCTTCCGCTCAACGCAAGTATATATCCGACACGAAATATCAGCAATCGACGAGGACCAGCAAGCAATGGAGTTGATCATCAACGAGCCGTTGTTTCGCAAGTACGCCGTTAACGTCCGCTGGGGAGTCATGATAGACAAGGACGAGAACACCTTGTACCCGTACTCTCAAGACTATTTCAGTCGCTGGCGTTACGACAACGGACCTACAGTCCCTAGGATGCCCTGGCCCGAAGAGGTTCCCAGATGGCTCGTCAGGATGGATAAGCTTGAAACTATCCACCTCGATGTCGACTACGGAAGGGACTGGGTCGACCTGTGCGGTAACTCCAAGTGGCTTTATCAAGTCTACATGAGGGTGAAGAAACTCACGCTGTGCCTGAACTTCAAGGGCGCTACCAGAGCCATCAATAAGGCCTGGAAGTCGCGATACGTCCGGAATGGTCGACCCAGGGAGCTTATGGAGAGCAACATCCTCAACCACCTCCTTACCCTACCCGAGGTACGTCTCCTTCATTGAGTCACGAATGACCATTAGTAGAAATTGGCTAACCTTCGTTCACAGGACCATTTCAAAGATGCGCCGGACCGGCTCATCAAAAATCATTTTGGCGCTATCGACCCGGAGTGGCCTCGCCTGCCTAGGCTCTAAAGAGTCTGCCCACGGGCAGGTTTTCGGGAAGTCAGCGGAGGAAGGCGGTGTTGGGAAAGAGAACACGGGTTCAGTTTTGCGAGCATGGCGAGGTGGATGGTTTTACATGCGGGTTGGTGCTACATACATACCGCCCGCGAAGATTTCCCTGTTTTAGCCACATACGATGCACTGGGGTTAATGTCCTTGCCCAGTCCAGACTTGCGCATCGAAAGGCATGAGAGTTACGGTGGTGAGGGAAATTATCGGACGGGGACTGTCTGATGATGGTTGTGCGGTTATGGTGAGTGGTGACTTTGACGATTCCATACCTTAACCTTTTTTCATGCAACTAGCATTTATTCGTCTCGTCTTCCCTCCCCTCACGTCCTTTTCGGAGTTCGTATGAGGAACTCCAGTTAGCCAAAGTGGCGGGTCAGGTACAATACAAGATGTAGGTTGCAGGCTAGGAAGGTGGAAGGTGCGTCTGGCAGCATGTACCTACCTCTGCGATGCAGACAAGACCTTGAACCTTCCTGCTGCGCTTTCATGACACCTTGGCTTCTGCCAACTTGATTTTTTTTTATTTTGACCTGCATTAAAATTATTTAACTCCTTCTCTCACAGCTCCTCTCTCCCCTTAGCCAGCTCCTCATTCCTCTTCATCTTCCTCCTTGCCCCCCCCTACAACACATATTTTCTCTCCCCTGTACGCACTCGAAAACAACCAAGCAACTCCTAACTCTGTTCAGCCACCTTACCTTTTCCTTCCTCCTACCGCTCTCCACGCCACTTGCTGCTCTCGTCACCAATCGCCCCGCTCCAACTTCCGCCCCAGATACTGCTCACCAACGTGATGCAGATATGGAATCCAAAATGGCAAATCAAAGAAAAATTCCCTTCCTGACGTTCCCCGCCGAGGTCAGAATCCGGATTTACAGGTTGACATGGGACCTCGACCATGAACCGTACAACTTCGAAGTACTCGAAGGGTATCATGACAAAGGCGCCGTGAGACACGACCTTCTCAAAGACCAGCTGATTCAGCTTCGAAAACTAGCCAGTCTATGCAAGACCATCCGAAACGAAGTCCTCACCGAGTTCTTCTGGCAGACGCAGGTCTATTTGCGTCACGAGCCCTACTCGAACATAGACGGTGCTTGGTATTCGGACGAGTACCAGCAGGGTCTCGACCTGATCATCAGGGACCCGCTCCTCACCAAGTATACCAGGCACGTCTACTGGGCCATAATGCTCGATAAAGATGAGGAGGATATTGATCGGCGCATGCATAGAGGGATTCGGGAATACGACCCTGAGTTTGAGGTGCCTAACATGCCCTGGCCCTACGAATCCTATTACTTTGTCATGCGGTTACCGAATCTGACGACGCTCCATGTCGAAGTCGAAACCTACAAGGACTGGCGCGATTTGCGCATGTGGTCTCGGTGTATGGCTGAGCTTTATGAGTGGCCCACGATGAAGAAGCTCACTCTTCGACTTACCTTCAAGACGGCCAAGAGCATTGTCAAGAAGGCATACCATTCGCGGTTTGTCAGGCGAGGACGCCCACAGGAGCGGTTGACGAGGAATATCTTGAACCATCTCCTGACGCTCCCCAAGGTATGTCTCCTCCACCTTATCATGATCATCTTTGTACCTAATCCACCCGTCTTTCCTTTTTGATCCGTGAACACCGCAGACAATATGGATCGTTATTTAACTCACCTTCTGCCTCGACAGGATACATACCAAAACGCTCCGTGCCACATCATCGAAAACCATTTTGGCTATATGTGTCCGGTATGGCGTCGTGAGGAACGGTTCTAAGTCCATCGACCTTGAGCATTCTCGCCGCGACATCTCTCCTCCGTCCTCCAGCAACACTGGACCCAATGCCTCGACAATTTCACGGCCTCTATAAGGAGAAGAGCTGGATTCTCGTGACTTCAACGTGTAAAGCGAGTCACGGGTTCCCAAGCAAGGTGCCAGAAAAGAACTGAATTGTAGGTATATAACATTAAGGTCCGGCCTCTTCTTCGTATTGTTGTTTTTCCCTCTCGTTGTTTTGTTCACCCTGTCATTTTATGCTATTCCACGTGTCATGGGCCCATAACGGCCGCAGAAGTCATCTCATGTTGTCGACTAGAAGAACTCAAACTTGGGCGGCTCGGAAAAAAAAACGTCCAAAACCTTGACGACCCTTCACTGAACATTCCAAAACCTTGACAGCCATTCACCAGACCACCCTTCACTAAACATACAATTCACCGCCTGGCTTGTGCACGCTCGGGATAATATTTTGTTCCAAAATGGGTGCCACTATAAATACTTGCCCGTTCTACATCTTCCTTGCCTCCTCCTGATTTTGTCAGGTCCATACAACCCGGCGTCTTCCATTCTTCGACTCAATATTTGCCGCCTTCAGCATTCTCACCATCTCTCTCGCTCTCTCGTCGAATCAACCAACAAAATGCCGAAATCCCTCTTGCTCAACCTCCCCGCAGAGGTCAGGATTATGATCTGGAAGGCCGCCTGGACCATTAGCACTCGCCTTCCCTCCACCAAAGACCCGCGAGCAGAGTCCGCGTCCACCCAGATTCGCGTGATCTGCCTGCTGGGAAAACTCTGTCGCCAAATCCGCAACAAAGCGTACGCAGAGCTTTTTCACCGGACCCAGCTCCTCTGTGGATTCAAAGCCCATGTGCTCTGGCAGAACGAGCCAACTACGGACTTTATCCTCAAGTCCAACTTCCTCCAACAGAATATCAGGCACGTCAGCTTGTATTGGTCACCCTTCAGGTACTTATATCTCCGAAAAACCTTGAGATGGCTGGAGAGAGCGCCACATCTCAGCACACTGGAGATCGTGTTTCCCGACTCGGGGCTTCAGAGTGGACGTCTTGAAGACCTTGGAAAGTCGAAACGTTGCGAGCCGGTCATGGAGGAGTACTTCGATGCGATGCGATACAAATTAGCATTGGAAGGACCGCGTCGTCTGGACCCCAATACAAAATTACTAAGACCAACCCCGCTGTCGCTCGACAAGATCACGTTCAAGCTCGATTTCGAGCGTGCTGAGGACATCAAGATTTGGGAGAATACCAAATGGTTCCAGGATATTAAGCGGGGCATGGCGAGAGCTCATCTGAGGGAGGAAGGCGAGGTAAGTACAATCGGCCAGATATCCATCCCTTGTTGTCTGCGTTATGGAATTGTTTTTTTTTCGTAAGGGCTTGCAACTGACATATACGCGAAACCCGGCAGAGACTAGACCCGGAGCCGTGCCATGCTATCGACTACTACATCGGCCCCCAGGAACTCCACTGGAACGTCTCATCACGAGTCTAGCATCCGGTCGATTCACTCGGCAGTATCGACTTCCTCAAAAGCACGGACGAGTTCGAGACAACTTCGGTGATGATGGGACTGTTATTTGTTGAGCTTAACTTACCGCACCACCCCTTTTGTCTACGCGCACCACATTTTGACTTGCCGCACCATATTTGCCCCACATGACAGCCGATGACAGCTGATATGTAAAACACCCCGTTTTGTATGGTAAAACCGACCTATAAAATATTTCAAACATTCAACCACATTACCAAAAAAAACTTAGCGATTTTAACACACGATAATTCCCGCACAATTAAGGCCACCTTTCTGCATAGCTATATCGTATCGCTATACAACCCCAAATCCCCAAACCGACCGCATTTATACCCCCCAAATCGATTGCATTCAATCTAGTAGTAAATAGTAAGGCTATCGTACTTTATATTTAATCGTATTCAATTACTAATATCTTTATAGTATCGCAATTATTTCGAGCCTCTTCTATAGCTAATTACTATACCGCTAGCAATAGCGACCGCTCCCCTAGTCCCTCCTTAAGTAATACCGCTATCGATAACAAATATAATACCCCTAACGACGAAGAAGAGGAGGAAGAGGAAAAAAATAAAGCTCCCAGCGAAACTACCGCTATTAACGAACCGGTCTAATCTATAAATCCCAATGATTAACTCTTTACCCTAAGGGTTATATAGGGCTCAACTATATAAACTGCTATCTACGACTTCGAATCTTATTACTATATAGGGTTAATAAAACTACGCTTTCGCTTCGCTAACGGCACTAAGTTCTTTAAAATAGTGTTTCCTTGGGCGGAGCTGGATATGCCCACGGAAGACAGTGAAACGCCCATTTCGCCTTCCACCTTTTTAAACCCCTTCCCCCTCCTTTTTTCATTTTCATTTTCTTTTTTTCTTTTTTTTTAAAAAAAAAGATTTAATTTTTCAAGACTCATTCGTCAGATTTTTTGAAATCGATATTACTCTTCAACCAAAGGCCGGATTAACTTAAATCCGGGTGCAAAATATCCGCCATCTTTTTCTTATCATTTTGATATCCTATTTATTTTTAGGGTTAGGGTTATTAGTTATTGAAAAGACCTGGTCATTTTGTGAAAAACTAAAGTTCTTATCGCCTCCTATTTTTTTATCGCCTCCAATTTTCTTATCGCCTCCAATTTTCTTATCGCCTTAACAATTTAACTTGGTCATTTTGGGAACTTAGTCGTTTTAGGGACTTAGTCATTTACAACACGGTCGCAGCGACGGTCGCATCCACAATCGCATTTCAATAAGATTTAAAACCACTCTTTTCGACTCTTCTTAACAACTAAGCCACTGACCAGAGTGCAACCAAGTGCAAAATGTTCGCCTGAATCCTGCGGTCATTTTGGTACTATATACACTTTAATGCACCTCCTGGTTGAGGAGAAATTTCAATTGCAAGACGAAAAGTAGCATTTCATCTTAGTCATTTTGGGGACTTGGTCATTTGGAGGATTTCGTCATTTTCAAGATTGCAACGCTGCCTCCAATGGCATTTAGCGCTGCATCTCTTAGTAAAAGACATCAGCAGAATCGGACGATTTTGCTCTATTAAATGGCATTTTTGCATTTGGATGCATTTGATTCTGGTTGAGCAATGTCAATTTGAAGGGTAATGAAATATCTCAAAACCGAGCACTGTTTGCGTTGCTATTGAGACTGTGTCCCGATGATTTCCTAATTGGGTATAGAGTGGGGACTCTAGCTCCGCAATTAATTGCATTCTGGCCCATTATAGACAGAACCGCCGCACCTTCCAGTTTTGGCGCTTCGGTGGGCCCACGGACCACGACCTTTGGTGTGGATTTCCATGGCACCTTTGGTGGGCCCAGCCCGAAGCGCCTCCACGGTGGAAGGATGGGCGTTTCAATAATAGCGGATATATAGTATAAATATACTAAGCGCTGCGAATACCCTATACCTATATAAATTCGCCGCCGTCGTCGCGGGTTAAAGAAGAGTATATAGTATTACTTATTCAAATTCGTTATTAAATACATTAGCGACAATATATTTACAATTATACCCGTTAACCTCGAATACTGCGGTTACCTTCTAGCCCCCTCGATAGCCGTCTTTCCCTACTATTATTTGGCAATAACGGACGAGTAAGAAGAGTACATCTACAACCTCCTTACGTAGAGAGAACTAGCGATCCGTACCGTAAAGCAACTTACAGAATATAAATATCTAAACCTTTTACTAAATTCGAAGGACTATTCCAATATATAGTACCGCGCCCGCAAGGAGTAAAAGGCTAACTATATAAATATTTAAGACTTCGTACAAATATTGAATAAAGAGGAGGGGCGTAATTAGGAGGAAAGAACGATTACCTACGCCGCGGTTAATATCTAAGAAGATAGGGATAATAACTAAGTATTCAATACCGCCTTCTAGGTCTTCAAAAAGCAATTTGAGCTCTGGAAGCGGTTCCCTAGCGTCTTAATAATTAATACGACCTACAAAACTAACCGATTTTACAAGCCGTTGATTATAGGGGTTGTTATGACTTCTATGCACATAATTATTCTAATTTTTTAGTACCTGGTTAACGACGAGTAAGAGGAGGGGGGCTTTAAGTAGTACTTCGAGTAGCTGCGGGATGTAATAGCGGATATAAAGATTAGGTAGCCTCACGTTATTATTACAAATGGCGACCCCCAGCTCATCGCTGCGCTAGATACCGCCTTCGATAGTATAAGGCGGCAACGGTATATATGGCATCTCAATAACAACGTTGTCACTGCCATCAAGAAGCACTGGAGGGGGGAGAAGAAGGCAAAGGCGAAGAAGGGTGGTGGCCAGAGGGGTGGTGGCCAGAGGGGTGGGCGCGGCTCCCAGAGAGGGCGCGGCTCCCAGTCTCAATCAACTCAACCCCAGCCAGCCCAAAAAAGATCTTGGCAAGGAAGATCAAGGGACAGACATGAGGTAGGAAGAAGTGATGGAAGGGAACCGTAAGGCAAAAGGTGGAGAGATCCAAAGATTTGATGGAAGTGGTTGAATTGACGAGAAAAAGTAGAAAGTCAAAGGGCTGGGGAGGGCTAGTCTCAGTCAGACCCGCTGGGCCTCCAAAACCACCCCACCCTACCCCACACCACCCGTTTCTCACTTTGTTCGCGGAGACCCACATTTCATGTGGGGTAAGAGTGGATTGAACTCGTGACGAGGGCGTCTGTAACAGAGACTAGGGAGGGCCGGCTTTTCATACACGATTCCCGGGAGCCCACCAGACTTCCAATCAGCCGTCTGGCTTATCCTTGTGAATAGCTTCCTCCCTTGAATGCCCCAGCTTCCTTCCCCTTTCTGATGGGCTCCTTCTGCCCCTGACGACAGCCTGCTTCTCACAGTAGGGTGTACCTTCTACATATCAATTGCTACCTTCCCCCATCGTGGGACAAATGAGCAGCTGGGGTTCGCTGTCCTGGCAGGTACACCGTAGCTGCAACCGTCGGTTCCCACAAGAACCATGTAAGCGGTAGACCAGCGAAAGACAAGTTGGCGATGTTCTCTAGGCTGGATAAATAAATTCACGGGTAATGTGGGAAAATGAAAGAGAACAGAAAGGGTGCCTTTGCCTACTTGTCTGTCGCATGCCATTTTGCCTTGAGGATCACTCGTTTTGAGGAAAAGCCGTCTTTTTTCCCTTGCCACACTGAACTCTCCACAAAGGATCAACCAACGCAACTTTCATGACAAGCGTAAACCAAACACAATAGGCAAACGCACATCAACTATTCTTCTTTCTCCGTTTTTGCCCTGTCTGTATAATACCTAGTTCCCAAAGTCCCCAAACATGAACTTATCCATCAATATCTAGCATACGTATGCCAACCTCTTTTTCCCCCCTCTCCCCATTCCGTTCCATCCCATAGACTCACACACACTACCCATCACCCACGGTCTAACACCAAGTAAAAACCGGATTCCTGCTCTTCACAGCCTCCAACCTCTCCACAATAACCTTCCTCTGATTCCCCTCCATCCCCTCCGCCGCCGCATACCCCAAGTCTCCTCCGGCATCTAACTCGTCCACATCCCCATTCACATTCACATAAGCACCAAATACCCCTTCTCCAGCCCCTTCGAGACTCCACTCCCTTGCATGCCCGTTGTGAGAGTAACTGGTACTGTACATCTGGCTAGCAATGGTATTCCCGACCTTTCGGCTCGCGGGCGTAGCGAAGCTAAAGCGGCGCTCGTGATAGCCTGCTTGGCCGGCGGCGCCGGGGCCGGCGGAACCATCGCGGTCGGGGTTGTACATGTTTAGACCGTTGGCTGGGGGCCGGAGGGAGATGGGATAGTGCTTTCGCGTGGCTGTGGTGTTGTCGGACTCGCTGCGTCGGGGAGGCGAGGCGAGGGGGTGGTCGATTGTTCCCGTGGTCCCGTTAGGAGGGGAGATGTGACCTTCTGGTAGGGATTGGGGGTAGTCGTCGTATATAGTTGCGGGACTAGCGATCTCGAACCGGCCGGGGTGAGGAAGGTCGGTGTTGTTGTTGGAGCCGAGACCGAGGAGATCGGCGACCGCGGGCTTGGATGAGTTGCCGGCGAAGCCAATGTCCATCTCTTCTTCGTCGATGGAGGTGGGCTTGTGCCTGTTGCCGGTTGCGAAGTAATCCGTTTGTCCTTGGTGTTGTTCACGCTCGGCGGCGGCAGCGATAGCGGCTTGGCGACGCATCTCGGCGCTGGGAGCCCTCATGGGAACGGCTACGGGGACGTCGACGAGGTCGTCCCAGACGCAAACCTTGGCGCGGCGAGTCAGTTCTAGGGGACCGTGGTCAGGCGTTTTCAGCGTTTCGACCACGTTCCAGGCTTGACCCTTCATGACGGCAATCTGCTTGGCGAACATGCGCTCTTGGAAGTCGGGATCGATCTGGAAGACTCGTCGAAGGGCAAGTTGTGTTTGACTCCACCAGGCGGTAGATGTCAGTAGAGGGAGGAAGTGGTCTCGTGTCTTCTGGGAGAATGGTCGGCCGATGAGGTCGACTGGTAGGAACAGCCATCCGAATGGGAAGCTAGAGTCATTATTAGCAACAATCAAGCAACAGGCAGATTGACAAACTTACCTCCTCCAAGCATCCGGGTGTTTCCACGGCCACGACAAAGAGTTATCAATAGCTCCAATCGTGATCTTCGGGTCGTTATTCGCCGCCCCCGTCGACGTCGATGCATCCATCGGCTTCTGTGTCCTATAAGGATACGAGGCCCTCGTCTTAGGAGGTCCTCTTTGACTCAGGTCCACCGGTCTAGGCCCTTGTTCTGTAGCATCATCGTCCTCTTCCCTCTCTTCGGTATTCGTGTTAAGATGCACCGGCTCCGACACTATCGACACCTCCTGGGTTTCCCAATCCACCTTGATCATCCAATTGTCCAACCCTCTGTCCGTATTCCGCATGATGTAATCCAAAATGACCAACTTCTCCAGCTCCTCCCTGAAAGCCTGCTTCAGGGTGGGCGTCCAGACAAAGTTGCCTGGCCCCGGCGTAGGGGAGGCTGGACTGCCGTTCTCGTCGTCACTGTCGCCCTCGCCCGCCGGCGAGCTGCCGGGGCGGCAGCTGTCCACCCAACGCTTCTTTTTCTTCCGGTGCGGATCATTGGTCCGGAACCCGGAGAGGTACTGGTCTGGCCATGGGTGTTCTCGAAGGAAGAGGTTGGCGTCTTTGAACCCCTTGAGGAAGACCTGGAAGCTGCCTGGTTTGGCGGGTAGTGTTTTCTTGTTCCGGGAGTAGCTGTAGCGGTCCCAGAATGGGTAGTGGAAGGATTTGGAGGAGAGGTAGACGACGTCGGTGTAGGGGACCATATGTGTGCGGAGCTGGGCGTCGAGAACGTAAGCGGCGGCTTCGCTGACGTAGGAAAGGTTGGGAATCAAGCTGTAACAGACACATGTCAGTAAAAGGCCGTTCTGCAGACGACAGACAGGAGAACATACCAAGCTCTGCCAAAACAACAAGGAAACAGATTCCGATGAATCCACTTATTCCACTTCGGATTGCCCGCCGCATACGGCTCTTCGTCCTTCGGTTTAAACACACCGACCACCTTGCCCTCCGTATTCCTCGCAAAGTAACTCCCTGAAGATCCCTGGGAGATCATCCTCGGATGCACCCCCTGCTCAATCGCCGTCCTGACACTATCCACAATCGCCTCGAACTCCGCCTTGGTCATGTACCCCGGCTCCGGCCTAGCCAGCATCTCCGCGGTGACGGGCCTCACGCCCTCGGGCGCTTGGAACACGGTATGATGGATCTCGAGCTGCTCATCCTCTTCCCCGCCCTTCTTCTTGCCGCGCTTGAACTTGCTGGCGATCTCATCGGCCCAGCGCTCGAGACGCGCGTTGATAGCTTTGAGGTCCACGCCCGAGTTGCTCCGTTGTCGTGGTCCCCGGCTGCCCTTTCTTCCGCCGGTGGGCCGGAAAGAGGTGCCGGACATCTTGGGGCTGGTCATGCCCGAATGCGGGCGCGGTTGCGTGATGGCTGCATAGCGGGGTGCGGAGGCGGGCTGGAGCGAGGCTACGCTATAGTCGAGGGCGTCTGTGTCCGAGTCATCGCTGAATTGTTCGGCTTGGGCGAGGCGTTCGTAGCCCGTCGTGGCTGGCCGTGTGCGTGGCATCGTGATGGTTTCTGGAAATTATGTTTGTGTATGTAGCTCGGTTGTTGGGTCGGATTGCTTGGCGAGCTGCTAGCACCGGTCTGGTAGACTTGGCTTCGTGTGATGTTTTCGGTGCCAAGCGAGAGTTGTAGGTGTTGAGGAAGCTGTCGTTTATGCCGTGACCATTGTGGCCTTGGAGAAGCGGTCGGAGGTTGATGTCGTAATCGTCGATGGCTCGGCTCGGTCGAAAGCGAAAGGGGAATGTCGGGGATGACACAAGCTCTCTCGAGGTCCGAAGGCGGGGAGGCTGGAACAACACGATTGACAGGTAAATAGAAGTGGAAGCAGCTGGGATGCTGGTCGATATTAATACAATGTAAATGGATTACAAAGTGTCGCCCTCTCTGGGGAAATCCAGTTGTCGTAATGATGATGATATATCGAATGGTGTTGCTGTTGTCTCGGACGGATGGTTGTTAAATCCGCCGCGTGTAGCAGTAGGTAGGCGTCCTGTAAGTCTCGAATCTCGTTTGTTGATTGGTGATTGCCCGCTCGATCCGAAACTTCCTCGATTGTATCAAACGATGCTTGCCGGTTATGCTTGCAATTACTCGACACTGGGCCTTTGTTTGAAGTCGGGAGTTGTTGTTTGTTTGTTTCCCGATATTGCAGCGGGTGGCAGGCACTGGAGAAAGACAAGTGTCGGGTGGGTGGAAGTGGGAAGAGGAACAATGAGTGAGATAGAACACCATTTGGAACCCGAATGGAACGGCGGGACACGCTCCCAAGGCCGGGCTTCAACAAGTGCGACGCCTAGGGCGGTGGGCGACCAACCTTGCTAGCGGATGGAACCCCCTGGCCGCGCCCACCCAATTCGCTGAAACACCCCGATGGACGCGTGCGTCTAGGACCATGCACTAACAATTATTTGCAGATCATTCACGGCGGGGTGAGTCTATCCATTTTCAGCCCCTGAATCGACATCAACAATCACAACATCACAACAAGCAACGTCACGGGATTACTCGTCCACCAGGCATGGATATCACTACGGTATGTTTTCCACATTTCTCAACCAACACTGACATTTGATACTATTAGGAAGTAATCTTATTACAATAAGTCATTTGAATCTCTTCGAGGCATCTATATCACGGTAACAATTCACAATCATCAATACAGGGTACCACGCCTACCTGGGGCATCTACCTCCTTATCTTGGAGAAGCCGAACCACCGTCCCGGGCTCTACATCCGGTCAGCTACGAACGAAAGTGGTGGTATTGGATCCCGCTTCCCGCAATACAGACCTTCGGGGGATTCGGGACTTTGGTCAACCAACACAAGAGACGCTATCAGAGACGGGTATACCATTACTCACAAAGCGATCATAGCGAAAGCACAGCACAACATCACATCACTGCAAAGCACAAGTATCGCAATATTTAGTGGCACTGTCATTTCGATTTCCTTAACCATTCAGCCATATAAGGCTATCATGTACCGAAGTACGTGACCATCACCACCAACTATCATCGAGCTGGTTGCCTAGAGGTAAAATCCCGTCCATAATCCCAAATGTCTACTCAAACATGCCTTTCCCATTCCTTCCCATGCCCTTTCAAATGCTCCAAATGCCTCTGCTAAATAGCAAGAGGTCTTTTTAGGAAAATTTAATCCCTGATGTCCTGTCCGTGAGCCATAAAAGCAAATAATGTCCTTGGGTATAGCCGGGTGCCAATGCGCCGATGCCGTGATGCAAATGCCATAAAAACCCCCAAGCCAAAGCAACCCCCCCACGTGCCCCCCCTAATGGAACCCAAGGTCCCTCTTCTCCTCAAAGCTCATCCCCTTCCACTTCCTGACCCTCTCCGCCTCCTCATCCTCCCTCCTAACCTTCGCCCTCAACCACTGCGCATCATCCACATGGGCCTGGGCCATGGCCAGGTCCATGGCCGCGTTGATCTCGTCGTACTGCTCCTTTGCAGTACGAACGTTGCCCTCCTCGTCTTCGTCTTCAGGGTAAATACCCCGGGCGATGTTCGCCCTCTCCTCCTTAATGGCCTTGGCCCTGGCGGCCTTGCAGGGCTTGCAGGCCTTCTCGGCGGCCGTGGCCGTTTCCGGATCATTGCTGCAAAGCCACCACCCGCCGCGCTCGCGCTTGACCTCGGTAGGCCACTCGGGGTGGGGGTCGTGGAATTCGGGCACGATCTTCTTCTTCATGGGGTGCGGCGGCTTAGCACCAGACTTCTTCTCCTCCTCAGCCCTTTTGTAAAGCTCCGCCACCTTCTCCATCAACTCGTCAAATCTTTCGCGTGGGTGGGCGGAGCGGAGCGGGACGATTTGCTGGGCGTCGAAGATCGGGAACCAACCAGGGACGTTTGCGTAGATATCGCGACCTTCGCCGCGCTGGATGGGCCGGTCGTTGATGTTGGTGTGCTTGCGCACGTCGAAGAGGTCGCCCTCGAGATTGAGGAACCCGTCGGAGCGCTCGAAGCGGGTTTGGGTGGTTGGGCCGCCGAAGTTGCGGGGTACGACGGACTCAGGGTCCAGCATTCGGCCGGCTGTGAGGAGGATTTGAGGTTGCCCGGCTATGATGAGGGGTTGCGGTTCGGGAAGTTCAAGGTCCGCGATGTCGTCGTCGTCGAGGTCGGCGGCGGTTGCTTTGCCTTTGCCCTTGCCTTTGTTTTTGGCGGCGCGGGCTTTGGCTTCTTTATGAAGGCGCTCGGCCTCTTCCTCTTCGTCCTTCTGGCTCTGGAGTTTGAAGAGGTTCATGATGCGCCTCTGTTCCTCCATGTTGGCCTTGTACTCGGCCTTGCGCTTGTCTTCGGCGCGATGGAGATCCGAGACGTGGATGCTGTCCAGGTGGAGGGTCCTGCCGACGGTTTTGTTGTACTCGTCGATGTTCCTCGTGATCGCGCGCAGTAGCTCGCGGAGCTCGTAGTTGTTGTCGTCCTGGGACATTTCGAGTTCGTTCACGCGAGCCTGAGCGCGAAATCTCTGGGTGCCGACTAGGACGTTTAGGCCGCGCACGCGCCGGAGTTTGTGTTTGAGGCTCGAGAGTTCCTCGTTGAATTTCTCGTTCTCCAACTGTAGCTCTTTGACCCTTGGTTGAAAAGCATTCACTTGGGCCTGGATGTCCTTGATGTACTTGACGTATCGTTTGGTGTCCTCGTGCTGAAAGTCGAGCCAGCCGTCGAGCTCGTGGGTGAAGCCGAAAAGCTTGCTTTTGTCGAGTTTGGAGACGTCGTCACAGGGTTGCTCAACACAGTAGCCGAGAGATTCGTCGTATTGCATAAGCTTGCCGTCGTTGACCCAAGGAGCCCTGATCGTCTCGACGTGCTTCCAGGGGAAGGCTTCTGCTGCCGCTTTGTTGAGAGACTTTGCTGGGTACCTGATCGCGTTGAACATAAAGAAGGGGAAGTCAGTGGATTCCTCCATGAGTCTGTGCCAGGGGTGCAAGAAGTATTCCGGTCCTTCAACAATCTCGCTGAGGGGGAGACCGAGGTAGGCCTCGGGTGATTGGAATCTGGGGTCATTCTTGCGATCAACTACCGCGGTGGAGGACTCGCCCTCTTCGTCCATCATGTTGTTGCCAGGCAAAATGGTCGCTTGTGCCAAGATGGTCGCTCCTGACATATAAGAGTCGGTACTGGCATAACTGGTGGCATAACTGGTGCTAGCCAAGGTCGGCGATGAGGCTGGAAGGGGGATATCCTGAGGGCTGGACGATGGAAGAGGGATATCTTGAGGGTTGGACGACAGAAGGGGGATATTGTGAGGGCCGGAGGGACGGCTACTGGCCATGAGCCAGCGTGGGGTTCTCTGGCCCGGAAAATAAGGGCGAGGAGGGCGCGACATGTTCTTGAAACGGTAAGCAGTCACTAGACTGATAGCTAGGGTAGGTCTGGGGCACGTCATGAGTCGGCCCACAACGGGGTTGGGGAGTGAGATGGTGTCCCGCGTAGGGCGGGGTCTTCTTGGGTTAACCATCTTGTTGTCGCGTTCGACAACTGAAGAAAGAGAGTCGGAGGCGCGCGACACTCGTGCGGCTTCGTTGTTGAAGCGTACCTTTTCTGGTGAAGAAGGATGTGACAGTCGATGAGGTTTGGTGGTGAAGACCGTAATAATTGACGAGTGGATAGTCGTCGCGTTGAACAACTGGAGAGAGAGTTAGATGTGCACGACAGTCGAGTAGCTTTGGTTTGGGGACTTACCTTTATGGTGAAGTTGAAGTGATAGTCGACGCGATGGTGATCGTCGATGAGTGGTAGTTGAAGAGTGTGAGAGTTGACGTCTGTGATGATCGTCAAGTGATGACCGTGAACTGATGGCAGATGAGTGAGTGTCAGTCAACGAACGCGAGTGGATGAGGGGTATCATGGTTGAGGAGCTTACCTTGTGGAAGTCGTCAGGTCAGAAGTCGGCGAGGTATGGTAGTGTTTATCGACTGAAGCGCGCAGAGTCGTGATCGTGGTGATGTTTTGCTTGCTCCTGAGGGGCAGTTCGAGTTGAAGAGTTGATGTGCGGGGAGGAAGTGATGCGTTGATGAAGACGATGTACGATGGAAGAGATGATCTTAGATGAAGAGATCGTGTGTGAGTAGAAGAGTTGATGCGCGGTGGCAGAGATGTTCGTAGATGGAGGGGTATTGTGTGAGTTGAAGAGTTATTGTTCTTGCAGAGTGGTATGCTATGCGCGGCGGCAACAATATGGGTTGCGGATTTTGCTGTTGGGTGGGAAGGAGAAGGATGAATTTTGGGTGAGGGGAGGTTGAAGAAATTATCTTATACCCTCCTATTGTCGACGGTCACCTTCTGCGGTCGCACTCCAGGTTGGTTGTCGCCGACGTGGGAAGTGAGGTTTGAAGCAGGTAGAAGTAAACACTAGTGCTGTGATAGTCAAACAGAGGAGCAGGTTGTCTGGGAAACTGGTGATGTTCTATGAACAGCCTCACGAACAGTCAAGAACAGTGATGCCGTTGCCAGATCAAGTGGGGTGGGTGCAAGAACAGAGAGGACAATACAACTAGCGCCGTCTGTTGTTCAGTGTGTACTCGTTTCGGTACTCTCGCCGTCCTCAACAAGGCTAGGGAGTAGCCGGCGGCAGCGACAGCGGACGGCGCAAACTCAAGGGGTGACGTAACGTATTCAGGTTCAGGTCTGATATTCAGCGAGCAAGTGAAGGTACGCGAGACTTGTTCTCGAGGCTGATGGCTTTACACGGCGGCACAACCATGATAGTCCAGTCTTGACGGTCACCTTCCTCCCGTGTTCCGTGCGTGCTAGCTCGAGATCTCCAATCCCTCGAACTTGACTCTTCGTCTTCGAACCTTGGCGAGACACACAACACGACAGCACATACACGGCGTACCGTATTTTAGGCTGGCAACCCTCAAAGTTGGTCTATCGACGATGATAGAAAGAGCAATTGTTACAAGGATAAAAGCAAGGACCACAACCACGGCACCAGATAGAATAAACAAGTCCATAGTGATTGATAGAACATAACGAAGACAACCATTAGAGCGCCATGGCCGCAACAGACCCAACAGACACCGTCTCGCGCAGTCTCTTGTCCTTCTCAAGCAACAAGATCTGCTTCTTCTTCCGCTTATTCACCGCCGACAAGTCCGCGAACCTGCCCCGTGCACCATGCTTGAACTTGGTGATCATATCCGACGCCGCGCCTCTCGTAACATCCTTGGGCTCGACCGGCTCCTGCCCGCGCCGAATTGTCCTGTTGATAAACTTGATCTGGCCCTCAGTCGCCGGATCGTCGCGCCATTTCATGCCTCTGTGGATAAAGTTACGAGGGTACTTTCCTTGACCCGCTGACGACGCAAGAAAGCTGTCGGCACCGTGAACGGCGTCGGCAAATGTTTCGGCCTTTAAGATCTCGCGTGGCGTCAAATAAGGAGATTTGGATGTTACAGACACGGGCAGCGTGCGCACTTCGTAAGCAACCCACCGTGGTACACCTTCCACTTCCTCTTCGGGCGCAACCCTCTCCAGCTTGACGTAGGAACCGTCGGGGCCGCTGATCACGTACTTATCCTGCCCGATCATCACCCAGGAGTACTGGCTAATGGAGCGGATGTGTCTCTCGCCCGACGAGTCGGCAATCAAATCGAACACAGACTCGTACTCTGTAAAAGTGACAGCCCATTCACCCTGCGGCGCCGGATTTGTGCGCTGAGTCGAGTGATAAACAATCTCCTTCCTCGCCTCCTCCTCCGCTCTGCGCTCTCCCTTCTCCTTCATATCCTCCACCGACGCGCCCTCCACCAGCAGATCCGGATCCAGTCCAAACAGCGTCGGCGTTGTCACGATCCCGGTCGCCAAACTCGACACCATATCAATAATATGGCAATTCTTCTTGCCCGGGTACAACCTCATCCCGCGTCCAATCATCTGAATCAGCAGATTCCTGGACCTTGTCGGCCTCGCCATCAAGATACAGTCAATATTGGGTATATCCGTCCCCTCGGTGAACACCCCGCAGTTGACCAACACAGGGAACTCGAACCTTTTAAACGCATCCAAGAGCTCCGCTCGCTCCTTGGCGGGCGTATCGCCCGTCACGAACCGCGCGTCGTACCCGTATCGGCGGAAGGTGGCCGTCATGTCCGCTACGTGGGCGAGATCGACACAGAACACCAGTGTGGACTTGCGGTTGCCTGCTTTGGCGTACCAAGTGCGCACGGCAATATCGTTGGCCTCTTCGGAATTGACGACGCTGGAAAGCTGGGCTATGTCAAAGTCTCCTCCGGCGCCCTTTTTGACGTTGCTTAGGTCTACCGACGAGTCGACGGTGGTGAAAAGGACGTCGGATAACCACTTGTCGCCGATCATGTCGACGTAGTCCTTGTGATAGACGATTTCGTCAATAGCCGCTCCCAACCTGAGGCCGTCTGCTCGAGAGAAAGTGGCCGAGACGCCGACTAGATAGGGCGAGTCCTCCTGCTTTTGTCGGAGACCAAAGTGCTCGAGGGTGCGCAGGTAGCCGGGGGCGACGATGTGATGGGCTTCGTCGACGAGGACGAGCTTGAAGCGCGATGGGTCGAACTTGAGCAGGCGGTCGCCCGAGATGATGGACTGCAGGCTGGCGACGGTGATGTCGGCGATGCCGGAGGCTTTGACGTTGCCCATCTCGACTTCGACGGTCTTGTGCGGGTAGGTGTTGGCGCAGTGGCGGGCGGCTTGCTCGACTAATTCTCGGCGGTGGGCAATGATGAGGGTTTGGGTGGCGTTTTCGGAGCGAGGCTCGATGCGGTCAATGAGATGGGTGAAGATGACCTTGGTAAAGGGGTTAGTAAGGGTTCACTGATGATGATTATGAGAAGAGAATGCTCACGGTTTTGCCAGAACCGGTAGCTAAAGAAACTCCCAGCCGTTTATGACCCTGATTGATGGCGGCCAGAACTGATTGGATGCATTCTTCTTGATAGTCACGAAGTTGGATTTGTTGTGAGAGGGCATTCGTGAGACGGACTGAGTGTGTGAAGAAGCGTGGGTGGCAATTTGATCGTGTTGAGATGATTGATGTTCCTCTCGCTAACAAGTTACGTGATGTCGTAAGGCTCAAGGTCCTAGTGGCTGTTATGAGCCTTCTCATGGCGACACTCATGGCTCCGAGTCCACTCTCTTTACTCGCAGTGATGATGTCTCTCTTCCACTGCCACTCGTCCCCTTTGTCCGTTTAGGAACAGTCAATGCCCATAGAACTCGATTGAAAAGAAGGTTTAAACCAAGCTATCGTAAGGGCATATGATAATGAGTGACTGACTGAAGAAAACAAGTGGGCAACATGAAGTGCTTCACGATGTTAGCCGGACTTCGGAGGTTGTTGTTTCTAGTGAAACGTCGTGGTCCAGGGCAAGGCGCATGCGATGGTCGTTGAAAGCTGTGCGTTTAGCAATCACTGCCGAGATCATTGTTCACCAATCACAGTCGCTGATTTCGTCACTTTGCACCACAGCGTGTTTGTGAGGACTCCTTATCATTTGTGCCTTGAACAACGGGTTCGAGATGATTCTCTGTGAAATTATTTCATCCAGTTTTTACATCTACAGAACGTCCAACAACGATGACCAAATTCAGTGTTCAATGTCATATTTTTTACCTCGCTTTATCTGCACCGAGAGCTTATCCTCGAACAGGTGGGTCACATGTGTAAAGAAACCGTGCATCGCAAACCAGTAGAGTCTTGCTGTTCGTGCTGTAATTGGTCCATGCACGCGATCCTGCGGTTATTGTGGGGAACCAAAAAGGTACCTGATCTGCAGCGCCAGCCGCTACAGAAAATTCGCAATGTACCGGAACGACTTTCACAGAGACCATCACAAAATGAATGCTGGATGTTTCGGATTTTCACGAATCATGATGCAATCTTTCCATCAGTTGGGAAGGAAGTGTTGATAAAAACAATATACTTTCCTGTCTTCGCAAAGTAACTTTCCGGTCTGAGTTGGAAGTCCAGGCTTCTGTGCGTTCCCCACATTTAAATGCATGGATTTCCTCTCTTTCATCTTCATCTTGAACTCAATCGCAACTTCCAGTTCAAACAAAATGATCATCCAGTTTGGGAAACCCCATCTTTTCCCACCATTTCCGTGATAATCTTTCACCTTTGACACATCCGAGCTTTCCCCGAAACCTTGTCCAATTTTGGCAGCCAAAAGCCTCAGCAGACAAATTATGATGGATTCAAAACCTGAAGTCAGTGACCATGCCGCCGGCAACAGCTCCCCCCACCATCAACGACCACGACGCTCAGTCCGAAGTCAAAGTCGAAGCCAACAACCAGAAGGCGAATCGGAACCAGATCACCACCATGTAAAATCCGAACCACAAAGCGACGACGACAACGAAGAAAATGATGCCGAATCCCATTACGAAAGCGCCATCGATGATGCTGAATTCGACTACGCCCAGCTAGACGGCATTCCCCGTCGGCGCCACCAAGTCGAATCAGCAGGCAGCGAGTATGAGCCGCCCTCGGATGAAGATGTCGACCTGGACAAGAAGAGGGGAAGATCGCGCTCGCGATCAAAATCCGTCACCACTCCCCGCCCTCCGAAACGCACACTAGAAGCCCTGCTCGACTCAACTCACGCGCGGACGGAAGACCGCCCCCCAAAACGGCACAAGGCCCCATTCAACCACTCCTACCTCGCCCTCCTAAACGCCGACATCATTGATGCCGCCTCGCGCTTCGTCCCCACCGGCAATGAAACCACCCAGCAACTGCCATCCTCCCAAATCGGCCTAACCGTCTGGACACCTGCCGAAAAGGAACTCTTCTTCTCCGCCGTCTCCCGCCTCGGTCCCGACTCCGCTGCCGCTATCGCTTCCCGAATCCGCACCAAGAGCGAATTGGAAGTCGCCGAGTACCTCGAAGTCTTTCGGCAAACGATCAAGACCAGGCAGGACCCTAAACTCGCGACCCAGGGGCAGTTGCTGCAGCCCGTGACGCCGGCCGAGGTCCCGGCTGCTGTGGAACTCAGTCAGCAGTGCTGTAATGCGCTGGAAGAGGCGGCGGATGCGGTTGCTAGCAGGCAGGAGGCGTGGGAGGAGGCGGAGGAGAGGAGGAAGTGGGGGGAGAACAGGTGGTTGATTGGGAAGGATAATGCGAAGGGGTTGGAGATGGAGGCGAGGGAGGAGAGGGAGAAGGAGAGGGAAAGGAAGCGGAGAGAAGAGAAGGGAAACGGCAAGGATGTGGATGAAGGTGGTGATGCTGATGGAGAGGGAAAGGCGGTAGTGAAAACCGAGGAGGACGTCGACGAATACGGCCGAAGGAAATTGCCCGCTCTCGATCTGTTCCGAGTCCGAAAAATGCTCGAACTCTCTGAGAACGTCTTCATGAACTCGACGGTAGACGACTACAACTGGAGCAGCATGTCCGACGAACCTCCTGCCATTCGAACCACGGCTCTCGAAGACTTGCATTCGCTGGTAGTCTCGCTGACCCGAAGGCTCGTGGCGGCAGTTTTATACATCAGCGAATCACGCATCAAAGCTAAACGCGCCGTTCATCCGTTAACACGAAACCTGGTCTGGAGACAGGACGTCGAAGCCGCAGTACTTTCACTCGGGTTGAAGAAGGATGGCCATCAGTTCTGGGCTGGGGCAGCAAGGAGGCTAAGACTGGATGTCTACGGGGACGAAGACTATGACTACAAGGAAGAACTGGCGCGGAAAGAGGAAGAAGGGGTAGATGTGGACATGGAAATCATACGTGGCGAACTAGCACCAATGTCATACAACGAAGTCGAGGAGGCCCTGGGCCTCGAGTCCGATAACGCCCGCTTCAACCATTCAGAACCAGACGATGCAGACGAACCAGACGAGGATGAACAAAGCGACGCCGAATCCCTCGTATCCCTCGCCTCTACGCCCTCCCTCGACGACCTCGACAATCATGATCAGAACCTCGACGAACCCACCCAAACCGAACCAGACCCCATCGCCCCGTCAAGCCCCGCCCCATCAGAACATCACCAACAACTCGATCCCGCCGAAGACGAAGCCATCAAATCCGAAGCCAAAGAACTCCTCCGCTACTCGGCTCTTCCCATGGCCATCACTTCTCGCGCAAGAAAAGTACTCTACGCTCGCATCCGCACGCAGCGCGCTCAGGAGGCGTACGCTGACGCTTTGGATATGCGGGCTAGTTACAAGGAAGAGAAGAGGATGTGGGAGCTGTTGGGACGAGAGCCGCCAGAGGGCTTGGTCCTGGTTAAGGGGGGGATACCCGAGGAGCCGGTGGCTACGGGGAGGTATACGGGGGTTGATGAGCTGTTGGGGACGAGGGGGGTGGAAGTGGGAAGTTGGAGGGAGAAGGTTGGGGAGGGACTCGGAGGTGCCGAGTGGGAGGTTGAATGGCAGAGGCATTTAGAGGATCCCAAGGAGAGTGGGAGGTAAAGATACCGGTGAAGTGTCACTTGTGCCGTGATTGGAGTTTGGCATAGAGGCATCTAGAGCTATCATCTTGATTCGTAAGGCACATAGCTTCAAGCTTCTTGGTGCCTAGAGCCGTCATCCTGGCTCGTGAGATATCGATCAACCGGAAGCTCTTGTGATCGTCCACATTCCACATGTCTGGAAGTACGCCTTGTCAGGCACGCCTGCCACGCACGGTTATAGCCGGTGCACTGCACAGGGTTTCCACAGGTAGTTGCGATGCCTTAACCACTCCTGAAAATAATCCAGTCCGCCGAGCCTGGGTAGATTTTCTGGCTACATCTTCCGTCGTGACCGACGGGTGCAGTCACGAGCGGCCATGGGATTAGCGACGTATTCAAACATATAGAAAGCACTCCCCTTCTGTCAGGAAGGAAGCCATCACGACAGGAAGGAAGCCATGAGGACAAGGAAGTTGTAGACAGCGATACGGAGGAAGGAAGACATTCCCAGGATGGCTGATCAGAAGCCGGGTTGGCCATGGATTCTCATGTATATAAACCGGGCTTCCCCCCGCCTCTGGAAGTCTTCTCTTCTTCTCCAGAATCATCACACTTTTCACACAATCAATTGGTTGCTTTCCCATTTCGCTTACCATCTACTACGCCTACCAAAGATGTAAGAACGCGGTCCTTTTTTCTTTTTTCCTCCCACCAGCTTTACATCCCTTCGGACTTGGTCGCTTCTCTTGTTTCCCTCGAGACTCTGGCCATTTCCTCTCCGCGGTCGTCTTCTTCATCGAAGATCGATCACCATTCCGGTCCCTGCCAGCTTGCCTCCCAATGCTGCTTGGTACTAGTGATCAGTGGGGAATGGAGGATCAGTCACCCCTTTGACACCATCAACCTGGCCACTTTTGATCAATCGCGTCACGAGCTCGGATACCAGCGCTTTTACACTCTCAACTATAATCACATCATTCCTGCTCGGCAACTCCCTCACCTACATTCTCAACACGCTCTCGTTACCGGTGGACCGGTCTCCCAAAGATGACGACTAAACAAACCAGGTCCCACGAAGACTATAGCGTTGGCTGGGTCTGCGCGCTCGCCAAGGAACAAACCGCAGCAACGGCCATGCTTGACGTCGAGTATGAAGATGATCTCCTCATCCCAGATAACGATAACAACATCTATACTCGGAGTACGATTGGCCAACACAATGTAGTCATCGCCTGCCTTGTTACAGCAAGACTCCCACTTCACTGCCCCAGGCGCCCCGCGCTGTGCCAGTGACCAAAAGGCGGAAGACTTCCTAAGCAAATTTCGGGGCACAGATAAGTGCATCGTTGACCTGGAGTTGATTGGGTGCCTGGGCATACCAAACAACTGAAAAGGAACATTCAAGCCGACAAGCTCGCGAGGCGATGCCGGACGGAATGGCGCCGTTACTATCTCGTCAATAACCAACGGCGCTTGGACGGTGAAAAGAGTATCTCTGAGGAGCTCAATGGCTGTCCTGAACACTACTCTGGGAGTACGCATCTCCTCACTCGAGTCTCAATCCCAAGTCCCAACCCGTATATAATACTAACATTGACTCGCTGCCAGTTCCAGAAGATCTTCGTCATTAACCTCCCCAAGCGGACCGACCATACAATGGGCAGAGCTGGTGGAAAAGCTTGCTGCAAAGCCTGGGTTGAAGGTGTATGCCATGTTCGATCTCCCGCTTGGCGTGGCGCGAGGTCATCCTCAGGTTGGGACCCATCTGCCTACTATCTTTACCATCGACCTACACATCTGCGTGAAGCATTAGTGGCCTACCTCAGCATCTGGAAAGATCCCGGCCACGTCACCCTAGCAGACCTCAAAGCCATTCTCCTCTCTCCATAAAAGCAAGAAGGCGACGACGACGAAGACGTCGAGCTGCTAGAAGAGGACTACCTCGACCCCAGCATCGCCAACAAAGACTACCACCACCTCGACCTCCCTTGCCCGGGCTCTTCTCATCGCCAAGATGACAACATCACAGCCCGATGACCGGCCAGATCCTCCGGCTTGTCCTGGTCCTCACTTTTCTGTCCTTCGCCTACCATTTGAAGTCAGGCTGGAAGTGTACAAACACGTCTGGACTCTTGATCGAGTACCGCATATACAACTAAACGGGCTGCGTAGGGAATTCCACCCTGCACAACTTAAGGCTATCAAGAAACTGGGGAAGATATGCAGATTCATCCGGAATGAAGCCTACGGAGAATACTTCAGTCTCACTCAGTTTATCCTTCGATGGGACAAGCCTGACCACAAATACCGCTATACCATCAAACTCATATGCCGATCGTACTTAGTAAGTACGTGAAACATATTGCTTTGGTATGGGGGCTTTGTAGACTCCCAGACGAGTTCTCTTCCCTTGATACGGCAACACACTGGGCACTTAAACTCTACCAAAACGGCATCCTTGCCAAATATTATGAACCCTCATAGCGTTAAGCCTCATCAGCCTTATGAGCAGAGCCTCATAATGTACTAGTATATGGGTAGACAAGGTTATCTTAAGGGTAGACGAGGCAAGCGGATATAAAAGGAAGGTAGTATATTACGTAGTCTAGCTTACTCTTACTAAATAATATAGCTTTTCTCCTACTCTTTTACATATATTTTGATAGGTTATAAGCCCGGCTCCCGCTGAGTAGTAGTTGTACCGATACTACGGGCTGGAAGCTACTAAGCTGCTTTTAGTTTAGTGTATCGGCACTATACGTTTATCCGACAAACTAAATCCAATTCCGGCCTTATATTCTAACCGGCCGGGATAAATAATAACCATTCCTTTTATTCCGTTTCCCTCGTATTGTTTAAAATAATAAAGATAACGTAAATTAGACGGAAAACTACATTAAAATACGGGTATTTATCCCTTTATTTTAAAGATTAGACCGCTAATCCGTTTCTATTAGATATGGAAGTAAATAACGGCTCGGAAACGGGAGAGGGTAGTAACCGACGTAGTTATAGATGTAAACGCTCCCTTTAACCCCCGACCGCTATATGTACTATGAAATAAGACGAATTCCTACGGCTGGTTAGAATTATCGAATGCCTATTAAGGCACGGGAATTTATAGAACCCTATAGATGCCGAAAGTAATAGTATATTCGAAGCCGCCGGAATATTATCCTTAGTATTAGAAGACTTCGAGGTAGGGATAGCTAGTAAAATTGAGCTATTAAGTGATAGGGAGTTCTTTGAATTCGAGGTCAAATCCCTAAATATTGAGGGACGTCTAGATTTATAAATGCAAACGGTTATTCTATTCTAATTTAGAATAATTTATTTCTATAATATTCCTATTAACCTTATACGTTAAATAATAATTAACTTTATTAATATTATAATAGTTCTACGTATTAGAATTAATAATAACGAGGATTGTAAAGATATTATCGAGGCCTTTAATAAGTAATTCGACGCCTTTAACGAGTAATTAAATGGAATTAGAACCCCGGACGAGTTTGGCGATAACGGAGTTAGGACTATGGTCTTAGTAATTATACGTATCGTCCCGACTATTATAGGACTTACTATTATCTTTAATCCGATTTCCCTTACCGGTATTAATATTAATATTAGTCCGAAATTGGATAGTAAAAATAGTTATAAGGCTTAGAATCGTTTCTAATTATTAATAATCGACGTTATAAGTAGTTATAATATTATAAAGATTTATTTTACCGAAGATAAAGTCTTTATTAATTCCTTGAAGGCTTAAAGAGATAAATAACGGCGATATATTAAAATCCTCTCTACAATTTTCGGCGAATTAGTTAAGAGATTGCTCGAGGGGGAAATAATTATAATTGGGTTCTTCGCTAAGGCTAAATAGGAATATTTAGACGAGGGTATTAGCGCTTTATAGCGAATTTAATAGGAGTGGGATAATTTAAGACTTGTTGAATTCGATAATATTCGAGCCTTCGGTTAGAAGATCTCTTCCCTATAAGAAGAATATATTACTATTGGCCCGGAGTATCGATTCTTTGAGAGTTAATTAATTTTAAGACTATTGTAGGCGTTTGATTAAAAATAGTATAGTATTTGGAAGACGAACTTTTAGGCTACTTATAGTAAATAGTTCCCTATTTTCTAAGATGTATTACGTTCGGCCGAAGGTAAATTTATGCGTATTAGCGCTGAGGGTAATTATAATATAGTAGCGATACTAGCGAGAAAGTAGAGTATAATACTAATTCCGCTCGCTAACGACCTTCGTAATAAGTTCTATACTTATTATAATAAGAAGTATTATAATAAGGAAGGTTATTGGGAATTTTACTTAGAATTGAAAAAGGAGTATAATATCCGTAAATAATAGAAGAAGGAGAGAATTTCGTTTTCGATATTAATTCCTATAGTAACCCTAACCTAGTAAGCTTTTATTGTAATTGTAGGACTTATTATCCTATCTCTGCCTATTTATAATTAAATAGAAGACGATTATTATATCTATTTTTAATAATATATTTTACGACGGGATGAAAACCCTTTACTTGCTCTAAATATTATATTTCTTTAATTTGGGTTACGGTTAGTATATAATAATTGTTCGAAGCGATTTCGTTAGCTTTGAACTATATAGCGGATTTATTACCGGTATTGGTAGCGTGAAAGTTTTAGTATTAGGAATTGGAGAGGTAGAAAAGAAGTGTATTTTTAACGGTGCGGTTATTATAATTCGATTTAAGAATATTCTCTTTGCCTTAGACTTTAGTATTAACCTGATTTCTATGATCCAATTGCTTGACTACGGCTCTGATATAATATTGTTTAGAAATTACTAGTGTATCGAGAAAGGAGGTATGGGCATTTAAATTACCCGCTTTAGTAATTTATTTGTATTGTAAATTACTGATATAGTTTAGTAAGCCTTCGTCTCCTATTCGGTTAGTCCGAAGATAAGACTTTGGTACGAGTGTATAGGATATTTCGGCGAGGAAAACCTTATTAAGATATATAAAATGGTCAATGGGATAAGAAATGCCTAGTAGTATTGTACGTGCGAACTATATATTAGAAGCCGAATAAAAGAGATATTATATTATAGTAAGCTTAGATAGGCCGAATACGTATTAAATGTGATCTATATAAATATTTACGGCCTATTTAATATTATTAAGTATTATAAGGAACGCTACTAAATTATATTAATCGACGGGTATAGTAGATTTAATAGTTTATTAGTTATTAGAGATAGGGTAAAGGTATAGTAGTTTATTGAATAATTTGTATAGATATTGGAAGTAAGGGAACCCTAAAGGAGAAAGTATAAGGTTATCTACTTTAACGGCGCTTAAGAATTCAATAGTAAGGAATTTAACGAGTAGGCTGCTAAGAGGGGGACGTAAATCGAACGGTTAATAATTAAATAATATTAATTAAATAGTATAATAGAGAATTTAAATTTCTATTTTCGAGAAAAATTTTTACCTATTATAATTAGAGGGAATATTCCGAAGAAGTTCTGGCTAGAAATCTTTAAAACGGTTAATTATTTCAAAAATCGAAGCCCTTATTTAGTATTCGATAAGATATTATTTAAGCTAATCTACGGGTAACGATTAAATATTAATAATATTAAGGCTATTAGTATAGCCGCCTAGTATTTAATTCCGTAAGTATATAAGAAGAAAATGGATGAAAAGGCAGTTAAATATATATTAATTGGCTTTGAAGGATATACGGTTTATAAGTTATTAATGCTAAACGGCCGAGTAATTAAGTTAAATAACGTTTATTTCGAGATAGAGACTATATTGGTCAGATGTAGGATGAAAGATTCTGCTATATAAACAATTCCGAGCTTAGACCGGCCCCGGCCCGATACTACGGGTAGGTAAACCGACGCTACGGCCCCGGACGGGGGTAGGCAAGTAGGTCTATCCGACGTTATGGCTCTAGACGGGGGTAAGTAAGCGGGTCTCGGAAGTAGGCAAGCGGGTTTCGGAGGTAAGTAAGTAGGTTTATAGGGTAGTCGACCCCGGACCCCGGATTAGGGTAGATAACTAATTGGCTAGGGTAGATAGGGGTCTCCCGATTCCCTAGTTATAGTTTCTCTAATAATATAGTTACTATTACCCAAGCGTTAAAGATAAGGGTCTATTATTGGACGAATTGTACCGGTAGGTTAATAGCGAGCGTTAGTTAATATTCCCTTAGGTATAATTAATATAAATAATATATTTATAGCTTAAATTAGTATATAGAGCGGTAAATAAACTACGTAAATATTACTTCCGCTAAGCTAATAGAGCGTTAATGGATACCTAGAATTGCAATATCCGTTAAAAGATCGGATCCTTAATTACTAGTACCCAATTTAGTATTATATATTCTTTATTAGTAATAGGGTAGACGAAGGGATAGAATTAATAACGTTGAAAGAGGCCAAAGAAAGTTTCTTTTAGGACGGTTGGTTGGAGGTAATGAAGGATAAATATAATTCCTTATTTAAAAATAGTATATAGGAGCTAGTTGAGGTAACGCTATAAATATACGTTTTATACGGCAAGTAGGTTTATAGGCTTAAACGTAGCCCGAATAATAAAGTTATTAAATAAAAGGCTCGATAGGTAGTCCGGGGCTTCAAATAAATTGAAGGAGTAGACTATTTCGAAACCTTTGCTTTAGTTGTAAAGCTAATGAGTTATAAAATTCTATTTGCTATTATTATAGCCCTTAACTTCGAAATTAAATAGATAGACGTTAAGATTGTATTCCTATATAGGAATATAGAGGAGACGATTTATATAGAATAATTATTAGAGTTCGATAACGGAATAGGTAAAATATGTAGGTTAAATAAAGCGCTTTATAGATTTAAATAAGTATTTAGGGTCTAATTCAATATACTTATATTGGCGTTGAAAGAATTAGGCTATTACCCTATTATTGTTAATTATAGAATCTTCTTTAAGAAAGGTATATTCGTAGTTATTTATATTAATAATCTATTAATTATAGGAAAGGATAAGGTTGAGATTTAGAATTTGAAAGATGCGTTGAGTATAAAATTCTAAATAACGGATTTAGGTCCTTATTACTACTATTTTAGTATTTATATTACCCGGAATAGACGGGATAAGACGATTTATTTCGATTAATAAAAGTATATTAATAAAGTTTTAATTTAATTTAGTATAGTTTAATATAACCCGGTAGAAACGCTAATAATTATTAACCGACTTAAGAAGTTAGGAGAGTAGTAATAGGTTAAGAAGGTTAGAATAATAATATACTAATTAGTAATTGGCTTTCTAATATACGTTATATTTAGTACGCGGCCAAATATCGTATATACTATCTCTATAATTAGCCGATACTCGGCAAACCCCGGGAAAGCCTACTTCCGAACGTTTAAGAGGATTTTTAAGTATTTTAAGGGCAGCCGGAGTTTAGTATTAATATTCTACGGAGATTTCCGCCCTTTATAAAGGTATTCGGACTTAGACTAGGCCGGTAACCCCGATACGAGGAAGTCTACGTCCGGCTTCGTATTCAATTTTAGTAGTAGAGCCGTTAATTAGAGCTCTAAGCGGTAATAGATTATAGCCTTATTATTAATAGAAGTTGAATATATAGGATAGATATTGGCGATTAAGGAGGTAATTTAGCTAAAACGGCTATACGTAGAGCTAAATTTTAATTTTCGAGGGGGAAGTAATACGGATTGGGGTATAGAAAAGGTAATTATTATTTATTATAATAATAACGGCGCTATGTCTCTTGCGAAGAACCCGATATAGTACTAACGGATAAAGTATATCGATATTTAGTGGTATTTCGTATGCGAGAAGGTGGAGGACGGCTTTATCGAATTCGTATATATCTTAACGGAGGAGCAGATAGTTGATATATTGACTAAACCGCTTGCTAAAGATCAGTTCTTGCGTTTTAAGAAGGATTTTGGCCTTGTCGATAGGAGTAGGGTGGTAGGAAGCTTCGAGGAGGATAATATAGGTGTTGGACTGCCTACGAATAAAGAGTTGGACTTTGGAAGTAGCGAAGACGAACGTTGACGAATATAGAGCTAGGGGGAGTTTTAATACTATTCGTATTTATTGAGGGGGAGTGCTAAATATTATGAACCCTTATAGCGTTGAGTTTTATTAGCTTTGTGAGTAGAGCCTTACAATGTATTGGTATATGGGTAGATAAGGTTGTCTTAAGGGTAGACGAGGCAAGCGGATATAAAAGGAAGGCAGCACATTACGTAGTCTAGCTTACTCTTACTGAATAATATGGCTTTTCTCCCACTCTTTTGTATATATTTTGACAATCCTCTTGACAATGAATATAATCCTTCCTATGGAGCACATCAGAAGTGGGTTGTGGCCTGGATTTATGCCACATTTTGATGCTTTGGACAATATCCTCGACACATACGCTCTCATCTCCAGGGAAGAGCGTACCCCTCTCTCCATTGGCTTTGCCTTAAACGGGGTAGAGACTTCTACTCACTTCTGGGAATGGCTCAGAGCTGAAGAGCCAGTACCGAAGTAACCAAACTGATCGAGTCCCTTCCCCCCCCCCCCCTTGAATGCCGATTGTCTTCCCAAGGTGTCGGTGAAGGTATTATCAGACTGCCAAGATTTGGTGAAAAGGGCCAAGATATCTGATTGGCATGGTACGATCCAACCGTTCGGTAACGCCATTGACCAAAAGGCGGAAGACTTCCTAAGCAAATTTCGGTGTGTTATGCCTTGCTTAGCAGGGTCTTACTACAGGCATCTGAAGTATGCAAAAACCGCGAAGGAGCTTTTACCAACAATCAAGTTGGTACATTTGATGCTTCCTGGCTCGAAAGGCCCTGGATGGCCGGCGCTATCCGCGGGTTTCATCCTCCTCCTCTTCTTCACATCACACTTTTGGGTTTCCATTTTTTTTCTGCGAATGTCCGGAGGAGAAGTAGACGTGTCAAGCGAAATGGATGATTACGAAGGGATGCAGGATAGACCGGTTTGCTCTCTCCTTAGTTATCCAAGAAGGCATCTTGTACGTCGTCAAAGGTGCTACGTCCTGTCTATATGAGTAGCTGGAAGTATGTCTAGCAGATTAGTCCTCCGCGATGAAACGTTTGTCGAGATGAGAACGGATCCTTGGATGTTTGCAGTGTTATATTTATTCACCCAGGTGTATTATCCGTCAAAACCCGAATCTATTTCTTACATGACTTGGTTAGATAGAGTGTTTAACAGTGTTGGAAAAAAGAGGCATATGCGTGTGTCACAGATCGAGAAGAGATAATCAACGTTGTGTGCGTTTGTTTTCGAGTCATTATTTGTGCTACTACGAGAAAGTACCTGGGTATCTTGCCGTTTCAGCCTCCAGAGACTTGCTTTCTGCTTCAGCTACTAGATATCCTTGGAATTCCCTTCCTACAGTCGGCAGGGGCACGTTTTGGTGGATGTACCTTTGGATGCTTGAGACTACATTAGTAGCTCGTTTACTAGGTAGGGATTCCAGACGCTTCGTCACCGTGCGGAGCTCCCGTTTGAGCTCAATCGTGTGCAGCGCCTCCTTGCGGGCCATGGCAAGATTGACGGAGAGACTTATCACTTGTTATGAGATGGATCACGAATGAAGGGAATGATGATGTATTGAGAGAGAGATCCAGCTAACTGAGGCTGGAGGGGATCGCCAGCTATATAGAGCTGGCGATTAAAGAACGAAGGTCTGCAAAGGAGGGGATTCTAGGACGTGCCAGAACCGCTGTCAAAGAGGGTGCAGGGCAAAGGCCCTGCAGCGCAAAGGACTAGCGGTCTGGGCAGCAAACGGGCTTAGAAATCTTATATACCCCTACAGACCTGAGAAAAGCAAATCTAAGTACATAAACAATCGCGAATAAACAAATCAAATATCCTCCTTCTTTTTAGTATTAGTATTAAACTAGGGGATATCCCTCTTAGTAAGGCCCAACATTTTTACAAATCTTCTATATTTATCCGCCTTAAGGCCTTTTATCAGGCTATTAACTACTATCTTAGTACTAGAAACGTAAATAACCTCAAACCTCTTCTATTCTATCTATTCTATAACCCATTTTAGCCGTATATCGATACAGCGGTTTCTCCCTAGTGTTCTGAGAGCTATAACTCTCGCGTTAGTACTATTTATAAAGAGGATACGCTATAATTATACTATACCTAGCTCCTCTAATATTTAAACTACTTAATTAGCTAATCTAATTACTAGGATTAAATTAGTAAACTCTACTTCTATTATACTTAGTATAACGAAGGCCTACTTCTTTAATTTCCAAAAGACTAGCCCAATTGTAATAAATACGATATAGCCAACTATATTATATCTTATCTTAATATTATTAGTGTAAGAGGTATCTGCGTATATTCTAAAATTTAAATCTATTAGTAACCTTAATTACCGTAATAATAATACTCCTCCCAAGAGAAGTCCTAAATTTAAGTAGTCTACTAAATATCTAAAGAAGTAACGCATTACGTAGTCGTACCGGTCTATTGGTTTAGTATTACCCTTATATAATTTATTAATTATAAATATAATATTAGGGCGTAAGCCTATAAATACGTAATTAAGAGAACTAATCTTCTTAATATAAAGTTTCTAGATTTCTAGTATCCCAACCGGAGCTGCAACACCCCTATAGATTTTGTAATCTAGTAGCTATAGTATATTAGCGCCTTTCAAGCCCTCGTATTCGAATTTTTTAATAATTACTTATATATATCGCTATTATAATATAAATACCGTATATTCTTTTCTATTACGAACAATATTATACCCTAGAAAGGTTCTAACCTCGCCTATAGATTTGAACTTAAATCTAAACTATAATTGCTCAGAAATATCAATAATATCCTTATCCAATAATACTATAATAAGAAGATCATTAATATAGAATATAATTAATACTCCTCTTTCGTTATTAATATAGAGATAAACATCTATACCTAATAGAAGGAAGCCTAATACTTTCAAAATCGGATTTATAATATTAAATTAATATAGGGGACTCCGTCTCAACCCGTATAAAGCCCTACCTAATAGGTATACTAAATCTAACTTAATTAGTCCAATTAATTATTCAACGTAGTATTTCTTTCCCTTAGGAATAAGGGCATTAAGAAAGGCTGTATTGAAATCGAACTATTAATACTCTAAATTATAAATAACTATATAGACTAAGAAGATTCGAAGACTTATACTATTAGCTATAACGGTATATACATCCTCAATATCCTATAATTCTTATTCTTTATTACTATAAACTACCTATTTAATTCTAGCTTCAAATTCTTATATATTAAAATTAAATTTCTCGTTATATACCCATTTTCCAAGTAGAACGTCTATATCAACTATCTTCTTTACCAAAGTCTACACTTATTAATCCTCTAATACTTTCACCTACTTCTACATAGTTGGAAACCAATATGTATCGAAATTTAAGAGCTTCTTAGCTTATCTATAATTCCTTAGGATAATTCGTTTAGTATTAATATATTTATTAATTTCTTTTAATACCTTCATAGCTATAAAACACTAGGTGGTTAGTAATCTCGTCAAGCGGTTTAATTCCATCGTTCTATAGTAGAAGGCTAGTTTATCGATTAGTTTACCCAACTCATCCGTCATTTATTTTTAGCTATATTTAAATCCTTTTAACTTCAAGGCCTTCTCTCTCTTTGGATTCTCTCTCTTTGGGCGACCTTCACATACCTCTAGGAGTATAGAATTATTTATAGCGTCAACTATAGTCTTTAAAGAGGGTTAATCTATTATTAGAAGAATTAAGGGAGTAAGAGGTCTTTATATAGGGTCTAGGGATAGCCGGTGTAATACCTATAGTGCTACCGGCGGGGCTGGAAATAATAGTAGTACTAGGGGTGCCACCAGCGAGGCTAAAGACGACGGCGGGTCTACTAGTACTCTAAGAATTAGAGACGACGGCGGGTCTACTAATACTCTAGAAGATAACGGTATATTCTAGAATTCTATAGGGTTTTAAGGAGGTCTAAAGGTTAATAGGGATATAAACCTCCTAATTATATTAGGCATTCTAAAACTACTGCACGGGGTAGGAACTACTATATCTTTTAAAGGCTTACTAGGAATTACTATATCCTTTAAGGATTTACTAAATATACTAAGGGAATATAATTTATTGAAAGGGCTATCTTTTAGTAGGATAGGATCCTCTTCGTCTAAGTCGTTAAAGTCTATTATATTTTATTCCTCCTCTTACTCCTCTTACTCCTCTTATTCCTCCTCTTACTCCTCCTCTTACTCCTATTCCTCTTATTCTTCGATAGACTATAGAAATTAGTCTTAAAGTTAAGTATAGAATTCTTAAATCAGCGGGGTCGAGGATAGCGCTAATATTTCTAACGGAGTAAAGTAATAATGTAGTATTTCGAGGACTGTAGGGAGAAACTTAGGTTAAAACTATTAAAGGGTAGCTTCTTAGTATACTTCTATTAATTGTAGTACTATACTTATCACCCTTATTATTACCTCCTTTTTTTATTCCGCCACGTCTTCAATTTCTTGAACTATATAATTTTCAAAGATTATTATATATTAAGGCTCCTCTTCTCTTTCTATAACCTCGTTATCTTTCTCTACGAACTTAATTGCACTAACTCGTATTATTTCGTATAATTCTAGATCGTATAATTAGTAAATTCGCCTGTATTCGTCTCTATAGTTGAAGAGATAGGATTTTCGTACCTGTAGGGTAAATTTATCGCCTTATTCGTATTTTTAGGGTTTAATATAATAATAAGCAATATATTAATACTTTTATAAATATTTAAAGTATAACTTCTTCTAGTCTATAGGAGAATTAGTGTGAATATAGAGTAATTTATAAGGATTTATCTTATTTAGATTTACTTTAGTCGGTAGCAAATTTATAATTTTAACGGCTACGTCCATTATAAATAGCTATAGGACTATAGGAATCTAATTCTCTTAAATAACGGTTCTAATCTTTATTATAATTAGACGACCGATTAATTCTATTAGGCCGTTCATCTATAGTATATATAATATTATCTTCTAAATTTCAATACCCTTTTACTTTACTTATTTATCGAGCTTACTATTCTTAAATTCTATTATCGCTAGTTTAAATTCTAGGCTACCGTCAAGCTTAATAATATAGATTTTTAGGCCAATTTACAACTCTACAAATCTTTTCCATTCAACTATAGCTCTAAAGGCATTTCCTTTATTAACTACGAAGCAAACCCATTTATAAGCTATTGCTATATAGGTAAAGTATACGACGTATTTAATGCCTATATACCCTAGCTAATTATAATTAGTAACGTCTATCCTTACGTATTATAGAGCCTTCTTTATTACTATACTATAGACTACTTTAGGCATTTTATCGGTTATCTTTAATATATTGTATACTTTATAGTTATCCTCCTCTTATTTACTTATAAGAATACCTACCTTTGTATAAATTTTAATAACTTATTATCTCCCGGCGTATATTAATTATTTATATATTATCTTATATTATCACAGGGCTAGCCTATATTGCACGTATTCGCTCACGTGCCTTGTACCAGCGCACAATAGCTTCTAAGACTACTATCGCTATTAAACGACTGGCTAATAGCGGCCCGCTAAGGACCCACATCGGGTCTACTATTAGCCGCCCTTATAAGGCCAATCTTCTAAACACTCGTCTACACTCTCCTCCTTTCTCCTTCGTACAATTACGTATAATCACATCTACTATTTACCCTTTGCCCGTAATAGTTAATTACACCTTTTAATTATTGCGTTTATAACGCAAACCTCTTTTTGCAATTGATTTATTAATCGCGCGCGTATAGAAATCGCCTCGTCCGTCGAATTATTAAGTCTAACACCCCTAAGTATCGATAATCGTAAGTCGCGATAATTATTAGTCCTATTCCCCTTTATTTAGTAAATAAAGGTAAATACTCTTTATCTAAAGGATAAGAGCTTCGCCTTATCGCGACTACTCCCCTCGCTCTTATATTTTATAATAAGAGTAATAACCCCGTTACCTTCTCGCCTACTAGTAGTACCGGCGGCGATCTCCCTAGCGCTCCCCTAATTACGTCTTTTAATTTAAACGACGTTTATAAAGTATTTAATAAATTTGTCAGCACTTACGATATAACCGTTTATCGCGCTGCGCTTTTCGAGCTTCCCCCCTCTCCGGCTATTAATAACCTTATCGCTAGTATCGAAGACGACGAGGAAAAGAAAACCGTCCCCTGTAATTACCTTGCGTCTATTATTATCTTCGTTAGTAATCCCGCCTTTTACTCGATTATTACCCCGTTCGGTCGCCTTTACTATACCTAATTCGCCTTTTACAACGACGTCGCTAGCGATTTCGAGCGTAGTGAAGAGGAATTAAAGATTATTTATATAGTAATTAATAAGGCCTAAAATAATTTCGACTAGAAGAACTTCGACTATATTAACTTTTCAATTATATATATTAACTTCTAGAAGTAGTATAGCGACCTTTTCGTAAACTACAATACCTTTAAGATTTATAGCGCTAATATTCGAATTCTCTATAATAATTTCGTTGTAATAAGTAAAAATAAAATATTATCCCTTAGGCAAATAGTAGAGAACCCGCCTATCTTTATTAATAAAGAGAATATTAGTACTATTCGTAAATACGAGATTTTTAAGGCCTAATATTTCTATATCCAATCCTAGTAGAAATACAACCCCTTACTTTATATTAATAAGGACGTTAAGATTATTTGTACGGCTATATTATTAGGCCTAGAGATCCTCTCTAGTATTTAAAACGATTTCGACGTTATTTAGATTGGCGGCGATAAAGATACCTAGCGTTAGAAGACTAGTATTGAATTTATAGAATACTTCGTCACCCGCTTTTAAAATATTAATTTGAAGATAGATATTAGCCGCCGTTTGGAAGAATTCTTTATAAAGAATATATCCTTCGCCGAATTCGAATTCGAATTTACTAATTTTATAAATTTATATAGTTTTAACGATTCTATAAAGGTTTATTATTTGAGGAATAAAATTAATAAACGTCTCTATAATATATTAATTCACTACAACCTCCCCGAAGCCAACGATTTTAAAAAGTAGTTTATAATTTATTGTACTGTTATTAATAATTTTAAGGATACTGATTACCGTTATAAAATAAACGCTTACATTTTAAGTATTAAAACCCCTAACCCCGGTTCCGGCTCTAGCTCTAGTAGCGGTAGCGGCGGCTCTAATTCCCGCAATACCGATAATCTCCTTATTAATTAGGGCGGTAATAAAATAAATTTTAACGCTATCGACCTCGCCGTTTTTATTTATAAGGATATTCTTAATTAACGTTCTTATAATAGTCTTTACCGCTATTACGCTAAGCTTAATTATATTGCCTACGAATATACTACTTCTATTAATTACGGTTCTTAGGGCCCTTAGTATGAAAAGAATAAGAAGAATAAAAGTAAGGGTAAGGGTAAGAACCGTCGTAGCCGTAGTAATTAAGAGGAAGTCCGTACCGCCGACGCCGCCCCCGCTACTATAACCGCTCCCGTAGAGCCCGCTATTAACGGCGAATATTATAACGATCCGGAAAACGAATAACTTCTATGCCTAATTACGTATAGAGGCCTTATCGGTTATCTTTATCTTAGAGACGAATTTTAAACTCTTTTGAATTAGAGGTTTTAGAAGAGGTTAGGATTTAATTTTTAAATAGTTCTACTTCGCTAAATTTAATACTCTTATTTTCTTATATTATAACCGGCTCGCGCAAAAATTATTGTATTTCCCTTATTAATATTAATTATTCCGCTTTTACCTTTATTAATCGTTCGTTTATCGTTAAGAACAACCTCCTTCGTTTTCGCCTCCTTCGTACAAAGAAATTAGTTTTCGCTAACGGAGTAATCAAAAGTATTATCTTTAAAGGGGTAATAGCCAAGCTCTATATCGGCTATTACGAGGAAACGGTTACCTTCTTGGTTTATAATATTTCTAAGAACTACCTAATTATTTTAAACTTCCTGTAAATACAATACTACAAGCCCGAAATCGACTACGAGTAATACAAAGTACGCTTTAGCAACCCCATTTATTGCGGCCGCTATCTACCTTTAAATTTTTCTAGAGAATAGACCGCGGCCCCTAGTGCAAGGGCGCTAGTATGGATAAGTCGAAGGCAAAGCTAAGATACCATCTATAACAGAAGATTTAAGGTGAGGAGAAGAAAAGGAAGAGAATTAAATACATATGTATAAACCCGAATAAATACCCTAGTGCGTAAGCGATAGCAGGACTTATATACGGGTCGCTAATAGCCAATCCCTTTACTCGCATCCCCCTTTACCTATATAATAAATAAGAGTAAATACCTTTAATAGGCTTAAAGCCCGCCTTAACCAGTCTTAACACGAACCTTCTATATTACTCGTTCCTCTAACCTTTATAATACCTTATAATACCTTATAGCACCTTATAATATTAGTCCTTATATAGGGGTATAGCGGTTATAACAATATAGCCGGACCGGCGCCGTTATATTACCCCCCCCTATATAAAAGACTCGTCCGCGAATCTTATTAAAGAATACCCTACAATAAACGTAATAATCCTCCAGCGAACTCACTTATATAAAATCCGTTATAAGCGCCTCAATCCTAATAACTCTAATAACTTATTATTATCGTACTCCTTCCAATCCTTATTCAACCAATTTATTATCCGTTTAAGTAGGCCTAGGGCATTCGGATTAGCCTTATAGAATTCCTAAAGAGCTTTCGGAGCGTACTTAAAGTCCGAAGCCGGCTAGTACTCTAGATTAAGGTCTTAACCTTACTAATCCGCGTTATAGAAGAACTTCCCATTAACGATCTTAAAAACGTTAATCTTATCGACTTCCTACTCGGGGTCCTTATTCTCGTTAATATTAATTAGGCTTAAGCACTTAACGGCTTACCCTAATAAAGGGTTATTATCGTATTTATACAAACGGTTAGCGTAGAAGAGATCAAAACCCTTCTAATTGTTAGGGAGTTCTAGCCGGTAAAAATACCCTATTTTCTCGATAATCTTATAATAGTTATAAGTATTAGGGAAATCGAATTTATCGCTAAAGCGAATAGTCGTTAATTACAACTACTTAATAATAATAACCTTATTACCGACGTCGAAATTTAAGTCTCTACGCTTTTTATTAATCTAACGGGTTTACTCCTCTTATACTTTTATTATTATCTCCTTAATAAACTCTATATATCTATAAATATATTAAGCGTATTCTTAAACTTATTCCCTAATTAATTATTCATTTCTAAAGCCGGCGTCGAAAATACGCGCCTCCTAATCGAAGGGTATATATATCGGACAACTAAATATAATCTCGTAGGGGGAGAGGCTAATACTATTTTAAGGAAAGCTATTTTAAACTATATCTAAGGCGGAAATAGCTTCAAATTAATTATTTTAATAGTAGTCTACGAAGGGGTACAACTATTAATCCAAGTATACATTTATAACCTCGGCTTAACCAACCGTCTAACTATAGCCTACGGTAACCAACTTCTACTTTATACCCGTCAATTTAAATATTTCGTCGGTAAAGGCGGAAACGAATTAAGGGCTACAATTTAAAATAACCTCTTCGGACATACTATAAATTCTATAAAATCCCTCGTAATATATCTAAACAACATCCTAAGCAATCGACTTCTCTATATAAAATATAACCTATAACGACTTTATTAAACAATTTATTATAATTAAAATATTATCGAAGCCGTATTTATCCTTAAATATCTTCTTATAATCGATTACAATAAAAATCTATTTCCTAGCGGGCGGAGGGATAGGGTATAGCTTTCCGGGTATTTTATCTCTAAATACTTTACTCGCTTTATAAACTATATAGTTCTTAGTAAAACATTCGATATCGCCGGCCATACTTAACTACTAATAGTAATAATTTAAAATCGCTCAAATCTTATTACGGCCGGAGTATACAATCGCTAAAGTCGAATACGCCTCGTCAATAATACAAATACGCAAATTATCTTTATTAAGGACGGCGAAACGGCTTTAATAAACTAGTAGGTCGTTAACTATTATTATAAAATTAGAATCTAAACCGTATACCCGAATTCAATATTCTTCTAAAAACTCCTCTTCTCTATTAACCTTTATAATAATATCAACTAATTCGTAACCTTCCGGTTCTACCGAACTCAACTCCAATCCTTCTATATTTAATATTATAATTAGGACGGACTCTTCTAACTTTATACCGGTTATAATAGTAATATTAGCAATTATAAATACTACTTCTCCTACTTCCTCTACGGGCTTAAAGATTTAAAACGTATAGTAAACTTCTTTTTTATCCTTTTAAATCTTTAAATCTTTTAACTTTCGGAACAACGCGTCGGCTACTATATTCTATATACCTAGTCGATACGTAATTTCGAAATAATATTAGAATAGGAATTCAGCCTATCCAACCTATTTAAAATTAAGTAATCGTTTCGTATAAAAGTATTCTAATATTTAATAGTCTATAACGATTATAAATAGTTTAATCTATCGAAGACTAATTAATTCTAAATACTATATTTAGAAGGCTCGAATAATAATTAAGAACTCCTTATTGTAAATCGGGTAATTATATTTAGCGTTTTATATAGTCTTAGAAAAAAAGGCTATAAGGTATTATTCTCCCGTATCTTTTTATAATTAGAAGAGTATATTAATAAATATTCTATTACTAATATCCATCTCTACTTTAATTTCGGTATTATAGCAGAAGTGCTTTAATAGGGGGGCATTAATAAATAATTACTTTAAACCGTTAAAAGCTTCCTAATACTTAGGGGTTTAAACAAAGGCTTCCCCCTTCCTAATTAAATTAGTAAAGGGACGAGCTATTCGACTATAGTCTTTAATAAACTTTTAATAGAAGTTGTAAAACCTTAAGAAAGACTAAACTCTACATAAATTAGAAGGTATAGCCTACTCCTTAACAACCTCTACCTTCTCCGGGTCGACGGAAATACTGTTATAGCCTATAATAAAGCCTAAGAACTTCGTCTCGGTAATATAGAATTCGTATTTCTTCAAATCGGCTTATAAACCTATATCCTTCAACTTAGCTAATACTTTATAAACATAATTTTTATATTCCTTAAGGGTATTAGAATAAATTAAAATATTATCGATATACGCTATATAGAAGTCTCTTAAATACAACCCTAAAATTAAATTAATAAAGGCTTAGAAATTAGTTAGGCCGTTAATTAGTCTAAACAATAGCACCTTATACTTAAAAGCTCCTATACCGGTATAAAATATAGTAAATTCTTCGTCTTCTAATTTTATATAAATATAATAAAACGCTTATCGGATATCGATTTTAGTAAACTACTAAGCCTTTACAACTTTGGCCAATATCTCTTCGATTAACAATAGGGGGTATCGGTCCTTCCTAGTAATAGCATTGAATTTATAATAGTCGATATAAAAGCGAAAATTACTATTAATTTTCTTAATAAATAGGATAAGTACCGCCTAAGGGGACGAATTTGCCTCGATAAATCCTTTAAAGAGGTTTTCTAGGATATACTTCCTTACTACCTCTAATTCGTCTAATAACATCTTATAGAGAGGACTATAACCGAATTCTTCTAAACAATAACCTTCCTCGAATTCGATTTTATAATCGCCCGGCCGATAATTTAACAGGGTATTCGAATCGAATTTACTAAAGACGTCGATATAATTATAATAATATTCTAATACCGTTTTTAAAGCTTCCTCCCGAAGTTCTTTCTCGTCGCGGGGTAGTAATTTTTAAATAGGGTCCTTTACTACATATTTCTATTAAATAAACCAATCGATTTCGAAAATATTTATCGAATATACTATATAATTATTTTTAGCGGCTAATTATATAAATAAATCGCTATTAAGGACGTATATCTATACCGGTCGCTCTTTATACTAGCCTATTAAATTTCTTTTAAATTTATATATACTTTGGCTATTAAAGCCCTATTTGCCGTCTCGGGGTTCGGTCAATTTAATTCAAACGAACTATACGGGTTTTAAAAATAATACTATAAAGTAGGTAAGATTAGCCAAATTCCTTTCTATTTTATTTAATAGGTTAATCCGTTTAAAAATTAAATCGGGGTTCTAAAGTAAAATATAAGGACGAATATAACCTAATTCGCTAGTATTTTCGTTTCGGGTATACTTAAAATCTACTAATATAATAAGGACCGTCTTCTTAAACTACGATTAAAGAACCTCGAACTCGTAAATACGCTTTTCAATTTATTTTTAATATTATCGTACTTCTTTCTAATATTAATCGTAGGCTTTTTAATCGAACTTTTTCTTACGATAATCGGGAAAAGGTTAGTCCGCCGGGATAGGTATTAGAGCAGCCGTATAGCCGTTTATAAGCTTAGGCGCCTCGCGACTACTATTTTTACTATCGGCTTAACATTTATCTTTTCGATTTATAAATACGTCGTAATAGGCCGCGTCTTTCTAATATTTAAAGTTTACAATACTAAAGCCTCCGGGGCAGACTTCGAAATTTGAATTCTTTATTTATTCGGAGTCCGGTTTTTATTTAAGGGGAAAGATAAGGCGACGATTCTTACAATCTATTTAAACATTATAGATATCGAGCCATTTACGACTAATAATAAGGTCGTAATTTATATTAACGACGATAAAAATATTAGGGGGTATTATTCGGTTTCGAATCTTCAAAGCGGCTTTAACGACTTCTTTAATACCTTAACTAATTTTTCTTTAATAATTACTAATACTTTAGGCGGGAAAATCACTCGTTACTTCTACTAATAATCGTTCTTTTAATTTATTAGCAAATATTATACTAATAAACAAATAGCCGTTTACTCCTATATCGATTAGGGCGTTAAATATAGATAAAGATATTCTATTATTAATTATAGTATATTAAATAATTATAGGATCCCTTCCCAAATAGGGTATTAAATTAAATCTATCCTTTCTTTATTTTTATCTTTCCTTTATCTATTCTATAATTAACACCTCCCCTAGGAAGGAGTCTAATTTACCTAGGGTATTCAATTTCCTTAATTATTAATAGCGGGGGCGTTATTAATAATTAAAGTAATAGCCGGGGCTACGGGTTAAATACCTCTAATACTACTATTCTCGTAAATTAAATAACGCTTTATAATAGTAGCGACGCAGTCGTAGCGCTCTCGGTCGTATTAATCCTTTTAGAAATAGTCGCGCTTAATATAGCCGCGCTCTTTATAAAGGAAATAACGACTTTTATTAAACAAACGGGTAATTTCCTTAATATAGTTAGCAATAGAGCAATTATTACCTCTACCGCCGCCGGCAGGCTTTATAATCGAAGTATTAGAGCCGTTAGAACTACTAATTCCCTTATTACTATTATTCCCTTTATTATAAGAAGAAGAAGAAGAAAAAGCAGCCTTAACTTCCTTAGTAATAGTTTTAAATATTTAACCAAAACTGGAATAGTTAATATAATAAAATTCGAAAGAAATAAAAGAATTGTAATACTTAACGCCTATCTACTTCTTATACTCTACGGGAAGGCGCTAGAATAATTCGTATTTCTACTCGGTCTTAGGGTATTAGTATTCGCCAACTATATAGACGAATTTATTTTTAAAGAAGTCGAAATTATTAGTATCCTTTATCTTAAGCTTTATAAAATTAACGAAAGCCTTTTCGTCTTAATTAAAATCGCTATACTCGCGCTATAAATAGGTTATTAAATTAAAATAGGTTGTAAGCTAATCGGGGTAAATTTCGTAGAAATAAGGTATTAAGTCTTTAAAAGCAAAGCTAGCCAAACGACTTTTAATATAGAGAAACTTATCGCAATCGGTAGGGTAGTAATTAATATTAATCTCGAACTTATCTTAAATTAAATCGTACTAGGCCTCAAAAGGTATATCGTCCTCCTTATCCTAATTATAGAATTTAGGCGGGTCGGCCTACTTAGTAAAGAGGCGAATACAACGAAGGGGAGTGGTTATAATCTCGTTATCGTCGTTATTTACGGGCGGAGTTATAACGAAACGAATAATCGAATAGCGAAGGGGAACCGCACTAGGATCCCTTTTAATATTAAGGAGAATAGTCTCCTTAATCGAAATCGTTATTACTTTATCCTTAAATTTACAAATACCTTTAAGAACACTCAAATCGGTAATAATTTCTTTTAAAGTTTAGATTTCCTCTTCTTTATCGGCTAAATAATTTTTAAGGGACTAAATTATTTTAGGATTAGTAGTTGAAGTAGGCGTATCGGAGAAAGCCTCCTCTAATTTAGGGATTTAATTATAAATAATATAAAGCTTAATATTTAAAGACGAAGTAATTTAGCATAGCTCTAACACTTATTCCTTTAATACTATAATTATTATAACCTAAAATTTAAATTCGTAGAATATATCGGCTAAATAATTAGTATATAATTCGGTAAATTTAGTTTCGTTCAAATAACTATTAAATAGGAATTCTAAATTAAGTAATAGAATATAATAGAGAATATAGGGGACGGCGTCGCAGATAAAGAATTTAATAAACTCTTCTATCTTATCCCTTAAATCTTTAACGAAATCCTTTAAATTAAAAGTAGTATTATATTTATTAATCTCTCTACTAATATATTAATCGAATAAATCGAATAATAGCTTAGATTCTTCTTCCTCGTCCTTATTCTTAACTAAAGCGTCGGCTAATACTTTAGAAGGGGATTTAAATTAATTATATAGGTAAAGTAAAATCTTTTTACGAAGAAGGGTAAACTTATTACGAAATTTCTCTTCGAAAGGGCAAAGACCGTTAAAATATTCCTTATTAAAGTATATAAAGGCCTTCACATTCTCCCTAATAATAGGGTCGACGCGCTAAGGCTTTTTCTTATCTTTAGCGACCTTCTTATCGACATTAGGCTTAATAGTAGCCTTATCTTTCTCTTTCAACGATTCGGAATTATCTTCATCGTTAACATCTCCTTTTTAAAAGGTCTTATCTCCGTCTACAAGCTTAGGGCTTTCGTCGCCGAAGAAATCGCTATAATCGTCCTTCTCGTAGTAATCTTTATCATTATTATTAGAACCTTTAGCTCCGGCGCTAGTACTATTACAAATTAAACGCAAAGGTACTATAATATTAATTAATTTATTAATAGTCTTAATACTTCGAAATATAATAAATCGGTTTTAATTATTAGTTTTATAATTATTAGGATTTAACCTTCCTAAGTAATTATTGGGTTGACTTTAAATAATATAAGGGCGTTAATATAGATAAATCGAAGGCAAAGCTAAAATACTATCTATAATAGAAGATTTAAGGTGAGGAGAAGAAAAGGAAGAGAATTAAATATATACGTATAGATCCGAATAAATACCCTAATGCGTAAGCGATAGTAGGACCTATATACAGGTCGCTAATAACCAATTCCTTTACTCGTATCCCCCTTTACCTATATAACAAATAAAAGTAAACACCTTTAATAGGCTTAGAGCCCGCCTTGGCCAATCTTGGCACGAACCTTCCATATCACTCGTTCCTCCAACCTTCGTAATACCTTATAGCACCTCATAGCACCTCGTAACACTAGTCCTCGCATGGGGGTATGGCGGTCATAGCGGCATAGCCGGACCGGCGCTGTTACACCTAGGGCTCTTATTAATAGAATCTCTATAGCCTCTATTCGAAGGAAGGCCACCCCCCAACCGGCGCCCGCTCTAAAGCCCTCTTCCGTCCCCGAGACCGAGTCTATTTTAGAGCCCGCTATTGCTAAACCCGCTCTAGAGCCCGCTATTGCCGAGCCCGTTCTAGAGTCCGTCGTTATTAAACCCGCTCTAAAGTCCTCAATCGCGGAATTATCTCTAATTACGGCTAAAATCGACCCTAAAACCGGCTACCGAGCCGTCCTTACCCCTGTTAAAGCGCTAATAGCTAAGAGAGCCGAATTAAAGATTGGTATTACTAGTATAACCGCTTTCCTTATTAAAATTAAAAACCCTACGCTCTATAAACCTCACGTCCGCTTCGACGGCCGACGCGTCTCTACGGGTATAAAGCGCCCCTATATTCCTCGCCGTTACCGAAACCCCGACTGCGACTTCGACTCTAATAATATTCGGGAATTTAATATAATTATTTTTAATTATATCTACGAATTATAGGGACTATAACCGTACGTTACGAATTATATTCAAATCGAAAAATTAGTAGCTATAGTAGAAATCTAGGATATAGATTTAACTGAGAAGATAATTAATAATATTATAGAGGGTAATAGTTAATACTATAAAGAAAATCTCCCCTCCGTTCTTTATAATTTTATTAACGAAATAATTAGTATTTATTTATTAGAGGACTCCCGCGAGGCCGCGATTTTTACTAAGGCTATCTACTTTATTGGAAATTTCGACGAAGATATACTGCTCTACGAAGAGATAATCCGATAAATATATTTAATTAAAATCTCTAAGGAGGATGTAAAGAAATTTCTCGATAAAGTAGATCGTCCTGTAAAAACTAAGGATAAAATTCTCGAAATCTTAAGGAAATCAAAAGGCCGCCGCTATATCGATAAAGTAGCAACTTTTCTCCCCTCTTTAACAAATAAAGTCCTTCTATACTATTCGTATAATTATAAAATCGAATTCAAGCCGGGCGAAACCCCCCCTAATATATAATTGCGATGAATATTGCTTATCGAAGCCGTTATAATTAAGAAGTAAATCGACGATAATTTGAAGAAGAAATTCATCTGCCTATTATAATCTATAACTACTTCGCTTATCCTATTAATTAAGAAATTAAGTAGCGGTATTTGTATTTATATAAATTACTATAATATTAATAATATAACGATAAAGATTCAATACCCGTTACTATTAATTAAAGAGACCTTTAACGCTATCTATAAGGCTAAAATCTTTATTAAATTCGATATTATTATAGTATTTAATAGGATACGTATTAAAGAGGGCTACGAATAATTAATAGCTTTTATTACCCGTTTTAGCCTTTATAAATCTATTATATACCCGTTCGGATTATAAAGAGTATTAAAGACCTTTTAGAATTATATTAACAACGTTTTATATAATATCTTCAATATTTATATTACTACGTACTTCGATAATGTCCTAATTTATTTAAATAACGAAGAGGAATACGAAAAATATATTAGAGAAGTCTTATAATAAATAATTAAAATAGATTTCTAGATTAATATTGATAAATACGAGTTTTATATTACCCGTACGAAGTATTTAGGTCTTATTATTACCCCGAGAAGTTTCGAAATAGACCCCGAAAAAGTTTTTATAATTACGACGTAGGAAGTTCTAAATTCTAAGAAGGCGTTATAGCGCTTTTTAAATTTCGTTAATTTCTATCGTCGTTTTATTAAATATTTTTCAATTATTACCGGCCTACTATACGAATTAATTAAAAAGACGGTCGTAGATTAATATTAGATAGAGTAGTACTAGAAGTCTTTCGAAGCCTTTAAAAAGGCTTTTAATAGTAGATTTATACTTCGTATCTACGACTAGTCTAAATAGACCGTCGTCGAAACGGACGCTTCTAATTAGATTTGCAACGGCACCTTATTATAATACAACAAAAAGGGTATCTTCCGCCCTATCGCTTACTTTAATCAACAATACTCTTCAACTAAATATAATTATAATATTTATAATAAAAAGTTATTCGCTATTATTAAAGCCTTAGAGGAGTGGCGTCCCGAATTAAAAGGCGTATAAAAACTATTCGAAATCTTTATAAATTATAAAAGTCTAAAGACTTTTACTATTAATAAGCAATTTACCCCTTATTATATACAATAATCCTAATTCCTCTCTCGGTTTAATTTTATAATTAAATACCGACCGGACTCGTTATAAATACACCCTAATACTTTAAATTAGAAGCCGGAGGACTTGTTTAAGGACGTAGCCGACGAGCGGCTACTAATTAGGAATAAAGTCCTATTTAATTATAATATTTTCGTTAATAGAGCCTTCGTTTTAGAAAATAGAAGGGAAGGGATCGAAGTCGACGTCGGCACCGAATATATTTATAAACTAGAAATTATAGACGAGAAATCTACCGATAATTTAATTGTAGAAAGTTATAGGAAATTAACCTTCCTATAAGACGTTATAGTTTACCTATTAAACTTTAATTATAAAATATAATTTAAAGAAATTAGAAATTAAATAAAAAAGGTATTCTTCGCCGAGTATAAGGCAATCTAGGGACGGGCGTACCGTTGTAGCGCCGTTTTTATTAACCCTATAAATACCGGGCTTTAATTGTAATTCCTTTACTATATTTACGACTCGCCTTTAATTAGGCACCTAAATTGTAAAAAGACTTATTCGTTACTCTCGTAATCTTTCTTCTAACCGGGGATATATATTACCGTTAAAGTATATTATAAAATTTATTTAATATATATAAAGTCCAAACCGTTGTAGTATACCCCCTATAATTTCTTAAAGCCTTTAATAATACTATTCGCGAATTAAAAGGATATTTCGGTAAATTATATTACCCCGCTAATACCCTACGTCTATCGAAGCTAAGAGTTTAAATATATTGCTATAGTAATTAACCGGTTAATTAAAATATAGTATTTTATCCCTACCGTTAATCTTATAGCCGAAGAATTAATAGACCGCTTTATCGAAAAGGTCTATAGTATTTACGGACTTCCGGACTCCGTCGTCTTTAACCGAAATTCTTAATTTATTTCCCAATTCTAGAAAGCCTTATTATCCCGCTTAGAAATAGCTTTCAAGCCCTCTTCTATATTCTACCCAACTACTAACAATTAAATTAAACGTATTAATATAGAAATAGAGAAATACCTTCGCCTCTATATTAATTAGGCGTAAAATAATTAGGTAAATTGGCTACCAATTGTAGAATTCGCTAATAATAATCTAATTTCTAAAATTACTAATATTTCCCCTTTTTTTATTAATTACAACTTCTACCTTCGTATAGGCATTAAATTAGCCAAACCTTATCTTCTAAATATATTTGTATAATAATAAATAGAGTATTTCAAAACTAACGAAATCGCCAATCGCTTTAAAGAAGTCTTAAATTATATTACAGATTATATAAAGCGAATTTAGTAACAGTATAAGGACAATACTAATATTCGCCGGTCGAATACCTTAAGGTATAAAATAGGAGATAGAGTCCTATTAAATACGGAGAATCTCGAAACCGGTCGCCTATACGCCAAACTTACGCCCTTATTTAAAAATCCCTTCAAAATCTTTAAAGCAGACAATTATAAAATTACACTCAAACTCCTAATTAATATAAAATATAGCCCAACCTTCTATATTAATAAAGTAAAACTATAGGACGAGGTCGGTATTCCCGGGCAAACGGCCGTAGAAAAACGGGACGTTCGAGTGAATTATAGCCGGATTATAAAGAGGATTAATAATAGGGAGGATTTAATCGAATACGACTTCGAGAAATTCGATAGCTATTAGAAGAATGAAAAAAGCTATTAAAAGTATTATGTCGTTTAGGGACCCCCTTATAACCCATTATAATAACTACGCGCTAATATAATTATAGCCCCCGACGAAATATAGAGGTTCTACGAAGTATACCTAAATAAGCCGTACCCCCTAAATTAGGCGGCGGCGGAGAAGAGGTAGAAACGGTTACTAGAAAAAACTAGGCCGGCCGTAGAAACGGAAGCCTTAATTAGAGAATATAGATACGGAGGATCAGAGGCGGAACAGAAGGCTCTAGCCCTACGACGGAGGTTACTATAGTATATAATAGTAGTGGCCGTAGAAGTATTTCGAGGGCAAATTATTCGTTTAATAGGGATTTCTATCATTTTATATAATATTAATCAGCTATATAATTTCTTTTAATCGGGGGAAGTATTATAGGGCTAGCCTATATTATACGTATTCGCTTACATACCTTATACCAGCGCACAATAGCTTTTAAGATTACTATCGCTATTAGACGACTAGCCAATAGCGGCCCGCTAAGGACCTACATCGGATCTACTACTAGCCGCCCTCATAAGGCTAATCTTCTAGGCACTCGTCTACACTCTCCTCCTTTCTCCTTCGTGCAATTACGTATAATCACATCTACTATCTACCCTTTACCCGTGATATATATATTATTAATACTATTAAAGCCTTAAGAAGTTCGTACGTTTAATCGAAGTTATTTAGAGGTATAGTAGGAAGGGTAGGGATGTTACTAATCCAATTATACTATATAGTATACTTATTGAAGCGCTTATTCCTTTATTTATATTAAAGGTTCCGTTAGGAAGGAATAAGTGATTCTTTTATATTGGGCCAGAATACAATTAATTGCGGAGCCGGAGTCTCCACTCCCTCCCCAATTAGGAAATTACTAGGACACAGTGTTAATAGTAGCTCCAAAAAGCTACGAAATATCTTGCAATCGATACCACTCCCCAACCATTGCGTGCATCGGGGTGTAACCAGGTGCAAAATGTTCGCCTTCTTTTTCTCATCATTTTGATACCTCGTATAGGTTATATAGAGGTCTGGTTGTTGAGAAAAATCGAAAAGAAGAGGTTTTTATTAAAATACTACTAGCAACTAGTTGCAAAATGACGGCCTTCTCTTTCTCATCATTTTGGTACTACTTGCACGTTATACCGATAAAGGGTTATCGAAAGAAATAGAAAAAGGCTAATTAGGAACGAAAATTTCTATTTATATAAGTAGAAAAAACGAACTTTATTAATATAAATTAATTAGGTTAGTGGCTTAATGGTTCTAGTAATTACTTCTTTTCTTGAGGTTGTTCGTTCGATTCTAATTAAAGTCAAATTTTATTTTGAGAATAATATAAATATAAATGTAAATGTAAATATAAATATAAATATAAATATAAATGTAAATAAAAATAAAAATAAATGTAAATATTAATAATGAATTAAGAATTCCAAAAAAAAATTAAAAAAATAAATGTAAATATTAATAGTGAATTAAGAATTCCAAAAAAAAAAAAAAAATTARAAAAAAAAAAAAATTTCCCARAAATTTTAAAAARAAACTAARAAAAARAGTTTAATAAAAAAAAAAAAAAAAAAACCCACCAAAAAAAAATTTTTTAATAAAAACCTTAGAAATTAGGAAAAACGGATTTTTTTAAAAAWAAAGCCCCTTTGAAATTAARAAAAAAAAAAAGGGAAAAAAAAAAAAAAAACCCTCCAATTTTAAAAAATRAAAAAATTAAACTTAAAAATTAAAGAAAATATGAAAAAGAGTTTTTTTTTAAAAAAAAAAAAAAATCTTAAGCGCTTCACTGTCTCCCTCGGGCACAACCCAGCTCCGCCTAAGGGAAGACTATTTTTCTAATTATTATCGTATAATATTTAATTACTTTTTATTATTTACTCTATATTATTATATAAAAGGCCGGTAGAGGTAATAAGGTTAATTAGGACATCGGAATAATACTATACGTCTATTATCTTTACTTTTATTATCTTATTATATATTATTAGTATAATTAATTCTACTGTTCCTATATAGTATAAATATATAGAATTACCATTGCCTACGACATATTTAAAGCGTTCGTTAAGTGGTTCTATATGTGTAAACCATTTGAGATGGTTGAATATATTAGTAGCGCACCTAGAATCGTAGAGAACTTTATCACGTAATATATTATTGTTATTAATATTATTATTTACTTTAAGAGCTTATTGGATTTTAGCGTTTGTATTAACTACGGGCTCTACTAAAAATCCTAATCAGGATTAAAATCCTTATAGCTCAACGCTATAAAATTATTAATACTATTATATAAAAGGGAGCTCTTTAATAAAGGGTGAGTAAGGCTATTATTCGTATTAGCCGTAGCCGTAGCCGTACTAGACTTTACTTCTAATAACTCCTTCTTTTTCCTCTATATATTTAATACTTTCTCCGGGTTATATATCTAATAGTTTAGAATCTTTAAGTATCTATAATAGCTACAATCGAAATATTTATAGCCTTTGGTAATATCCCTACTATACGTAAAGCATTTCTCCATCTCTCTCTTCTTATCCTTATTATCTTTGTCGTTATTAGACTTATTAGTATTATTAATTTGTATAGAAATATTAAGGGTTAGGTTTCTTTTCTCACTATTACTAATAGTACTAAACTTGTCTAAAAAGACTAAAGGAACCAACTTCTTTATTTCTATATCCGCTGCCTAGAGGCGGGCCTTAATAGAGTATTAGACCTTAATTATATTGAATAGAATAACTATTTCGAAATCCTCGTCAATATTAAAATCGGCATCGGTTATACGTTTACGACAAACGTTATATTATTATAAGAATAATTCTATTATATCAAACGACTCTCTCTTAAATAATAGATATTTTTAAAGGACATTAACTCTAACTTCGTCTATTACTTTCGCAACTGCTTTCAAAACTAATTAGTAATAATAGTTAGGATCTCTATCTCTAGGATTCCAACCGTTAATCTAAAGGGTTATTCTAATATTTTCTACTTTCAAGGTATTATAAATAGCGGCAACTACTCTAGCTCTATTAAATCGCCACATTTCGTATACTATTGAATCCTTATCTTTAAGTTCCGGCTTATCCTTAGGACTAAAAATATAGTCTATAAAGTTGGCGTAGTCCAATACGACTTAGAGAGCTAACTCCTAATCGCCTAGATTTCTCTCGCCTTTAAGTTGAATAAAGGTTGCCGTATCGGCGATATTATTAATATTATTTGAGGTCGTCATAATTAGAAGTATTGTTGATTATTCAGAAGTCTTATTATAGGGTTAACTATCGTCTTAATAAATAATTTTCATAGATGTTAGTAGATCGTCGACTTAGAAGTTTGTTAGGAAGCTCGTCTGATTTAGAGGGGTTGTCAGGGCGTGAATCGCATCGCTAACTTGATAGAATAATTGTCAGGGCGTAAATCGCGTCGCTGACTTAATAGAATGATTATTGGTTGTTGGGAGGTCGCGTCGATTAGCGTTGCGATAGAGGGCTCATAACCTATAAAATAGATTACGAATAAAGGGAATGATGATGTATTGAGAGAGAGATCTAGTTAACTGAGGCTGGAGGGGATCGCCAGCTATATAGAGCTGGCGATCAAAGAACGAAGGTCTGCAAAGGAGGGGATTCTGGGACGTGCCAGAACCGCTGTCAAAGAGGGTGCAGGGCAAAGGCCCTGCAGCGCAAAGGACTAGCGGTCTGGGCAGCAAACGGGCCCAGAAATCTCACACTTGTTGTTGGAGGGTTGACACTTGCTCTTGTAGGCGAGCGTTCTTCCGACGTAACTCGGCTACCTCTTAGATTAGTTTCGTCGTTTGTTCGTCTATCTTGTTAATGGGTCGTCGGGTTAAGTTTTTAAGGAACCAAATAATGTGTGCGTCAAGGATGATGGATAGTACTCGTAGGCTTGAGGAAAAAAATGTTGTTGTTTGGGATTTAGTTTAACACAACGTCTCCCCCCTTCATGATCCATGTGAGCCCATCGAAGTAGAAGAACACTCCAAGTTCCATATCAACCTCCAGTGTGAATACACAACAAGTCTCGTCTCTAGTAGGTACCTCTTGGTAGGTAGGCATATGACTTTGCGCGTTGCTTGCTTGCTTGCTCGCCGAGAGGTCAGATTCTGTCGAACCGAGGCCAATTAAGGTCAAGACAACCGATGGGGTTGTTGAAGCGGTATGAGCGCTCTTCCTGTCCCTCCTGTTGTCATTATCTGTGGTTAGTCGGTGGACCAGGAACGCTTGTGAAGCGACAACGGAAAGAAGCATTATGGTACATACGTTTCTCGGAGCGACCAACGTCGCCACGTCCTCCTTGAACCTTTGAAACCAGGCCGAGTTCTCCTCATTGAACCATTTGACGCCGTCGGGGTCAGTCAGACAGGTTCGCACAACGGCCTTTTCCAGATGGCGGAACCCGCGCAGGCTCTTGATCCGCTCCGAGTGATGGTCATCGTAGTAGCTGGCGGCAATTCCATTGAAGCCATACATCCCAGCGTTGAATGGCTGCAGCATTTGCGGGTCGTTTTTCCCATCCTCACGCCACTTCCTCCAGATACTATTCTCGAACCAGATGTCGTCGCAGACAATGTCCAGTGTGATTGCGTTCTGGAAGCGGGTCTTGAGACACTTCATGACGATGTTGAGGTTGGTATTGGTCCGTTCCAGATCGTCAATTCCCCATTCTTCAAGTTCCTCCTGCTCCTCCAAGGTATCCTTGGGGTGTTCGACGTTGACCCAGCGAAGACAGACGTGTCTGGCCTGGGTCTTGAGGAGGTAGGAGTTCTGGATCAACTCCAGAGCCTTTCTATCGTTGTCTCCGAGGTACATCTCGAGGTCAGGGTAATATCCCGAGAGATACTTCCGGAGGTTATCGTGACCCCATCCCAGATAGATCTGGGTGGTGTGAAAATACTCAGCGTAAGCCTCGTTGCGGATCCGACGGCAAACGGCGCCCAGAGTGCAGATCGCCGATATCTGGGCCTTTAGGTATGTGACCTCTAGCTTATAAGCACAACGACGGACCAAGTATTTCTTCTCGCAAGGAATGGTCCATAAGTGCTGGTAGATCTGCAGTCGGACCTCGACTGGGAGGCGAAGCAGTGGAGACTCGGGCTGATAACTCATGTTGATCGGTTTTGGTGCGGACAATGAGGGCATCATGGGGTGAACGCCGTGGGTGATGTTGTAGCTTCTCTTGATACAGGTGGATGGGTGCAATAGATCAGTTGGGGGTGGAAAAGAGGACAACAAAAAAGGAGGAATCGAAGCCAGGGCAGATTATAAATACTACCAGGAATGCAATACAGGTGAATAAAAATGCGCAGTGAATAGAAACGCCCAGTGAATGGGAACCCCGGTGAAGGGAACCCAGGGCACGGATTTTCAACATGTTGTAAGAAGGTTTATGCTGAGGGGAGGTGAAGGGCGAAGGGCGAAGTATATATAGAGAACCTGAGGCATGCCGGAGGAGTGGAAAAGGTTGGGTACTCGTCCTATGCTTGATCAATACTTCAGACGGTAGGTATATAGAAACGCAAAATGATACTGCTCGTTCAAATACTAATAAGAATTTGGAGCGAGCGGATATAAAGCCATGCGCGGTGGCTACGGTGTCGCATTCGCAACCCCTTTGCCGGAAAGGGGCCTACTCATTTCGACAACAGAAACTACCTGCAGTCGCGGTATCTCGCCGTTTTAGCCTCCAGAGCCTTGAGGTTCTTTTCTGCTTCAGTCACTAGGCCGCCGTTTATTTGTTTTGTCACCCCTGGCCAGCTCATCCGGTTAAGAATTCAACAACCCACAAACTGACGTTTTTGACTTCTTCTTCTCACAGCTGCACTACCACTGGGGCGGTTGTTGGATGTGGTCACGATAAAGCTTTGCTAGGTAAATTACAAACATCTCTACACCAGCTTTATCTTCTCCTGAACTGCATCCATGACACTGCTTCAACATGACATCAAGTCTCTCTCCTGGAGATAGTGAAAATCATGGTATAGGACATGAACTAAGAGTGAAGGAATGTCCGCCGCTCCCAGATGTTGGTGTATTTCCCCTCTGCCTTCCCCCCTCCATAATACATGTAGGCCCCTTCTCAAATCTCAACTGTAGATTGTAGAGTGTAAACACATACCTGTCAAGTTGTAGGCAGGTATCTCGCCATGCGCCTCGCAGGATTGATGAGATGCTATCCAGACATCGTGTGGTCAAGGAGTGGTCAGTGCCGAGAAACCGCCACTTCCCCTGAAGTTGCCATATTAGGAGGTCGAACCAAAGACAGTTCTTGCGTGAAAAGTTAGATTTTGTATGACCGGGGCCAACGGAGATAGAGGCCGCCGATGTGGTTCTTGATGATATACGATCGGTCTTCGTGTCCTTCCTGTTACCCGATTCATTGATGTTGGTTAGTGCACGAGGATCGGTTGGGAATAGGAAGTGACGACTGAATGGGGTAGTGTGGGAAAAGGTTCCTCTAGAGCGGGATACAACAAGGCATGGGACAGTATTGCCCTTTGTGATTGTAAGCGTACGTACCTTGCGCGAATCGACCAGCGTAGCGACGTCCTCTTTAAACCTACGGAACCATGCCGACTCTTCATGGTCCTTGAACAATCTCATGCCCCTGGGATAGGTCCGCCGAAGAACAGTCCGCACAACCGCTTTCTCCAGCCTGCGGAACGACAAATTTCTGATCCTTTCCGAATCCCGGTCGCCGTAATAGCTCTCGGACATATTGAAGTTCTCGGTGATGTTGATTGGCGGGTAGAAAAGTTGAACAAGGAACAAGTTCCAAAACGCATCATCACAAGGATTGATGTCGCAGATAACATCCAACGTGATGGCATTCGGGAAGCGGGTCTCTAAGCATTCCATGGCAATCTTGTGATTGTCGCGCATCCGTTTCGTAGCGAAATATCGGTCTTGCTGTACTCTGCTCATTCCCGGCAGCACCAGCGGCTCGAACGGCGGGACATCGACCCAGTGTAGACAAATGTGTCGAGCCTGCGTCTTGAGCAGGTAGGACGTTCGAATGAGCTCCAGAGCCTCCCTGTCGTGCTGGGAGAAGGGTCTCATCTCCCAGAAATCAAAGTAGCCCCATCCCAGATAAATCTGGGTAGTATGGAAGTATTCCGCATACGCCTCATTGCGGATCTTTTGGCAGATGGCACCGAGTGCGGAGATTGCTGACAGCTGAGCTTTTAGATATGAGACCTTTAGATAAAGTAGCCCCGTGTAACACTTGAGGAAGTGTTCCTCATGGGAAATGGTCCAGATATGCTGGTAGATTTGGAGGCGGAGCTCAATTGGGAGGCCAAGCAACGAAGGCTTGGGTGCAGAACTCATGTTGAACGCCTTCGATGCGCGGCAAGTGAGGGAGGGTGACAAGGAGGTCGAGGGTCTAGCTGTAGTTGGTCTCGTATATAGGCAGATGACTAGCAGATGCCTGATACTCTGCGCCTGTCAGCCGGTTAGTTATTCTGTGTTAAGCGGGACCATGTTTTTGATGATGAATGACATACCCGGTTTTCCTTCGGTGTCAACAAGTACTTCGTGGGTTGAGTGGAGTTCGGTGCGTTGAGTGTGACTGACCAGTGACTGGTGAAGTTGCCCGATTTCTTGTAGTTCGTGCTTCTGAAGAGGTGCAGTACACTGCTGAACAGGCCAAGAAGGTTGACCTGGACAGCAGAGGTTGGAAAGACCTGACAGAAGCAGTGGTTGAGGGTGATGTTGTGGGAGGTGGAAAGGCGACAACAGAAGAAGAGGCTTGGTTCTGATGTGGCAAAAGAAGAGAAGAAACGAAAACCTGGGCAGCCTAAGAATCCTAACAGGAAGGGAGTGCAGGTGAATTGGAAGTCTAGTGAAGGGAACCCAAAGCACGGACTTCCAACAAGATGGGATGGAGAGGGAGGTGAAGGAGGCTGGAAGTAAGAAGTAGATAGTAGAGAACCTGAGGCCTGCCGCGGAAGGGGGAAAGTCTGGGCACCCGTCCTGGGTTTGACAAATCCTTAAGATAGAAACATGATACTGCCCGTTCAAATCCTCACAAGCATTGTATGAAGTGTGGCACACAAGGCAAGCCATCTCAAGGCAAGTCAAGTCAAGTCAGGGTAAAATGTGGGCAAGTCAGGGGGTTGACTTGCCTTGTTAACTTGCATATTGCATATCCTCCCTTTTTTTCATCAGACATACACCCTTCCGGCACATTCAGTGTGCGTTTTGGTGCGGTAACCCGGGAGAAAATGCACGTGCAAAGATTTATGCAAGCCAACTTGGCAATGCAAATCAAGTAACAAGGCAAGGCAAGTTTAGAATTATCCTGAAAAGGCAAGGCAAGTCGGACCCCTAACTTGCCATGACTTGGCTTGTGTGCCATGCTGATTGTATCTCCCGGCACACCCATCTACAACCCACTCCCAAAAACCTCATCCTTCTTCGTCTTCCGGTCCCACACCACCTGACCATCACTCCTCCGCTTGAAATACACAATCCGATGCTGGGGGATGAACTCCTCATCAGTCTGCTCCGTCTTCCACATATCCAGCACCCTCTCCTTCACTCCCAAGAACCGATCCTCGTAGCCTACCACGTAATCCGAACTATCAATGGCCGAGTCCCAGCGCAGTCTGTTCATCACATCCGCTGCCGAGCGGAGCTTTGGGCCTGGCTCTAGTCTTGGCTGCTGCGGCTCTTCTGGAGTTTTCTTGTTCTTGCCCTTCTTCTTCTTAGGCACAGCTTCATCGAGGTCCTCGAGCAGGGAAGCATCTTCCTCCTCGTCGTCATCGGCGTCAGAGTCTGACTCGTCTTCGCCGGGGGTGTACTCTCCGACCCAATCGTTGCGAGTGTCCAGCTGGAGGTTACCGAGCTCAGAACGCTTGACCACGCTGGCACTCATCCAGCTGTTGGAAGCATCGAAGTACTTCTCGTCGGAACGGATGGCTTCTTCGAATCGTTGAAGGGCGGTTTGGATTGAGCCAAGGGCGAGTTTGAGGTCTTCTTTGCTGGTGTTGGTGTCGGCGTCCAGGCCGAGGAGGTAGGAGGCTTGGTAGTCGCGGGGTCCGGTGCCTTCTGTTGCGGTTTGGTCGTCGGTTTCGGCTTGTTGAAAGGCAGCGTCGGCCTCGACAAAGCGAGCAGGCCACATCCGGACATAAACCCCCGGTGCTCTCCTGTGGAGATCAACGAGCAGCATCACACACCGACTCTCCAACCAACCCACCAACTGCGCTCCCTTCGACGGCGACAGTCCCCAATACTGCACATCAACCTTGACATAGCTCTTATACCCCGTCAAGAACTCCTCCGCACCACTTCCCTCCAAGAACTCCTTCCAACTCTTCACCTCTTCCTTCAACAACAAATCCCTTGCCCGTTCGAACTCCTCCTTCAGCGTCCTGACACTCCAAACACTCGCCTGCCCGCTCGTATTCAGTCCCGGCCCAAACCACCCAAGCACAACCATCGCCTCCCTCCCCGTCCGTCTATACACCTCCTTCTCCCCTCCCTTCTCCCGTTTCTGCCTGAACCAAGGACAAACCTCATCATACACCATATCCTTCTCCCAGTCGAACTGAGCATACTCCTCAAAGAAACTCGTCACCAACTCCTCCACCCCAACACCACTAACCCCACCCCTTAAAGCAAGAGCCTTATACACCCTCGCCAACATCACAGAGATCTGAATCCCCCCCAAATACCCAAACCGCTGAGCATACACCCCCCTCCGTTTAGCCCAGGTTCTCACAGCCCTATGCGCCTGCCTAAACACCGCCAAATCCGGCACTGTCCGGCGCAAATAATCCAGATCCCTTGCCGCCTTAAGTTTCGTCAGCGTCAGCGCCGGTAGGCTCCAGACTGCGTTGCCAGGCGGGGCTGTAGATAAAATGCGAGGCCAGTGGGAAGCAATGTGTGCTGCTGGACAGTATTGCAGGTCGAATTTGATTTGCGAGATGGAGAGCTCGAGCATGGTGCCGGTTGAGGAGTAGATGCGCCGGAGGATTTTGGGTTGGTATTGGGAGAAGAGGGGGGAAGAGGAAGCGCGCCGGAGACGTTGGATGGCGAGGGAGAAGAAGGTGGAGGTGGAGAAGGGACCGATTGCTAGGACGTCGATGTCGGAGGAGGAGGTGTGGACGCTGAGAGCGAAGGAGCCGACGGGGGTTATGATGAGGGGTGGTTGATTTGATCGAGGTTTGGTTTCGGAGGTGGTAGTAGGGTCGGTGGTTGATGGTTGGGGAGACTGGTTGGGAGGAGTGTCGAGGAGGATGGCCTTGAGGGCTTGGAAGGCTGCTTTGCGTTTGGCTGTCTCTTCATGCGAAGGAAAGATGTTGAGCTCGGCCATGGCCTCTTTCAGCGATCCTGGCTCGGAGAGACGGCCGTCGGGTGGTGTAACCAGTTTGATAGACGTCTCCAGAGCAGTAACACCGCTCTTTTCCTCGGTCGTCTTCTCAGTCTGCTCAGTAGTATCTTGCTGAACAACCTTCAAAAGACATCTCACCCCCCAATGATCACTCGCATACTGTCCCATCTCATGCCCCTCTCCCTTTTCCTCATCAGCCTTGACGAACCCAAACCGATTAAACCTACCGATCCTCAACACTTGTTGGCCCCTGACCAGAATCCGATCATACCTCTGCGGCCGCATATTCCCTCCACTACCCACCACCTTGGCTGCGACATCATTCCTCATTGGATCGTATGTAGCTCCTTGCTCGCCGGCACACAACCTATTTTCTTCCCCTTCTTCGTCCATGTCGTCCATAATGTCCTCCTCTTGTTGAACCAGTCCTTCGCCCAAAGCAGCTCTTCCCACCACCCAAGCGTCCTCCATCCCCACCTCTTCCTCCCTCCATGTTCTCTCGATACTATTCAGTGTCGCCACTGTTTCCCGGGAAATCTTCCCGGATTTCACAGCTTGCTCAACAGTCCAGCTTGAGGATGTCAGGTTGAAGTCCCCAGCAACCACCCACGGATTCCGCGGGTACTTCTCCTTCAAATGCCCAATCACCCGCTGTATCTCCCCCTTCTTAGCGGCCACAGTCATGTCCGTCAATCCATGACTCAGATGAACCGCCGCCAATACCAGGGGGTAGACGGGGTTGTTTCCATGGATGGTAGGGAACCGGGCAATGACAGAACCTTTGTGTTTCCTGGCAAAAGGGAGCCAGGACCAGGAGAAGGGGTGTTTGGACAGGATGACTTGGTTGAGGAAGTTGGGAAGGGGAGATGCATTGGGTTGAGAGGGTGAGGGGTGGGAAACGTAGGGGTAGAGGAGTCGTAAAGCCTGGGATTCGGGAGATATGTTGGACGGGGAGAGGAGGAAAGAAAGGAAAGAGTCGGTGACTTCTTGCAGGAGAAGGATATCTGCTTTTGAGTCGGGGGATAGGAGGTTGCGGAGGATGAGGCGGTATCGAGCTTCTTGGCTGGTCGAAGGAGAAGAGTGCTCGAAATCAGCGAGGACGTTCCAAGATGCTATACTTAGTAGCTCTGGCGTCTTTGCCTCTTCCTCTTTTTCTTCCTCTCCCCCTTCCTCCCCTTCCCCTCCCTTCTCAGCACCATCCCTCACCCAAACCCCCCTCCCCTCCTCAAACCTCCAAGTCCTCTGCATCTCCTCCCCATCCCCATCCTCCCCCTTCCACCCCCCTTCCACTTCAAACACCCTCTCCCACTCAATCGGACTTCCATAAACCTCACTCCCCAACTCGTCTCCCAACCGAATCTTCCCCCAAATCTTCATCTTCCCCTTATCAGGACCATCGCTCTGATCCCTAACCAACACCCAAAGCTCCTCAACCTCCCACTCCACTGTGGACAACAAATTAACCTTCTCCACCAGAAATTTGTGCGCTGAGGACTCGCGGTCGTCAGATTGGGCGATGGTTAGGTGCGGTTTGTACTCTTTTTCCCTTCCTTCGCCTTCGGCCTGGTGTCCCAACGCACTGAGGATATCCCCTCTCAACTGGGACAAGTTACTCAGATGCCCGGCTTGCGCTTGGTCTTTGTCGTAGCGGTAGATGGTATTTTGCTTTCGATGTTCGAACACTCCCACACTATCCAGCTTAAGCCGGATTTTATCCTCCTCAAACACCGGGCCCCCTCCTCCATCTCCTCCCCCTCCTCCTCCCTCTAACTTCCCCCCATCCGGCCCCGTCCATGCCTTCAGTCGCGAATCCCACCTCACCCCCCTCCCCTCATTCCTTTTCCTTCTCCCCTCCAAGATCCCAAATGTAGCCATAGTCGCGGCATCTTCCAGATCATCTGGGGAAACGAAGGGGTAGACGAGGTTAATGTGCGGTGGCCATTTAGTGTATGCTTTGTCGTAGAGGGAGCGAAGGGCGTTGATGGACCCCCAAAGATGGGGAGGGGGGATTATGGCGAGGGCTGTGGAGTGGGACGTTAGGGGGGGTGTCCAAGTGGGTTGTTGGGGGTTGGATGAAGTGGATGTGGAAGGGGTTTCTTTGGACGCTTCTTGGGACGCCATTTTGTAGTGTTGATGCTGGGTTTGATGATGATGATGATGATGGATGTAGGTTTGATGGTTGGTTTGGTTGGTGGTTGTTGAAATGGAAAACAGCAGGGTAGGTAACAATCGTGGCGCTTGCTGTTTTCGTTCGCAATGCAGACAACAGAAACGCAATCAACCGTGTGTATCCAAACCCTCACCAAAAAATGACAGACAACGAACGATCTTATATGAAAAAATACGATTATTTACTCGTATCTCTCATCCGCCCCTGCCGTCAAGGCTGTGTAAAGGTTCAAGTGAAACCAACCGCATGACTTCCCGCTGACATCGATGTTGAACCCCGCAGTGCTTACTCCTCTTCCCCTCGTAACGGTGAACATCGCACAGCCTACCTCAGAGATGAACCGTCTTTCAATCCTGGAAAACAGCAAGATGGAGAAATTAAGCGGGTTTCATGAGGTTGACTCTTTCGGCATCCTTTGACCCTGGAAAAAGTTTGAAGATTTGCCAAACAAACCCATGTTAAATGGAGACAACGGCCCTGGTCAAGGCTGGTCAGTCAGGCCGAGTGACTCACAAAGACTTGGGTTTGTTGGCCCCTGTTGATGATCTGTTCGATACGAGTTACAGGCACGGCAAAATATGCTCCCAACAGAGACCTCACTGTCGACAAGCATATACGGAAACTCAATTGACTGTGTACGTTTTATGTGGCATCCTAAAGCAAAGTAAACAATTACCTATCCATAAACAAGACATAAACTATGTACCTATTCGCTTCCATTTGAACAAAGATAACATGATAAGCATGAGTGAAACGCTTCTGTAACCACGAATAATCGCGAGCATACAGTAATAACAAAACGCTGAGTATCTTTTTTGTTTTCCAAAACCCTTCGACAGCTTAATATGCAAATTAGATTATTCTAGACAAAGATTGATGATGTTCCCATAAGTGTGTAAAAAAAAGAGAGAAAACCGATAGCGCGCATATGCCAAAAAGCGAGTTCTTTCCAAAATGTCTTGTTCAAGTTCTTCAATAACCCATTTCCCCCGTGTCGAGTTCGTAGTTCGTAGTTCATACGTACGACATCAACATCACAGCAACTACAACTGGCCAGACAAGAGTGCTTCGGTAGCTGTTTCGTTCATCGGGTTAGCCATCATTCCTCATCAGTTGTCTCAGTTGGGGGAAAGGCAAGAATACATACCACTGTTGATATAAGGCCTCCTCGAATCCAGCGGGATGCCAAACCTCCTCTCCAATTCCTGCTTGATTCCCTTCTTGGTAACAGTCATCAAATCCGCCGTCCTCAAAATCTCGCGAATCTCCGCCAACAGCGCATCATCGCTCGGCATACCCGCCAGGCTGGTCATCTCCATCTCCTGCTGCGAGGGAGTATGGCCCATGAACTGGGACCCGCCGAACTGGGAGTGGCGGTTACCGGCCATCAACATCTCGGAGTTGGCGAAAGACATGCGGCTACCGTTATTAACGGGCAGCGGTGTCTTGTCGGAGTAGCCTCCGAGAGGGAAGCCGGTGGTCGAACCAGGGCGGCTAGCGTAGTTGTAACCGCCGCCGTACTCGGACATGGCAACGTTGTAAGGGTTCTTGGTGGCGTATGAGTATCCGGAGATCTCGGAGCGGACGTCGTCGTTGTTGCCGCCGTGGGAGGTCTGGGCTTCCCAGAGCTCGGCCTGGTACTCCTCCCACTTCTTCTTGGGGATGCTGGCGGGGTCGAACTTGCCCTCGTCGGAGATGACGATCTTCTGACCCGCTTCGCCAGCAACGACACGAGTGTTACCCCAGTTGAAGTCGTCCATGTGCCAGAAAGAGTAGAGGGGAAGGGCGAAACTGTAGACGGGAACGGCGATAATGTAGAGAACCATCCAACCGATCATTTCCCACTTGCGACGCAGAGTGAAGATGATAGCTTGCAAACCGTAAATCGCACCAAGGAGAATGAAGGCTGTGATGGGTACGACAGTAGCGTTACGCGCCACCATGACGATCAAGTAGACGAGATAGGCAATGGTGACAGGCTGAACAACCGTAGAGAGCAAGTCGACAAACACTATGAATCTCATGCTGAAGCAGCAGAAACCGCAGAGCTGGGTCAAGGGGACAAGTTCGATCAAGTTGTGCACAGTAGAGTTGATCCAACGACGGCGCTGGGACAGGAAAACTTCCCACGAGTCAGGAGCAATAGTCCAGGCGTGGGCGGCGAAGATGTACTTGGTCTTGTAGGTCGAGTGGAACTTGAGAAGCAGTGTTGTCAGGTAACGATCCTCACCAAGGTGAAGAAGGTTCTTCATGTGCAGGGTGTCGACACGAATGGTAGAATAAGCCTCAACGACCTCGCGACTGACGAACAGTGGCTTGCCAGAGTCGGCAGCGCGAAGGCGGTACATGGAGAAACAGCCGGGAAGACAGGTGACGGATCCGAAGAGCGACTCGAAGGCCTTGGACAGATTGTGCGAGATATAGTACTCGTACACCTGGATCATGGTAACGAAGGAGGCCTTGGCGTTGGTCAGAGCAGTCTCACCGCACACAGCGATAAGGCGAGTATCCTCCAGGAAGGCAGCGACGAAGCGCGTCGCCGAGTCGGGCGCCACAACTGTGTCGGCATCGATTTGCAGCATGTACTCGTAAAAGGTCGGATTCACGCCAATAATATTGCGGATCTGATGGTACATTTCCAACTCGAGCGGGCTCATGGGGAGGTTGTAGTGGACGCGGTTGAGGAAGCGCATCATGACCATCTGGGAGTCACGCTTGCCACGGTTACCAGGACGAGAGACCTCAGAAGGCTTGCCAACCTTGACGATGACCATGAAGGGAACAATGTGGCCCTGTACCTCGTAAAGACCGGAGTAGACCTTGCCCATGTTGTGCTGCTTCTGGCCTTCACCGAGCGACTCGAAGCTGAGAGGCTCAGGATCAACCGTCTCCGAAACGCCCAGAATATCAAGCACAATGCGGGGAGTAGGCCTATCGTTACCCTGACCAATAATCATACCGTCACAAACAATGATGAGAAGCTTGCGCTTATCATCGTACTGCATACGGGCGGCGGAATCGATGGCACGGCGCAGTGAGTCCTCGTCCTCGGTGTAGGCCGGAACCATGGCCATGATGAACTTGTCGAGATTCTCTGGCATGTTCTTCTGGCCGAATTGCAGGGCAGCGAAGAACTTGAAGATAATGACAGTTGCCAACATAATCGAGATAGCCAGGACGAGGTACTCGGAGAACTGGCAGCGGGCCGAGTTACGGGTATCGACATCTCCGACATAGAAGAGGTTATCGAGACAGAGCTTCATATCGGCCTTCATATTCGAGTTGAGATTCAAGGCCTCCCAGAGCTTACTGACATCCTCACCGGCCCTTTGGTCGAAGAGATCGACGACAAGCTGATCCATGAAATTGACGGCATTGGGGTCCGTGGGATCAGGTTGTCCAGGACCAGCGCGTTGGTGACGTCCCCCCTTGAGATATTGGGTCATGTCATAGACACGGCCTTGGAGGATAGCAATCGCTTGTTGCTTGCTAGCGAGCTTCTGGACATAGGACGGCGAGTAACCAATGTTGCCAACCTTGTAGCCATTACCCTTGAGGAAGATCATCTGCTCCGCGAACCAGTCAGGACGACTGTCATTGGTGAAGGCACGGAAATCATGGAAATGCGCGTTCCGATCCTGGCTACTGATAACAGCGGCCGCGTTGGTGATGTTGTCCGACTTGTAGTCGAGGGTGACGGTGTCCGCAATCTTGCCATTCACGCCGCGGCACAAAGCCGAAACCTGGAGAGGGAAGAGGCCCGAAATGTCAATACCAGCGTACTGTTTGAATGACTTTGAATCCAATCTAGGGTAGTGGCGTGACCCGAAATCACCAATGTCGAAAACCTGACCGCGAATAGCCGCATAAGCAGGGTTCTTATCCTTGCCGTCGAAGCTGGACAGCTCCTCAGGACTGTAAACGTGCTGCCTGGGGCAGATGAGTAGCGGGAAAATAACAATGAAGAAAGCAGCAAGCAAGCAGAAGAACCAGATGATGAAGTTGATGGCCACCTTTTCTCTCCAAGCCATGCGGACGTCCTTGCGCGGCATCCTGCCGATGATGCGAATGGCGAAATCGGGAATGAACCAAGTCAGAAGATAGACCAAGAAGACCCAGCGCTTACGGCTAGGCTTGTCCTTGTACACCTCAACCTCAGCCATATCCTTCTCATTGGCCTTTTCTGCCATCTGCTCACGGGTCTCGAATGTCTTGAACATGTCGCCCGCGCCGATAGCAGTGCCGGCCTCTGATCGTGTATCCACATCGTTGCTTCCAAAGTAGCCGGCCTTCTTGTCGTTGTACATCTGCGGTGTGGTGCTCGTCGAGGTGAACAGGCGCTCCTTCGGATCGCTGAACGGATCCGGGGTAGAACCATTATCCGATGGCAACCCGTAACGGCCGGAGGTCGAAGTGTTCTCCCCAAGCTGTGCCAGTTCCATCCAGCATCGCTCGCTCAAGAAGACACCAGTAGCGCCAATGGCGACCTCGTTGCTTGGCCACCTCTTGTCTTCGACAACCATCTCGACCTTTTCACGTTCGGTTCCAACCAAAATGGTCTCAGCATCTGCCAAGCCCAGGAACTCGCCAAACGGCAGGAACAGACTGAAGTCGGCGGAGCGCAAGCGCTGGCTGATTTCGGCAATGCCGAATGTCTGAACCTGCGCCCTGACGCACTTGCTATCGAACTGGTTTGCAATACGCCGGTCGTTGGGCTTGAGGCAGAAGACGAAATAGCAATTCGTACCCGGCGCGTTGAAGGATGTCTTGACATTTTCCAGCGCAGAGAGGAACTGGGCCGCCGCGCCTTGTTCCGAGCCCTTGCTGGATTTCCTGCTAGGCTCTCCCGACTCGCTGATCTCGTCGATCGCGATATCCGCCTCTGCCTTCTCTCCCCGTAGGCGACGACCTGGGGCAGGACGTCCTCGCCGCGACAGAACACTAGGTGTGCGCATCGGCTTGGAGCTGACTGAGGCCTGCATGACCGTGGTCTTCTCTTGCGGGTGGACAACAGTCTGAAGGGCCTCTTGGCCGAAGAGGCGGATGACAAAGTTGCTCTTGCTGGAGTTGATCAGGTTCATGAGATCACCAGAGATAACCTCACCGTTCTCCTCCACCAAGCCCTTGATAGGGTAGTCGACCTCACCAGCGAAGTGCTTCACCGTGAACGTCGCAGCGGTGTTCTCGGTATAGAAGTTGCTGCCGGGCAACTTGGCGGTCGCCGAACCAACCTCGATAGCCGGGTTCTTGCCCTCGAAGCGCTTGCGCAGACTCTCGAGCAATTGCATGTCAGTGCGATGACGGCGGGTCTGGTCATCCAAGATACTGAGGAGACCATTTCCAGGCTTCAGCAATCCCTTCACGGCATCCGAATTGTCGAAGTAGCTCGTCGCCGGGACAGTAACCTCCTCTGTCTCGAGCAGCTCGGCCTTGCGGTCAAAGAAGTTCTGCAGGGTCAAGTTGTAGATCGACTCGGCAGCAGCATTGTTGAGCAGCTGATCAAGGGTCGAGCCGGTGGAAGACTGTTGCTGGAAACCGGGGAAATCGATAATTGAAACAGTGTTGGAGATGGAATCCTCGGCGGCGCACAGCTTCTGGTTGACGTTCTCGATGATGTAAGCAACGAGTAGCGAGTACAAGGTCCGCGCCAACTCGTCGGCGTTCTCACGAGCACCCTCGGGATCCAACATAACCGTGACCCTTTCCTTGTGGATCATCTTGGTCTTGTAACCCAACGTTGTCTGGAGGTCCTGGACGCCAACACCGAGGAAAGCAGCGACAATGGCCAAAACATCCTTGTTCTTGACGGCAGTAACCGTCTGGCCACCCTCATGGGAGAAGCCGCCACTATCATCGCCAGTAGCGGAAGTGCTCGACGTCGTCTCGAATTCGAGCTGACCGATATGGAGAATGGCGGCCAAAATCTGGCAGATCTCGGCAATCTCAGTCCTGGGGAATTCGAGTTTCCTCAAGGCCGTCTTGAAAAGCTGGAATCCCTCGGCGTCGTTGATGCCAACCTTGAGTTGCGTGGGGTGACCTAGATACTTCCACCGCTTACCCCCTGTGGTACTTTCCTCAAATCCCAAATGGGTCTTTTCCGCGGGACTTGTACCAGCCAGAAGGTAGTACAGCACGTGGAAGTTACGTTCTCCCGTTGGCACAGCCGCTATCCTACTCCTTTCCAGACGATGATCCAAGAGCTTGGCACCGATGAGTTGTGGGCTGGTGGTGGATGATGTGTCGTATTGCAACTCGAAGAAGAGACCAGCCTTGGAGGCCGTCGGCGTCGTGGCTGTCTTGGTGGTAGTGAGCGTATCGAAGACATATGCGGCAAGGGACACCTTGTTGGAAAGGGGAGTTGAAGACTTGTTGAGGAGTGCGGTCAGAACGTGAGCACGGATGGTAGTCTTTCCTGAGCCCGATTCACCCCTATTGTCTCAGCCGTTAGTAACAAGGTCACGCCGCAGGGTTAACATAAGCAAGAGACGACATACAAGAAGAGTACGGCCTGGTTCTCAGACCGATGGCCGAGACGGATGTAGGCCCTCTCGGCCATGTCCTCGGCACCGCCCATGGCGGAAGAGTCTCGGGTGCCATCTCCTTTCGTAGAGCTAGTGTATGTGTTGATGGAAACGAGTGCGTGGGATGAAAGTCGGGAAATCGGTAGCGAGACGTGGAATCGACTGGCTAGATGAGCCGTCAAGTGTGTATCCGACTGAAGATGGGCCGGCAGCGAGGGTAACGAAGGTTGGGTATGGGCCCCTCCACCCGTCCCCCCTACGGGAGGAAGGTTGAGCGCCATAGCGAGAGCGCTGCTGGGAGACTAGTATGTATATCTCGATATGTCTATAGGACCTCTAGGCCGTCCGGAAGAAGGGTATATCGTCGAAGTCGTCGGCGTCTGTCGTCGATCGAAGTGTTTGGAGTTGTTGTCAAGTCGTCGAGGGCCGGTTGACAATGGCGATTGGGAAGTTGTCGTCCGATGTCAATCAAATGACAAGGTGTATGCCGTCGGATCCCAGACAGGACGAAACAGTGAAGACAGTCAGGCAAAACGAGGGTCCAGATGCGACAAAGGCGTCTTGGTAACGAGCGTCAGAGAGGAGAGGAAAGATAGAACGACAAGGCTAAGCAATCGTTGGAGACGCTCGAAGCTTTTTCCGAACCTGCAATCCTCAGCGAGCGAGAGAAGTGTACAGCGATGGATGCTGTGGGTAGGAAACGGTGGGTAGGTTCACACCGGCGGCGTCGCCTGCTGTCTGATGGAGGCTATGGAGCCAGTTGACTGGGGAAAGGGGATTCGAATGTTTTCTCTCAGGTGAGGGCTACGGCGGTCTGGAAGGGCCAAAGGCGCAGTTCGACCATACGAAGTACCTGCCCCCGTCCAGCATGTGATTGGTCAGGATGGGGGACGGCTTCTCCACGTCCAGAAGCCATTGGCCGGCCAGGGGGGTGCGTGATTCAAAATATGTAAACAACGGAAGGGAACAAGGTGAGGAACGCAAAGGGCTTCAACCTGTTCCACTTCAGCTTCCTCACTTTTCCATAGGCTGGCCTTGATGCCGGAGCAAATCTTGTGATCAGATAGACCACCACAATATGGGTCAGGTCTGTTTGCAACTTGGGCAGCACAGACGGTTCGTGTTGTCCTGACTCTGGGATGAACTGGTGATCCTCTTCTGAAGCCCTGTCGAACGGTTCCAGAACCACGACGGTGTACCAGGCGAGCCAGCCTAACCACCAACAGCGGTCGCCGCCCAGCTGGATTTTCTCTTCTCCCGTCTTCAGGGGCACTCTGACCCAGCTTGGTTTTCTTTGCCCGTTCTTTTCCCATTGCGGTCAGCAACCGGGAGCCCCCCCGGAGCGGATGGACGCCTTATGACAGCATTGCTTTCGGAAATCGAGGGCCCATGCCCAAGCGGAATTAAGCATACGATAGTGTGTGCGCCTCTCTGGGGGATGGAAACACAAGAAGTTGACATGCTTTGTCCTTTCAGCCGCCTATGCTGTTATTCGGCTGCTATGCTAATATCGAAGTTAGTTGCATTGTCTCACTCCTACTGGCTCTCTCCACCGCTGATGCCAAGGAAGGGGGCCATTCAATCTCTGTTGGTTCGATGGTTTCTGCAAGACCTCTTTCTCGGAAATTGACAAACATAATACCGCTTTTTCTCATTCCCGTCGGATTTATCCCCACGCTATTTGACCAATTATATCTGAGAAAAACATGCAGGTCGACGCCGCAACCTAGCACGCAGACCTCACGGAACCACTTCATTGGCCAGTATAACGTGGGGATAAATCCGACGGGAATGAGAATTAGCGGTAGTCGATGTCAGGCACCACTGGACCAGGCCTCTTGGAACATTTTTCACGTCTTCTTTTCTTCTCAAGGGAGAGGGAGACCTCCCGCTCTTTGTCAGATGGCCGATTGACTGTTTTGAAGATGTCGCGGATGACCAGTGCTTGTCTTGTGAGATGTCACTGCGGGCAAGATCCGTGGGGTGGCGTGCCCTTGGGAATACGAGAGTTGGAAAACAATGGTGGGTGGATTTTCTGGCCTGGTGCTGCCTTTACGCTGCAAATTTCCTCGTATGAATTGGGGTTTAGCGTACGGCACGTGCTAGGGGTACCACCTCGTAGGGTTTGTGCGCTGCACCGTCTGCCGGTGTGCCGTAGTCCGGCGTAGTCGGTAGTATGACGCTTTTTTGAGTCTCGCTTTTTTGTTAGTCTCGAGCCTCGGAGATTGGGTGGACGATGCGGTGACGATTTTTTCAGCTTTCAACGCGATGGAAGACGTAGTTGAGTTGGCTCGACATCTTTCCGTTGCAAGGAATATTGATGAAAATCAGATATTTTCCTGTTGCCTGGGATGCCTTTGTTCGAGGAAGAATAGAAGGCGCGAAGAATTTGGGAGTTCAATGCTGCAGTGGGGGCAGGTGCCTGGATCCAGACAAAGACCCCGCCATTACTGCAGGAGCGTTCGGGCGCTTTTCCAGCGCGCGCTACAGGTGGGTGCCCGCCATCAGTGCAGGAACAGGAAGGAGCGCGGTTGTCGCTTACTCGGACCTGCCATCATCGCGCCTGCACAAACCTCCACCAAAATCTGCCTCTAAACAGTTTAGTGTGCAGCGGTAGGACGGGTTCATCCTTTCCTTTCATCCTGCCCCTGAGTGCATTCCCGCTATGCTTAGAAGTCATGATGCACATGATGTTCAGACATTTTCGTGGGGCACATATGATGTACAGCAAGATTGCATATATGGGACCCTCGGACTCCTTTGGGGTCATTCGTTATGTTTGAATCATTTACTGTGTGAATTCTGTTTGTTTGTGAATTCGAGGTTGTGATCTTCCACAGATCCCCATCAACCTAACCACCAAGGTGACTAGGGCAGTGCATATGTTCTAGAGCATCGAAAATCTGGTGATGGCTTCACGTTCCCTCTTCCAAAAGACAAAAGGCAACGTTAACACGAAGAGTCGTTGATGCCGGCCATCCAACAAAGTTTTTATGTTTCTTCTCCCAGAGTCTGACAGTGCAACGCGGCGCAGGCAAAAAGGGGTCGGCAAAAGGAGGACAAAACTAAGAAAACTAAAAAAAGAAACTATCCGGTTGGAGGTGGCACATGGAGTGTGGAGCAGCCCCCTTTGAGAGTCTCATTTTCGCCGCATCTGCCTTGGCTGCCAAGGACGATATTTCTTCGGTATTCAATATAGAGACTCTTCGTTGTATCGGGGGTTTTCATTCAATGTCACTCCAAACGAGACTGGACGGCGGGGCACGCAATTATACGTCCCAGGGCAACGGAACACTTTCCATTAAGATCATGGTTTTGGGGTTACTGCCGACGGGATTCTAACAAGGTGGAAGCTGGTTGGAAGTTTCCATTCGTGATCTTTGATGTGTGTTCCTTTGTCCTCTCAGTCGGGGATGGATTGTCCAAGGTGGTTGTCGATGGTGTGAACTTCCAAGAGGTCGCCAGGAGGGCCATGTTGCACACAATCGCGGTCCGCTGCGTCGGGCGCTGAGGTGGTTGAACAAGTCGAACGGGACGGGAATGTTTGTAACATCTCGCCAAGTGTCCAGACAAGACACAGGATACCCTCCAGCCCTTTTCGTGTTCAGACCTCCAAGGCCCAATGGAGATATCCGTACATCCAGTAGTGTATGTAACGATAGCGCGTGCTCGTGCTCGTGGTAGGGCGGCTGTGAATAAGGTTTCTCGAAGTCTCCAGCCAGTCATGAACTTGGACCCTACTTTTAGACGTCAACTTGCACACGTCCCATTCCCAATGCGAGCCTGAGGTTCTCAGCTCTGCCTCTGCGTGAACGATGCGCACCATCATCTATCCACACACAATGACCGCAAATGGTGGAGCCAAGACTTCCAGTTGTTGTGAGGGCTCGTATTCGACCGTCATCCAGCATTCCGTGGCCATCCGGCACTCCGCCGAACGGGAGAGCCGTACCAACGCAGTGCGCCGTAACAAGCGAACGGGGAACCAAAAGGCGAGAATCTCATTTGAGCAGTCCTGGAAAAGGCCCGGTCAACCATCATCAACACGCATGGAGGCACTGCAACAATGAGTGCAACTTTGAGTGCATCACGTCCTTCAAAGCAGGCTTTTGGGGTTGATCAAATCTGGCCATCTCACACATCGACCAGCGAGCCAGCCTTCTCTTCTTTACCAGAAGCGCAAAAACAGGTGGATGCGGTATGGGGGGGCAGTGGGGGATCCAATCATTGAGGCGAAAAAAGCTCGCGGATCCTGGCATGAAAATCACTGGAAAAGGGAACGAGTTCCATGGCCGAGCATAAACAGGCCTGATATATATCCGATACAACCAAACTGAAGCAGTGCAACAGCGCCTCACAAAGGAGCAAGACTCTGAATACCACCTAGAAGGACGTTTGAAATGCACACATGGACTGATGAAACCAAGAACGAGAAGCTCATTGTGGTACAGCAGGAAGGCGGTCGGCAAAAGCGGGAATGGAGGCAAGTTTAACAAAACAAAGATCGCATAATTGCATTTTTCAATGAGCCCCCTTCCCCCCTTGGCATGGAGACAGGGAACAATCTCGTTGGTAATATCGTTCCAGATCGGCCTACCCAAGCCGGGCCTGGGGTGATTGTCGCGGGCGCTCCGTACATCATGCACATCCTGCCTCCACTTGCGAGTGAATTGGGATTGGTGTATTTTCTCGTTGAATGCTGTAAACCGCCGTACAGGCATATTCCCCACCCTGCACGGAGTTCCGTTGCTCCCGTCTTTTCACGATCCGAGTCCCCTGCAGACGGCTGCCAGTTGAGTGTGTGCTTGAAGGTGGTGATCTTTTTCAGGTTCCAGTGACGGCGTCACATACGAGCCCCAGCAACAACAAGCAGCGAAAATCCATTCATTCCACGCATTTCCACTTTGGATCGCCCAGTTTGGTGGTTCTTTCAGACCGTTCCATTGGTGGTGTTCGAGACGAACAAGCTGGAACTCTGCCCGCTCTTGCCTGGAAATCGTCGCTGTTTCCTTCCCACCCGCCGAACCTCCATCTTCCACCAAAACTTCACTCCATCCACTCGCTGGGGTGTCGCTTCCTTGTCTCTCTGTCTCTCCTGCCCACCTATTCTCCCCAATTCTCTCTACGCCCCCCTTCGGTCACTCGTATCCCCCCTGTACCTTACCTACTGCCGCCTGCTGCTCCTGCTCCTGCTGCTGCTAGCTGACGGGCAGCTAATCTGCAATTTTTCGAATCTCGTTTCCCTTTCCTTGCATCCCAGGGACTCCTCCTTGACACTGTCGACTTCACCCGCTGTCACTGTCACTGCACTCACGCTTTGCATTGCTTGTCGTTGACGTTGGCCGCCTTCACTCGCTTTGGTGGTTCTCTTCGTCCGATCTTTGCGCGATCAGTGTCGTCTCTCGTTTCGGTCCCATCATTCATCTAATAATTATCACACTACTACCACTACCACTACCAAGCAGACGGTACGAAAAGAAGCAATTGAAGGAATTGGAGGAGGATATCGACTATCGAAACATTCACTACCGACCACCACTGAAATAACCACACGCGACGCCTCAATCGCAATTGCTCGGCGATCATCGCATACTATACACACACTTTGACCACCACCACTCGTTCGAATCGCTGTCCTTGTCGGTGAGGAAAAGGCGTGGGCCAAGTCTACGCTCTTGTTCCCCCCAAGGGGCTCCCGGAATCCGTCTGACACTTCGCCGTCATCCCAACAACTAAACATGGCGAACCGCATGTCAATGTATTCCATGGCCTCGGACGCCGGTATGGGCGGACGAGGTCCTGGTCAACAGTCATCCCAGGTCTCTACCACGACTCTTCTCAACTCCGTACACAACATCTACCTCTCTTCACAACCATACCGTCTGGACGCCGGCACAAGTCTCGTCGTCAACACATGGCTTACAGCCTCCCAAGCTGGTCCTGATGGTCACGTTGGTGGAACCGTCGATGGCGCTCTGGCTCTGAGGGCATGGGAGCATGCTCGTCGCCGTGCTGAGGATGGGTGTATCATTCTTGGGTATGTCTTTGTTTGACTTGCCACACTCATGTCTGATACTAACAGTCGAATGAACGTTAGATCGCTGCACAACTCGACTCCTTCGCTCTTGCGACCCTTCCTGTCCACCATTCCCCTCGAGATCCCTGCCTCGGTTTACAAAGCACTCGACGCTATTGAACCCTTCCTTCGCTGTGTAACCCCTTACAACCCCTCCACTCCGAGACAGACCGGCTTGGCCGTCACCTTGACCCTCAACCTTACAGGCAACCTTACTGCCGCCTCGCTTTCGCTCACACAAGGTGGTATCGACACCGACAAGGGCTTGTTGGGTGTCCCCTCTGAGGCTGGATACAGGGCCTTTGATGTCTTTTACTACCTGCTCACCACGGCCTCTACCCCTGCCGAAAGAGAGTTCCTTGGGCTCAAGGCCGCGTCTCAATACAGCCTTCTCGCCAGGTCCGGCACCTACGATCCTCCATCCTATCTTCCTACCGCCGATGATGGTGCCGCTGCCGACGATTTCAGGTCTGCCCTCAAGGACATCGGTATCAAGGGCTCTTCCCACCGCAACTTCATCTCGGTCTTGGCCGGCCTCCTCAAGCTCGGCAACACACTCGATTACAATGTTGACGAAGAAGTTTTGGAGGAAATCTGCGAGGATGTTGGTGGACTTCTTGGTATCGAACCAGAAATCCTTGCCAGGCAACTCAGCACCGATGACCGGGCGACCTTGATCGGAGGACTCTATGAGGCTTTGGTCGATTGGGTTATCAAGAAAGCCAACGATGCTATTGCCGTGCAGATGGGCAGATCCCGGAATGGCAATGACTCTAGCGACGGTGCCTCCCGGAGTGGTGCGCCCACTTCCAACGAGGACAGTGGCGATACTGTCTGCCTCACTGTCCTCGAGATTCCCGACCAAAACTTGGGCAAGGCTATTGCCATGCGGGGCATCTTCGACGACACTCAGGGTATCAACTCCGAAATGAAGGCTGACGGCGTCGAGGTGGTTCCCATTTCAAGCTCGGTTGTGCGGGAAATGCAGAATGCCGTAGCAGAGTGTGGTCCTGATCTGGGTATCATGGTTGGCTCGGTTGGCCGGGAAAGGCAACGCCTGATTGAGAAGCGCGAGGAAATCTTGGAAAAGATTGCCTTCTCATCAGAAGATGAGGGTTTCTTAAGGAAGCTCTTGTTCCCGGTCCCCACCGAGGGTATCAACCTCGGCCGCACTGGCCGTGTGGATGTTGCGGATCTTTTGAACCGCAGTCGCGCTTGGTATCACCTCTGCATCCACCCCACAGACGACTCACCATCTAGCCTGGCTGCCCTTCCTGCTGTCAACTCAGCCTGGTCAGCTGGAGCTGTTTCTCGCCAGCTCCGCACCTGGAGGCTGTCCGAGTGGGCCAACAGACGCAATAAGCACATTGACTACACCGCCGATTTTGATCACCATGAATTTACTCAGCGGTATCGGCCTCTGGGCTGTATGGATGGCCGTGACGGTATCGAGAGCTGGGTCTTGGAGCGGGGCTGGAGCAACGGCGAGGTTGCTGTGGGCAACGAGAGAGTATGGATGAGGGAGAGCGCGTGGTGGGAAGCCGAAAGTATGTTGGATCTGAAGCCCATGGAAGCTGAGAGGCTCAACAGCATGCGCAACTTGATGCCCCCAGGCACCATGGGCTCGGGCTATTCTCACAACGGAAGCGGCTTCTTCCCGCCTCAGGCATATGCTGACAATATGCGCTCTCCCTTTGCCGATGGAACCTCCAACGGGAGCTACGATCACCTCGCCCATGGTGGTAATCTTAGCCAAAACAACCTCAACCCGAGCCCAGTGCGTGCTCCTTCCGTTGCTCCTACGAACATGACCGCCATGCGCAGCGGTGACTACGGTCTTGGTTCCAAGGGCGACCAATACAAGGGACAGGTCTTCTACAACGCCGAAGGCCAGCTGGTTTCGGAATTGGACGCCGACCTTGCCGAGGGCAAGAAGATTGAGGAGCGGCCTATTTCCTTCCAAAGGAAAATCTGGGTCTTTACTGTTTGGGCTCTGACGTGGTGGATTCCGTCGCCATTACTCAAGTTCGTTGGTCGGATGAAGCGACCTGATGTGCGTATGGCATGGCGTGAGAAGTTTGTTCTCTGCTTTTTTATCGTTCTCCTCAACGCCATCGTCGTTTTCTGGATTATCTTCTTCGGTCGTATTCTTTGCCCCAATTTCGACAAAGCCTGGACTTCGGAGGAAATTCTGAATCATCAGGGACAGGATGACTTCTGGGTCAGCATTCACGGCAAGGTTTACGACATCACCAAATTCTGGAGATTGCAGCACAGTGACAACAACATTGACACCACGTCGGATGTAATGCTGCCGCTTGCTGGCCAGGACCTTTCCGCTTACTTTGTCCCGCCTCTCTATATTTCCTGCCCTGGTCTCGGCATCAAGGATACCACCACGTTGCAATTCAACACTACCCCTGAATTTGTTGTGGCCCAGCACACTTCCGGCCCTACGCAGCCTAATGTTCGGAGCAAGCTCTCTGAAAGATACTGGTATACCCAGAGGTTCTTGCCCGCCATCAAGGAGTACTACCATGGCGACGTGGTCTGGGACTCCAAGAAGATCAAGCAGGAAGGCGAAGAATGGAATCACCAGTGGTTCATATACGAGGATCTCGTCTACGACATGACCGATTACATGTACACCTCCAAGCGGATGAATAACGATCCTACATGGGCATTCCTCGACGCCCAGGTCTCCAACCTCGTCAAGAACAATCCCGGCCAGGACTTGACCGACAACATTAACAACCTGGTCGATCGCGTCAGCAGCAACCAGACTCAGTATGAGAGTGTTATGAACAGTCTTAACTGTGTCAAGAACACGTTCTACATCGGCAAGCCCGATTTCCGTTATTCGGCCAGGTGTCAAGTCAACAACTACATCTTGCTTGCATTTTCCATTATTATCTGCAGTATCATCGTGGTCAAGTTCGTGTCAGCTCTTCAATTCGGGCCCAAGAGACGCCCCGCTCCCCAGGACAAGTTCGTCATCTGCCAGGTGCCCGCTTATACCGAAGGTGAAGACTCGCTGAGGAAAGCCCTGGACTCTTTGACAGCCCTCCAGTACGATAACAAGCGGAAGCTTATCTTTGTCATTTGCGACGGTGTCATCGTCGGTGCTGGCAACGACCGTCCTACTCCCAAGATCGTCCTCGATATTCTCGGTGTTGACCCCAAGGTTGACCCACCTGCTTTGGCCTTCAAGTCCGTCGGTGCTGGAGCCGAACAGCTCAACTACGGCAAGGTCTACTCTGGATTGTATGAATTCGAAGGAAACGTGGTACCTTATGTCGTGGTTGTCAAGGTCGGCAAGGAGTCTGAGCAGTCCAAGTCGAAGCCCGGTAACCGTGGTAAGCGTGACTCGCAGATTCTGCTCATGAGCTTCCTCAACCGCGTCCATCACCGTGCTCCCATGAACCCCTTGGAACTGGAAATCTTCCACCAGATCAACAACATCATCGGTGTGGATCCTGAACTTTACGAATACCTCCTCATGGTCGATGCCGATACCTCCGTTCGCGAAGATTCTCTCAACCGCCTGGTGGCTGCCTGCGCTAACAACGCCAAGATTGCCGGTATTTGCGGTGAAACCAGTTTGCAGAATGAGGATCTTTCGTGGTGGACCATGATCCAGGTTTACGAATACTACATTTCTCATCACTTAGCGAAGGCTTTCGAGTCTCTTTTTGGCAGCGTTACCTGTTTGCCCGGTTGGTAAGTTTTGCTGTCCCTTTACTCACTGATTGTTGTAGACGATACTGACAATCCGATAGTTTCACCATGTACCGCTTGCGTACTGTTGACAAGGGAAAGCCGCTCATTATCTCGGACGACATTATCCGCGAGTACAGCGATTGCTATGTTGACACCCTCCACAAGAAGAACCTGCTCTCGCTTGGTGAGGATCGTTTCCTCACCACGCTCATGACCAAGCACTTCCCGTACATGTCTTACAAGTTCATTCCCGATGCCTACTGCCAAACGGCCGCCCCCGATACTTGGAGCGTTCTGCTGTCTCAGCGTCGTCGTTGGATTAACTCGACCATTCACAACTTGGCTGAATTGATGTGGCTCGACGAAATGTGTGGTTTCTGTTTCTTCTCGATGCGCATCGTCGTCTTCATCGATCTCTTCGGTACCATCATTCTTCCCGCCACCTGCGTCTATATTGTTTACCTCATCTACACGGCCGCTTCCCACTCTGGACAGTTCCCTCTGCTTTCGATAATCATGATTGCGGCTGTGTACGGTCTCCAGGCGCTTATCTTCATCCTCAAGCGTCAATGGCAGCACGTGGGCTGGATGATCATCTACATCCTGGCCTTCCCCATCTACTCCTTCATTCTGCCCATCTACTCTTTCTGGCATCAGGATGATTTTGCCTGGGGTAATACGCGCGTTGTCATTGGTGAAACCGGTAAGAAGCAAGTTGTTGCTGTCGACGAGGAGGGCTTTGACCCCCGTGCCCTTCCTCTCCAGCGCTGGGACGACTACGCCCTCGCCAACAACCTCCCCGGTCGTCGCGGTGGCCCTCTTGAGAAGGGTATGGACGAGCACCTGGGCGGTATGTACGAGGAGACCTACGAGGTTGATGACATGAAGTCCGTCTACTCTTCGGTCCGCCAGCCGTCCGTTCTTACTGGGTTCGGCGGTCGCGGTGCCGGAGCTTACATGCCCCCTCACAGCCCTGGCTTCGCTCCCAACGGCGGCGGCAGCGGCGCCATGACCCGCGCCAGCACCTTCGTCGGCGCCTCCCCCTACACCGAGCAGAACAACAACCTCATGAACCGTCAGAGCATGGCCTCGATGGGCACCTTCGAGATGCAGCGCCGCGCCAGCCCGTACCAGGACTACCCCGGTGGTCATAGCCGCGGTCCCAGCCAGCTCGCCATGCGCTCCATGACCAACACCCCTCCTGCTCCCGGCCCCGGCGGCATGGTCAACCCCCGTCTGTCCACGGCCACGGGCCTGAGCCTCGGCATTCCCGGACACCGTCCCGGCATGAGCCACTCGTCAAGTTCGCCGTCGTTTGACTTCCAGCGCAGCACCCCCGGCCCTGATGACCAGATGATCATCGAGGCCATCCAGGGCGTGCTTCGCGAGGTTGACTTGGACACGGTGACGAAGAAGCAGGTGCGGGCGCTGGTGGAGCAGCGGTTGCAGACGGAGTTGGTGGGTGAGAGGAGGACGTTTATGGACAGGCAGATTGATAATGAGTTGGCGAATATGTGAAACATCTGATCTGATTCATGTCATAACATGTAATGGATGGGATTATCTGATTGGGTATTGACTAACTGATTGGATGGGTTGGATGCTGTTTTTGGTTTTGGTTGAACGTTTTGTTGGTTGTTCGTGGTTGAGGCAAAAAATATTAATGGACATAGTAGCATAGACACTATCTTTTTTGGATATTTCGTTTTTGGCTTTTGAGTTTTTCGGATAGTTATATCATATCATAGCAATGTATTTTCGCATTTACACTTACAAGTACGCATGCGAGGTGAGGCTGAATGTCTATTTGTATGTCAATGATTGATGTTTAGTTGGCGTTATCGCTGTTGAATGTATCTGTCATTTATTTAATATGCAACCCCTATTAAGGAAAGGCATGATGAGAAGTATGAATCGAGATGTAAATGTAAATGTTGAGTGCAAGAACAAAGTAACATCGAACAGCGTTTCAACACGTCCATCTAACTTCAATTTGCCTCGACCATTAAGCAGGAATGAACAACATTATAGTCTGAAAACTTTCCCACCTTGTATTCCTTGTCTATAAACTGCTTTGAACAACATAGCCCATACTATACTCAAACCTGGCACTTGACATGAATATCTATAACAGTCAGTATACTGACTGACAACGAAGACGCAGTAAGTAAGCTCCTTAATACTCAATCTTCCCCACCCCCTTCAACCTCAGATACACATCCGTTCCCCATCCATACAAACTCTGCACAGCAATCCCTCCCCCAAAGTACTCAGCATACGCCCTACTCAACGGCAACCCATACCCCAGCCCCGCAATCGTGCTCCCGCCCACCCCCGTCGTCGAAATCAACCCCATGGCCTCCTCCCCCCACGCCCCCGGCGGCTCATCATCATCCGCCTCGTTAAACGTCGTAAACGAGTACCCCCAAATATGCGGCAACACCGCCGGGTTGATGCCTCCTCCCCTATCTCTAATCCTAATCGTCACCCCGGGTGCATGATCATGTAGTGGAATAATCCCATGCGCTTTTCCTTGTTCACTCGAATTCGAGTTCTTGGAAGGGCAATCCGAATAAACCCCGGGAGTCGCCGCGCTAGCGGCACTACTAGCCGGCTCGGGCGCAATCGTCACCACGACCGGCTCGCGGCTCATGCCGTTTTCGACGGTTGCCCTGAACGCGTTTTTCAAAAGTTCCGTGACGATGTACTCGAGGTGCATCGGCACAAACGCAAAGTTGGCGTCCGGCTCGCCGTCTACCACCCACTCCGGCCGCACGCCGTAGTTGAGCTCGCAGATGTCGGCGACGAAGTCGCCACAGGAATCGATCACGCTCGCGGGCCGCAAAGCGGTGTCGATCACCCCGATGTAGGACGGGTGCGTCTTGGGCTCCGGGCAGGGCGTGGGCGAGGCTTCCGGGTCGAAGTGCGGCGTGGAGCTGTAGTGCAGGGCTATGTGCTGCTCGGCTACCAGGCGGGTGCCGATGCGCGCGCGCAGGTGTTCGTCCAGGAAGCGGGTGACTTCGCCGGGGGAGATGTACTTGCGGCATTCGATGAAGCCCTTGGCGAGAATGGGGATGGTGTCGGTGTGGGTTTGGACGAGCTCGGCGAGGACTTGGGTGAATTTGATCTCGTCGTCGAGAGAGCTGATGGTCTTGCCTTGCCAGGGGAGTAAGGTCGAGAGCGAGTGCTGGTAGTTGTTGTAGATGCGCGAGATGTTGGGGTTGGAGACGACGATGTAGGGCAGGTTGCGCAGGGCTTGGATGCGGTGGGCGAGGCGGATGGGGAGCAGGGAGAGGGTGAAGCGCGCCGAGGAGAGGAGGGCTTCGGCGGAGAGAGGGGGGCGGCCGTGTCTGGGAGAATGATGCCATTGTTAGTTCGATACCTTACAATGAAGGGAGAGAAAGGGGAATTGGTTGTTTACTTGACGAGATCGGCCAGACTCAGCTGGTGTAGAGGCTGGCTAGCCAGCCATGGGACTTTGTCCTCTAGCTCATGGCGACTGCTGAGCGGGCGGTCGTAATGGGGTCTCTCCTTGTCTCCATGGTGAAGGATGGAATACAGTCTCGGGTAGGCGTTTGAGCTCAAGGAGGCCTTGAGAGGGCTGGGGAACCTCGACGGCCTCACGAAGAATTTCATGTCGGCATGTTGTTATGCGGTAGCGGGTTTCAATGGCAAGGTTTCTGTTACGAGACTGAATTTGGGACTTCTTTTTGGTGCAAGTAGCGGTCCGGTCGAGGTCCGGTGGAGTCAGTCAGCTTGTTACTCAGTGTGCGACTGAAGGTGCGATCAGCGCCGCGACGGGATGACATAGCAGTTACCGCTGAAACAGGGTTATCGTGGTCCAATCGATAGGCGATAAGGGGCTGCCCAGGCCGCTTGGAGCACCTTGAGGGCTGGGCTCCACCTGCTTTGGCTGTGCTTCCCGTTCTGTCTCCTGTCGGTTCCTCTTTCCTCCAGCACGAAGCATCGCATGTTCGGACTTGGGTGGTTGAATACAGTCAAACGATTTAAATGCTTGGTTTTCCATGATGGAAATGGATATCTTTCATTGAATTCATAACAATCATCAAATGGCCGCCTCTATCTGAATGGAAATGCACAGCCGGTTTCAGTGGAGCGTGTCACTGAAACGACAGCGAAGCCGGCATGTAAGCCCCCTGTCGCTGTCTAACCTCTCGCTGTTACCCCGCGATTGGTGCCCCGCATGAGATCCATCACCAGATCATGCCTCTCTCTAAGCGGGCGACTGTCGTCTCATCCCATGTCCTTCCCGTTCTAATATCATGATTCCCAATGTTGTCCTTGACGCCTAATGCTTCAAACATGTTGTTGAAATCGGATGCGCTCCTTTACTGGGTCCTGACCTCCTGGTCGGCCTCGACGCCCTTGACGTGCTCATGGTTCTCAAGGCTGACGACAGAGTCCTCGGGATAGATGGCCCTGTAGTTGAGAAGAGTGTGTCAGCTCTTGTGTTGATCTGGAGGACGTATGGAATGCCTTTGGGGGTGTGTCTTACTGGAAAGCCTTGATGAGGGTGTACTCGTGGCCGATCTTGCCGCCCTGCTTCTTGACGTCCTCCTTGGTCTTGGCGATCTCCTCGTCGGTAGCGTTATCCTTGAGGGAAACCTGCCATGGTGAACAGGTTAGTAAGAGTGTTACAGGTGGTGTGAGGCGTGAGTGTGGCATGCTTACAATGTAGGAAGGCATTTTTGCGGTGGTAAGAGAAAAGTGTGATGAGAAAGTTGGTGTTGCTGTTTGGATGTAGAGAAACTGAGTGTAGTGTTTTGTCGTGAACTTGGAGAGTCGGTACTGCGTCTGAAGGAGCGGACGATGGAGCATCTTATACGTGATCAAGGGACAGGCACAAGTGGACTCGAACTATAGATGCACATGCGCCAGATAAGCGGCAATCATGCTAGATTGTCTTCCTGTCATCCCGTCAGGAGCCACAAGTGACGCGGCACCAGGGAATCATTAGCATCCTCTGGAGCGGATGATACGTCATATCCACTTGGACCAGATTTACTGCGCCTGCCAGCGACAGCCTGCCGCGAGATCGTTTGTAACTTGTGACACTCTTTTGGTTGCCAGGCGTGGGGACGACCCAGACAATCCGCCATCTCAGCGCCCAACGATCCAACCTCACAAACGAAAAAGAGCGGAACTTAGAACACCAAGGAGCGCTTAGGCGCGGGCTGAGACACATGGAGTGGGTTGGGAGGCTGGATCTCAGATGGCTGCTGCTTCTCATCGCCCACTTTGTCCCCCTTCCCGCGGAGAACCCGATCCAGTCATGTACCGACCATCTCGCTGCTCAAAGCCTTGGATGTTACCTGCCTCTTGTAACTCTGAGCCTATACGCCATACCCTCCTGAAATCACCCTCCTTTCCACGACAATTACGTATGTAACCCTCATAATGGTGTGTTGTGCAAGATGGGATGCCATGGCTGTTTGCGGGCCCATCCGGTATTCCTCGGTCGACGCCGTAGGCTATGGAAGGTTGGCGAACGGGACTCGATACAGTCTGTCATGGAGTCTCGACTTTCAACAACTGTTTGTTGAGATACTCGAAACAAGGGCGGGTTCGGAATGGTTGTCAACATTGACGCAAGAGCAGTCCTGGACGATCCAATGCATTGTGCAGTCTCCACCAGTGAGAAGGCTCGCAGTTATGGTCATGCTTGAGACACCAAAAGACCTCTCAACCAATTGAGCCGATATCTTCGTACAAGCCTCTGGAATATTTACTCCGAAGACAGAGCACCGCAGTTGATTGGAGACGTAGACTGTGACTATATGTTAGTTTCAGCGTCGAAAGCGCTTCTCAACCCTTGGTTCGTCTGTTGTTGAAGGTTCCAAGACTTCAGGGTCAGGTCACTCTGCCTGTCAGGGTCTCGAACTCCCCGCATGCCATTGCTGAGGTCCCGCTCCGGGGCAGTGCTGCCGGGGCGGGGATCGCCTGCCGGGAAGCGGCCCCACCAAGTATCTTATCGCTTATCGATAAGACCCTTGGCGTTCTATCAGAAAATCGACCACCCGAAAATTTCTGGAGCTTTTGGCAGTTGAATTGGAAGCGAGTCCCGTCGCATTTCCACTTGCACCTGCCATCGCGACCGCGTATCCATCCATACTGAACTTGCAAAAAGTTCACGGACACCAGCCGTAATCATGGCCGACGTCCAAGCCCACAAACCCCATCGGACTTCCAAGAAGTCCAAGGAGAAGGGGGGCTCCAAGCACACAGGTGGTATGTTTGTCTAATTGTTTCTTTTCTTATCGTTAACTATTCAAAACTGACCGTCCCTGCAGAAAAGAACCCCAAGGCCTTTGCCTTCTCCAACCCCGGTAAGCTTGCCAGACAAGCCGCCAGATCTCACGATGTAAGAAAACAGTCCATCAATCCATCCTTCCATGCATGACCATCACTAACTGGTGTTGTCCGACAGATCAAAGAGAAGCGTCTTCACGTCCCCGCCATCGACCGTATCCCCGATGAACCGCCCCCGAGACTCGTCGCCATCGTTGGCCCCCCCGGTGTAGGAAAGACCACCCTCCTCAAGTCCTTCATTAGACGATATGCAAAGGAAACCATCCAAGACCCCGTGGGACCTATCACGGTCGTCACCTCCAAGAAGCAGAGATTGACCTTCATCGAATGCGCCAACGAACTCGAGGCCATGGTCGACATCGCAAAGGTCGCCGACATCGTCCTCCTGATGATTGATGGAAACTTCGGATTCGAGATGGAGACTATGGAGTTCCTTAACGTCCTCGCCGCCACCGGTATGCCCGGCAACGTTTTCGGCATTCTCACCCATCTCGACTTGTTCCGGAAACCCCAAGCCCTGAAGGACGCAAAGAAGAGGTTGAAGCACAGACTTTGGAGCGAACTCTACCAGGGCGCCCACCTTTTCTACCTTTCCGGTGTCATGAATGGCCGTTACCCCGATCGCGAAATCCACAACCTCTCCCGCTTCTTGTCCGTCATGAAGAACCCTCGCCCGCTCGTTTGGCGCAACTCCCACCCTTACACCATCATCGACAACTACCGCGACGTCACCCACCCCACCCAGATCGAAGAAGACGAGAAATGCGACCGAACGATCGAGCTCTCCGGTTACCTCCGTGGTACAAACTTCTCCGCCGAGGGCCAAAGAGTACATATTGCTGGTTTGGGCGACTTCACAATCAAAGAGATGGAACAATTGCCGGATCCTTGCCCGACGCCCGCTATGGAACAAGCGCTGGCTAAGGCCAGTGGCAAGACCGGCAGGAGGCGACTCGACGAGAAGGAAAAGAAGCTCTGGGCGCCCATGGCCGACCGCAGCGGCTTGAAGATTACTGGCGATCACATCGTTATCACCAGGGAGAACGGTTTCACATTCGACAAGGACGCTGTGGGTATCGAGCGCGGTGAAGGAGAACAGCTTATTATCGACCTGCAGAGCGAGAGGCGTCTCCTCGGTCAGACGGACGAGGGTGTCAAGCTGTTCGCAAGCGGACAAAAGATCAGCCAGCTCCCTGCCGAGGACGAGGATGTCGGAAACACTGGCCGCAAGAGCCGAAGAACCGCCAGACTTGCCGACGGCGAGAGCGGTGAACCTCCTGAGGACGAGGGCTTCGAGAGCGGCGAGGAAGATGAGGAGGAGGACGGTTCCGATGTCGAGTCCGAGTTCAACGAGATGAAGTTGGGCAAGATGTTCAGGAAACAGGTCGACGAAGACCAAGAAGACGACATTGCCTTTGCCGACAGTGACTCCGACCTCGGTTCGATATCCGGCGACGAAGACCAAGGATCCGACTTCGACGACGATGAGGATGACGAGGAGGATCCTGAGCTCAAGTGGAAGGACAACATGATGGAGCGCGCAAGTAAACTACACGGAAGGAGGAAACCTTTCCGCGCTGTCGACCTTGCGAGGTACATGTACGACGAGTCGATGGCTCCCACAGAAGCCATCAAGAAATGGGCGGGTCAAGACGAGGAGGAGGATATTGAGGAGGACATCGAAGAGGACGACGAAACATTCTTCAGGAGGACTGGCAAGGAGGACAGGGAGGACTCTTGGGAGGATCGCATGATTCCCAAGTTCGATTACGAACAACTAGAGGCCAAGTGGTCCGACAAGGACGCTGTCGAGGCTCTCCGAAACAAGTTCGCCACCGCCAACCTACTTGACCAGGCTGATGGTGAGGGCGAAGATGGTTCAGATTTCGAGGGTCTTGATGATGAGGATGAGGACGACGAAGGTGACGGTGCTTTTGAGGATCTTGAAACCGGAGAGAAGCACGGCGCCGACGACGAGGATGGAGAAGAAGAGGAGGAAGAGGAGCAGCCAGCAGAAAACCTAGAAGCCGAGCGTGAGAAGAACGCCCGCCGAAAGGAGGAGCTCAAGCTTCGCTTCGAAGAGGAAGATCGTGAAGGTTTCAAAAACGACAAGGCGATCGCCAGGCGAGAAGGTGGCAACGATGAGGAGTTTGGAGAGGACGACTGGTATGATGCTCAAAAGGCCGTGATCCAGAAGCAGCTCGACATCAACAAGGCGGAATACGAGAACCTTGATGAAAGCCAAAGGATCGCTGTCGAAGGCTACAAGGCCGGCAAGTACGCCAGGATGGTCATCGAGGGTGTCCCAGCAGAGTTCGTCAAGAACTTTAGGCCACGGATGCCGATCGTTGTCGGAGGTCTCTCGGCCACGGAGGACAGGTTCGGCTTTGTGCAAGTCAGAATCAAGAAGCACCGTTGGCACAAGAAGATCCTCAAGACGGGAGATCCCCTCGTCTTCTCCCTTGGCTGGCGCAGATTCCAGTCGCTCCCCATCTACTCCATCTCTGATTCTCGGACGAGAAACAGAATGTTGAAGTATACTCCGGAGCACATGCACTGCTTCGGTACCTTCTATGGCCCCCTGTGTGCCCCCAACACTGGTTTCACATGTTTCCAGTCCTTCTCTTCCGCCAACCCCGGATTCCGTATCGCGGCTACCGGTACAGTATTGAGCGTAGACGAGTCTACCGAGATCGTCAAGAAGATCAAGCTGGTATGTTATTTTCTGCCTGCTATGTTTGATGTTTTAGATTCTAACAACTTGTCCAGACCGGTACACCAATCAAGATCTTCAAGAACACGGCCTTCATCAAGGACATGTTCAACTCGGCGCTAGAAATCGCCAAGTTCGAGGGTGCCTCCATCAAGACCGTCTCCGGCGTCCGCGGTCAGATCAAGCGCGCCCTTGCCAAGCCCGACGGCCACTTCCGTGCCACCTTCGAGGACAAGATCCTGCTCAGCGACATCGTCTTCTTGCGCGCGTGGTACCCCATCAAGCCGCACCGCTTCTACAACCCGGCCACCAACCTGGTCGGCTGGCAAAGCATGCGTCTCACGGGCGAGGTCCGCCGCGACCAGAACATCGCCACGCCGCTCGACAAGAACTCGCAGTACCGCAAGATCGAGCGCGAGACTCGTCGGTTCAACCCCCTGCGTGTCCCGCGTGCCCTCGCGGCCGAGCTGCCCTTCAAGTCGCAGATCATCCAGACCAAGAAGCAGAAGAAGGAGACGTACTTGCAGAAGCGCGCGGTCGTTGTCCGCGGCGAGGAGAAGAAGGCGCGCGATCTCATGCAGAAGCTCACGACCATCCGCAAGGAGGTGGTGGAGAAGCGCAAGGCCAAGAAGGCGGAGCAGCACGAGAAGTACAGGAAGAGGCTGGATGAGGCCGAGGAGCGCATCCAGAGCAAGGAGAAGAAGGAGAAGAAGGCCTACTGGGAGAGGGAGGGTAAGAAGCGTGGCCCTAGCGGCGATCAGGGTGGTGGTGGTAAGAGGAGGAGGTAAATGTTGTTGTTGTTGTTAAGGGGAAAATAATTGTTTGTTCGTTTAAGTCATCATCATCATCATCACCTGGGTTTACTTTTGGGAGTACTACTACTACTGTATATAGAGAGGCATCCACATCCATCGATTCATACCCGGGAAAGAAATTGTTTCCTTTTTGTTAGCACGAGCGAAAAGCATTGGTTGAGATATTTCGCTGGTTGTTTGGTTGGTGGTGGTGGTCCTAAAAGTACTTTGCTTGTGTGTGTTTAGGGGTTGCATTGTAGCGGAAATTGTTAGTGCATACTTGCCACTTGCCTTGTCTTTGCGGCTTGCTCGGTTCGGTTCCACTGTTCACGACAACCTCTTTTTGTTTCAGGGCAGCGACACTCAGCCGTTCTCTTATCACCTCTACTCTGTTCGGCTACACACTCATTCTCTTACTTATCCTCAGAACACAGCACGATTTACCCAAGCGATCACCAACAAGATGCTCAGCCTACAAACAACCCGTCAATCCCTCCACCACCTCCCCTCATCACTTCCCCGAGTTCTCCTCCCGGCCCTAGCCACCAAACGTCTCCTATCATACACTCACCACCCACAAACCCCCGTCACCTTCACCCTCACATCCCCCATCCCCATCACCACCCGTAAACAGCATCTACTACCATCCCCAGCAGCGTCACAATTTCTTCCGAGACGAAACCTCCACCTAGCACCCCCCTTCCTCCTAGACCACCACACGCCCCGCTACCTCTTACTCTCAGAAGTCGATGCAGCAAAGAAGCGATCGCAAGCGTATGCTCATTTGGCCAAATGCAACTTGTGTCCGAGGAAGTGTGGGGTGAATCGATACGAAAAAACGGGGTGGTGTTTGATTGGGGAGAGGGCGAAGGTTAATGTTATTGCTCCGCATTTTGGGGAATGTGAGTTTTTTTTTGTTTTCTTTTCTGTTGTTGTGGTGGTGCTGGGGGGGTTGATGATGATGGGTGTGAGTTGAGAGCGTGGGGAGGGGGAGTGGTGATGCTGGGGCAGAAAGGAGGAAAGGGGGGAGGGATTTCATGATGGGGTTTGATGCTAGGAATTGGTGCTCTGGTGACTGGGGGGACTGTGAAACTACATGATGTTATTTGGGATGTCTGTGAACTTGGAACTTGACAAGGCGGGGAATGGTTTGACCGTTTGAGTATCGGGGTCTGGAGGGTCTGGAGGCGGATTCGGATGCGGATGGCGTTTGGGTTCACTCAGAAGCCAAGATGTTCTGGGTTTGGTCAGTCAGTCCGTTGGGATTGTTCCTCACTCTACACACTGTGGTGGCGGCAAGGGCAGGCTCTCATGCGGGTGATTGGGAGGGGAACGAAAGGGGTCACAACGGCAAGGGAGAGAAGAAGGCGGTTCGCCGAACGGTTCGGGGTATCTGAAAGAGAAAGAGGAGGAGGGATTGATGAATGTCATTGGGTGGGAGTTTCCGTGACGAAGATGATGATGAAAGAAGGGGTTCCTTCTTCTTCCAAGTTCGATGAAGAAAGAAAGAACCCCGGCAATGTGGTGGCTTTGGTGGCTTGCTTTCTCTCAGCATCATCATGTAAGGGACGGGAAGATCGATTGAAGTCTAGGTTATTGACAGAGGCTTTTCTGTGTGATCACAGAGCCATGCATTCAGGGCCATCATGGGAGTGGTTCGGTTTTCTTCAGGTGCGTATTGTCATGGTGCATCCGAATAGGATCAAGGAGAATAGCATCGGACTAACTACGATGTCACGAAAGCATGTGCAACCTCCGCTGCGTCTTCTGCCAAAACCACGACATCTCTCACCAGCGAAACGGCATGGACTTGACCCCCGAAGAGCTAGGTGACTGGTACATCAAGCTGCAAGAAATCGGGAATGTGCACAACATCAATCTTGTTACCCCTGAACAGTGAGTAGTAGTTCTGTCCTCCCTCCTCTTCCCTACCTGTACCTGCCGCCCCCAGCATTAACCCCAGATTTTGAGCCGATCTCGTATCTACCACTACTACCGACCATTCATCTATCTTATCCCGCCCCCAGACTGAGACGGCACGGCAAATAGGTACTTACCCACAAAGACAAAAGAACAAAAAAGACTGACCTCTTTCACCCCGTGCCATCAGCGTCGTCCCCCAAGTAGCCCTCTCCATCCTCCACGCACGCTCTCTCGGCCTCCGCATCCCCATAATCTACAACACCTCCTCCTACGACTCCCTCGAGTCCCTGTCCCTCCTCGACGGGCTAATAGACATCTACCTGCCCGACTTCAAAGTCTGGGAACCGTCCACCTCAAAACGGCTGCTGAAGGCCGATGACTACGCCGCCACGGCGCGGGAGTCCATCAAAGCTATGCACGCGCAGGTGGGGGATCTGTGTTTTACTGGTGACGGCATCGCCAAGAGCGGCGTGCTTGTAAGGCATCTGGTGATGCCGGGTCTGGAGGAGGAAGGAGCTAAGATTATGAGGTGGTTGGCAGAGGAGGTGAGTAGAGATACGTTTGTGAATATTATGGAGCAGTATAGGCCGGCGGCGTATGTGGGGAAGGTTCAGAGTAGAAGAAAGACGCATAGAGAGGAGGAAGCGGAAGGAGACAAGAAAGAAGAAAGACGGTATGCCGAGATCAATCGGGCTGTCAAAGGGGAGGAGGTGGAGAGTGTTAGGAAGGCGGCTGAGAGAGCTGGCTTGTGGAGGTTTTGTGATCCGCCTAGGCATGATGGGTTCAACATCTAGACTAGGACCTAGATAGACTGGACTTTTCATGTTTCCATGTGCTTTCTTTCTCCCTTGAAAAAGCCAAGTTTCTGTTTTCTGAGGGTTAGTATTCTGCCCTTATTTCCTTCTAGAATTGTCTTACTTGCACGTGGATGGTGGTCATGAAGAACATTCTTCGGCTCCGAACTGGAAACTTCCGGAGTCCGGAGTTGAAGATCGCCTCCCCGAGAAATTGAATTAGGGAATCAGGGCCGAGCAAAGATAAAGCGGCGACTCCTCAGGTGTCAAGCCTCACAGACCACAGTGCCTCGCTGGCCTGATTCCTGCTTGGCAGCCTGACGGTGTTGTTTGTCTGATAAGTCCTGACCAAGGACTCCAGTACTCAAGGCAATTGGCCTCTCGGGTATTTTTCCCGATTGGGGGTCAGCCATCAAGTCCTCATTCTTTGGCACGTCAAGCCACCGCACGAGGAGTGTGATTTCTTTGTTTACCCCGAAGCCTCGTTCTGAAAAGGGGGCTTGAAAAGCCAAGGCTTAGGAGTGAGCGCCACTCCCTATCTTCTTTCAAGGGTAGCCACCAAGGATTTGCCTGACCCGGCAAGCAAAAACGCCCCCCTTGTCCAAGGGAGAACTAAGAAACCTACTACTAGGATGTGTGTGATGAGTCGAGTATTGTTCCAAGAACACCCAGGCGAGTCGCCCACTGTGATGGAGGGGCGGCTTTGTCAAGCAACACGCGGGTCTGGAAGCCACGAGGTCGAAAAGCCGGGCTAGACGGCGGCTTCAGGTGCCGAAGTAATGGGTGGGATGGCCATAATGAAATCATTACCGACCAGGATTCCATCGAATCGAGGAAGGGAAAAGCTGAATGAGATGAGCGCTTATGGCAAGCCATGAATTCTTGGCTTGGATATATGTCCACCTCAAGGAAGCCTGTCTCATGACCATTGAGGGGTATCTAGCGGACTAAGGAGCTTGGCTGGAGTGTGATATCCATAAACTGTGATCAGTTCCTGGAGAAAGTCGCACAAGATCATCTGTCCCGTCACTCACTCACTCACTCCCCCCGTCCCCTTTCTTCAATCTATTGTCTGTCTGTCTATCCACGGTCTTTCGTCCATACCCCCATTCCTTGTCATACAACATGCCGTCTTCAGTCAACATGAGCCATGGAGGACTAGCAACCTTAGTAAACGGAAGATCACCAAGCCCAACCATGTCGACGACCACCACTCTCTCACCACCAAGCCCAGTCATTGGAGGAGGAGGAGGAGGAAAACATCACCACCACCCAAGCATCATTTCACCTGACGCAATGGCAGACGTCAAGTCCAAGATCGAGAAGCTCGCCCACGAGCTAAAGCAGCAGCAAAAGCAACAGCAGCGATGTCGTCAGCAGTCAAGCAACAACAACAACAACACTCGTCCAATCCTCCCCCATTTGAACACCGATAGCATCATCACCACCACCACAGCCAAGACAACAACCCTGACCAGACCTGTCCTATCCCCCTTCTCCCGAGCCAAAAGCCACCAGCTCCAGCAACAGCAACTGCAACATATCCGCCACCCATCCACTCCCGGACCTGGTCCCGGACCCGTCATCCCAATCCCAGGCCTCGAACCCACCTCCCGCTCCCTCTCCGACCTCCACAACGAGCGCTCCTACCTCTTGCATAACTTGCAAACCCAAGGCGAGCGAGCCACGCGTTTGTATCAGCGGTATGCCCATCTTGAAGTCAAGAAGGAGGCTTTGGCCTCTGCTTCCGCCTCTCCCTCAGACGAAAACAACGCCACTACGGGCTCAACATCAACAGCTAGCAAAAAGAAAAAGATCAAAAAGGACCTCTCCCTCCTCCGCAGCCGGATCGCCGAGTCCACGCAGCAGGAACAGCTGATCATGTTAAGGCTGGGCGAGATCCATGTGGAGTTGGTGAATAGGGGGCGGTGGGTTATGACGCATCAGCATCAGCAGCAACATCAGATGATCTACTCGCCGGTGTCCGCCGTCGTAGAAGGCGGCCAAGGATACTTTGGCGGACACCACTGGCATCAAAACCACGACCAACAGATTCCCGCTACACCATCCTCCGCCGACTCCTATTCCAACTCGCCCGTGGGAGGGGATTACCTTTACACCCCCTCCGTCTTGAGCCCGCTTTCTCCCTCGTTCGTTCCCAGCGGGGGGGTTAGCTTTTTTGAGGATATTTGGACCCGACCATCCCAGCAAGGGCAAGACCAATCTGCTTCCCCGGAGGAAACCCACGATCACCACCTGGCCCCTGCCCCAGCCCCCGAGCAAGGACACGAGCAGCACCACGCAGCCGAAGGAGGAGAAGAAGACGACCACACCCCCAAGCCCAAGCTGCCCTCCTCCAAGGACTCCTCCAACTCCAAGGACCACGACTTGGATACCGTCCCCCTCTCAGCCGTTACCCCCAAGTTCAACACAGCCACCAGCACCGTCAGCACCTCTACCCTCCCCTCGCTACCCTCCGAACACCTCGCCACCCCCATCACACCCAGCAGGATTCCATGGGATGAATACCCTTCCGACTCGGAAGATGATGCCTCTTTTGAGAGTTTTGATGGGAGTAGTTTTACGCCTATTGGAGTTGCTGCCCCCATTTTCAACCAAAACCCTTTGAATGCTGATTCTTCTGTGAACGGCTCAGGGTCAGGCTCAGGGTCGGGGTCTGGAGTTATTGTGTCTGAACCGGAGGAAGAGGAAGACGAGGAAGAAGAGGAAGAAGAAGCCGAAGGAAGTGACGACTCCGCTTCCGAACCAGGGGATTTACTTTCCGAGCAGCAAAGAAGGACTGCTTCGTTCTCACGGGGTGGGGAGGGAGGAGAAGGGGGTGATGGCTGGAGTAAGGGAAACAACAGGAGGTTGAGTATGCCTAGCTTGAAGAATCTGTGGCCTGCTGCGCTTGCGGCTGTTGGTGTTCAGATGGGGTTGGGGGAGGAGGGGGAGGAGGATGAGGTGCCGGAGATGAGGCTTGATACTGTTATTTAGATTGCTTTGTTGACGTTTTCGTTTACTTTTCGCAAGGAGTTGGATACTCGGTGGATTGCGTTCTATGGTGGACATTTGCAGCGGAGTTTATGACACTGGTGGAACTTTTATCAGCTGTGGAAAGAGAACAATTACCTCTATAGGCGTTAACTGGGAAGGCGAGGTTTTCCGGGGGGTTCTTGGACTTACTGGGTTTCATTGGTATTGCGCTGGGAAGCTCTGGGATACGGTCAACATGTTCTGCACAAAAACATCAAAATAGCGGGAAACAGGGAAAGAAACGAGCCGGCAAAGGTTCTCCATGATTAGGTATATTAACTCTGTGTAGTTGTACGCTTGTAGTAACATGTCCTCTAGGGACTCCGATTGTATGGGCATGGCGGTTTCTTGTCCGTGTCGTCAGCCATGTCGCTTTCCGCGTCTCTGAGTCTGATCCGCTGAAATCCTGTATGATGATGATATATGCGCCGTGTATGCTGCTTGCTTGCTTGCTTCTCTGGGAACCCAATCCTCATCCAAACGTCTCTCTTTCCATTTTCCTTCCTTCTTTAACTTCATTCCTCATTCAAACATGCCGTTCGGCCCATCGTCGAACCCTAACTCCTGAGCAGACGGCTGTCTCCTGTGTCCAGCGCGTCCACTGCTAGGCGGCGGTGGCAAGAAAGGCATCCCCGCTCCGCCACCTCCAGCCGACGATGGGGGAGGAGGGAGTGAAAAGGCCGACAAAGGAGGCTGTGAATCACTACCAAAATCCGTCGACAAAGGGCGGTCTTGTCTCGCTCTCCTCCCGAACTTGGTCCCGCTCAAGTTCACAGTAATGGTCTCGCCCTCCTTCAAGCTATAATCCTTCTTCTCCTCCGCCTCCTGTTTCAACTTCCCAGACTTGATCAAAGGGGCCACGCCCTCGATCAGGCCCAGCGACTTTTGCGCCTCCTGCAGGGCCACGCCAAAGTCGAAGGCCTCGCTGCGCTCCTCGAAGCCGATGCCCAGCATGGCCTTTTTTCCGCTGTTGGGATCCTGCACGCGCAGCGCAAAGAAGCGGCTGCTGTCGACGGCGGCCTCGACGACGGCCTGCGTGGTGTAAGGGGCGGCGGCAATCAGGTCGTTTGTCGCGGGGTCCTCGAGCACGATGTCCACCTTGACCGTGTCCTTCTCTTGCATCTTCTCTGGCGTCTGCGGCGGGATCGAGGTCTCGATGATGCGCACCCGGCCGGTGAAGATGTGCGCCTTGGGGTCGACGGTCCAGTCGGCGGCCATGTGGCCCTTGGTCGAGCGCATAGGGGGGATCTGGTAGATATGGACCGAGGAGGAGGTGATGTGGAGGATGCGCTGGATGGCGTCGGCGGGGAGGGGGGCCTGCGTGGCCGGGTCCATGAGGGTCGTCATGATGTGTGTGTGGTGGTGTCTTATGTCGTTGTGATTATTTGATATGCTTGCTATGTCGGCAACTTATAGTCGAGGCTCAAGGAGTCAAGGGAGGAAGAAGAGACTGAAGCCAACATCGCCAACGGGTCCATGGTTTCAAATGATAAAGAAAGAGACAATGACGGTAAGGGATCCTCCGCTAGACCCCTACGCTAGCTTCACTTTCCCCTTGCTGCCCCTGTTCCATCGAAGCGGACAGCGGGACGGAAGCCAGGCATCAGTGGCAGCAGATGCCAGCCTGGAAGAGGAGGATCCACGCGACCACAGGGGGGGCAGGTGCAACTACAGGTACCATCTTTACTTAGTGCCGAACACAGGGGGGACCCTTCACCTCTGTGTTTCGACTCTGCAAAACAAAGGCCCCGGAAGGCCCGTGACTGGGTGCAGTGACGAGCCACAACCCCGCTGGTAGCAGCTGCCGACAGCGGGGCACACGAACTGGAAACAAAGAAGCTTTGACGACGTGCAGTACACAACGAGGGCGGTGAACGGTGGCAGAATACTTATCGTAACGGCCGCAATTGGGAATTCAGTTTGGGATGAAAGGTTACATGTAGAGCTACGCATTTTGAGTCACACTTTTAGATCAGACGCTTCTTCAGAAAACACAGTATCTTTTCGACGCGGCATACAAGATCATTGTCTAAACCTGTATAATAAATAGCCTTATCAAAGCCAAGACCTGCCCGCTTCAAATCTCTGAGGCGACAGCCAAAAGCGGAACCTTTTGAAGCTCTCGACTTGCGACTAACACCCCGAACCCTCCCCACTTGGACCGACCGCAGCAGTGCTTGAGAGGACTTGTATGTTTTGGCGCAAACCACTTCCCACCTTCACAGCATCAACACACTTCGCCCTCCCCAACACCCCCCTCAGAAAGATGGCCACGGGCGACCTATCCAACAAGCCGCTCGCGGTACGGACGACATCGTCCACCTCCACCGACAGCGCCAGCAGTCAAGATGGCGCCTCCTTCGAGTGAGTTTGCTTTTGCTTGCAATGCGTCATAACCAAACTGAGCCCTTCCGTCGCAATGATTGCCTCTAACCCAGACAAACAACAGCATCGTCAAAACCTACCGCAACCTCCTCACCTCCGACCCCGACATGACCATGCCCGTAGCAGCCATCGAAGCGCTCATCGAGCTTTTGCGCGTCACGCCCTCCTCAACAGCCATGGAAACCGTCGAAGTCGTCAAGACCCAAAAGGCCCTCCTCCTCGACTCGGCCCCCAACCCTTTGCCTCTCCTAGCGGGCGCCGATCTCTTCGAGCAGTACCTCCTCCGGTCGCTTAGAGGGCAGACCGCCGAGTCCTTCGACGAGACGAAGCGCCACCTGCTCAAGAACCGGCAGCTCTTTGCTGCGCGCGCCAAGGCCGCGCGCGACAATATCGCCATTATTGGCAGTCGGTACATCTCGGACAGGAAGATCGTGTTGGCGGCGGGCGGCAGCCGCGTGGTGACCAAGATCCTCGTTCACGCCGCCAAGAGCAGGCCAAACACCTACTTCAAGGTCATTTACGTGATGGACGGTAGCCCGCACTGCGACGCCAGCGTCGCCTCCCTCAGAGAAGCAGGCCTCGAGGTCGAGACCATCTCCACGAGCAAGGTCGCCTACATCCTCAAAGACCAGAAGGACATCAACCTGGTCCTGGTCGGGTCCGAAGTAGTCATGCAAAACGGCGGCATCATCTCGCGCATGGGGACTTCGCAGCTTGCTTTGCTCACGCGCTTCGCCGGAGGCTCGCAGAAGCGGTTTTTCGTTGCTGCTGAGAGTCATAAGATCGTGCGCAAGACGCCCCTCTGGCACCCGCAGGTGTTGAGGGTCGGCGTCAAGCAGAAGGATATCAGCAAGTTTGATAATGTGGGCGTTGACCCTGTTGGGCAAGAGGCCAGGGATTGGGTGGCGGATCGCGATGAGGTGGATTATACGGATCCGGAGCTGATTGATGGGATTGTGACGGAGCAGGGGGTGAAGCAGCCGAGTCAGATTTGGGAGTTGGTTGATTATGAGAAGTGAGTGGAGGGAGGGACTGAGGAGGGAGTTGGGCCGTTTGGCTGGTGGGAGGTGGTTAAAAGGGGTAGAAAAGGCCGGTTTTATGGATGGATCTTCTTGACCTTTTCAAGTTATTGGTGTGGTCACTGTGGTAAATATCTTGCAGCATTATTAGGCGTTTTTGGGGAAATGGGATGATGGGTGAAACGATATCTCGCTTCTTGAGGTTTGAGGGTTGTATGTATGTGATGAATGGAAAATGGAAAATGGTCTCTTCCCACTTGCTTGGTCTGTTAGAAAATGATTACTGTGCTGAGATCTAAATGCATGATCGTCACACCTTCTTTACTCTTTGTGATAACCTGAGATGATAGATCGAGTCAAGTGACATTTGAGACCAGATATTGGAACCATGAACAGATGACCGCAAAACCGCATGGGGTACGCAGAGAATGTCTTCATCCATGTCAGATGAACATCAATGCTATTTTGCCTCTCAACTTTTGCCAATACCCCACCGAACTATGCAGTGAGCAAGCATGAGCCATATCCGTGTATCCAATCATATAAAAAACGAGTCTGCTGGTGTCTACACATCACCCCTTAAAAGTTTGTTAGCGCGGTTCTTGTGACAGGGGTCTGCAAAACTTCACAAGAAAACAACGGGATAACCGCATTCAAACCGGAAAATTAGAGAGAGTGTATGAAACAGGGAAAACGCATCGGGTTGATACCAACTTCTTGCATGAAATTTTGTGGAATGTTGGTTGAGTTGCGAAGAGTACGTTGTGAAGTCCAACGCTAACGAACTTACCAGGGGTGATGTGTAAATATCTTCGTCATCTCATCATTGTTCATCCATCCGTCCATTATTACTCCAAATCCCTAACCACCCTAGCCCCCACCCAAGCATAAGGATAATTCCTCTGGTACCAATTAACAAAGCTCTTCCTCCCCGCAATCCTCGGATGCGTAGCCCAGCTCCCTCCCAAAATAATATTATGCTTCTCATCGAAGAAATCCGCTGTATAGCCCGGGTACAGTTCCATCGGCTTAAACCCTTCCCACTTGCGGAGGACGGAAGAAGTCCACTCCCATACGCCGCCGAGCTCGGCTTGCCCGAGGAGGGTGTCGAGTTTGGAGGTGATGGGGACGGGGTGCCAGTTGTGGAAACCAACGTTTGCGCCATCTAGGTCGGAGAAGAGGTCGTTGGTGGTGGGGGTGGTGTTGTTGTCGGAGGCGGAGGAAGGGGAGGAGGGGGATTCGGAGGGGGTCTCGGAAGAGGGAGAAGACGGGGGAGTGATTTCCACGCCGTTGTTGGTTAGGTGGCTGTTTTTGGAAGGCATTCGTGTTAGTCAGTGTTGTGAAAAGGGGATAGAGGGAGGTGACACATACGCATTAACAGCCGGCACGGTCCTTCCCAATTGTCTCTCAGCTTCCTTCTTCTTCTTAAGCGCCTCAGCATAAGCGTAGATGCTCCGGGTTTCTTCAAAGGTGGGGATACGCCCGCCCATGTACGCTGCGCAACCGGCGAGTTCGTCGTAAGAGGCAAAGACGGGCCAGTCGAGAGCGTGCTTGAGAGGTACGAGGCCGTAGACTGTGCGGACTGCGGTCTTCTCGAGGAAGGATGATGGGATCTTGGAAGTGCCGTTGCTGTGACCGTTCACGCCGTTTGTCCCGTTGCTAGCATTCTCGTCGAGGCGGGCCCAAGAGGCGGGCAACTTCTCAATGTTTTTGTTGTACAAGTATTGCGCATACTGTTTTGTGTTAGCATTGGACAATGGTAGCCTTCAAATCAATGTACCTCTTCGTTGGTGATCGGCCTTCCTTGAGCCTGGAAAGCGGCAACTTGAACGCGCCTTACGGGCTTCTCATTGTCCCTTTTGACAGTTAGCCTCCTGTTTATCTTCATAGAAAAGAGGCAACTCACCAGCCATAGTGTGTGTTAACATCAGTTCCATCCTCAGGATCCTCCAAACCGATGGTGATCTCCTGGGCCGGAATCTTAAACCACTGATTTGGAACCCTCTCGGACTCTGCCTTCCTAGCGAGCTTCTCGAAGTCGGGTCGCGGAATATGGGTTGGGGGCAGCGTCTTGTCGCTCTGTAGCATCATGTACAACAGCGTCTCGATATGCAAGAGCTCGTGCTCGAATCCAACCCAAATGGCCCGGCCTACATTCCGCGGGATATTCTCGATACCACCTGCATAGAGACCGCGCAACCGGGACCGTACCGTCTCCTGATAGGTCAGGATTTCTTCCACCTGCGGCCATTCGTCAGGAATCTCCGAGTGCGCATGACACAGCTCCGGGTTGTCAACATCAGGATCGATGCCCCTCTCGAAGATCTTGTAAAAGTAAGCTGGCTCCGACGGAGCTTGCTTGGTGGTCTTTGTGAGTTGGATGTCGAGGAAGGTCGGGATGTGACCGAGGTAAAAGATGCAGGCGTTTCGGAGCTTGATGGGCTTCTCCAGAAGCTCTTCCTGGGGAAGCATCTGACGTGTGACGACATCCCATGTCGCCCAAAGGGCCTCCCAGTCGTCCAGAGTTGGGAGTGCGCTGCGGGCGTATACCGAAGGGATGAGACTGAACGACATCCTTGACTTGGCAAGCAGATGGAGTCCTGCAGTACGACGAAAGGAGGTCAGCATGGATCGATGGTTCTGATGGCGCAAATATCCGATCCTCTCCAGCACATGCGCGCTACCCAAACCCCGCAGCCCAACACCAACCTACATATCGATAAACATGTACCGGTGTAGGACCCGTGCCCATCAGGAGACGCCGCGAGATCCTGTCATCATACGACTGGCTCGTGGGGTGTGGGGAAGGTGCGGTAACACCGGCCGGACGGCTCAAACGGGTAGTCCCAGAAGAAGCTGGAAAACCCAAGCAAGGAAAAGTTATGAGAGCCACTCACCATATTCGTTGCCGTACGTCCATTCCGTGACTTGTTCCAATCCCGCCTTTCTCCAGAGCCTCTCTGACTCCTCTTTCGAGTACTTTAGGCTCTGTTCGACCTGGATCCTGTCGTGTGACCTAATCAACTCGCCCATAACCAGAGTGTCGCGAGTGGGGGCGTAAAAGGCCTGGTGTCTACCGCCCTCTTCGTCATACACATATTCGCCAATGACCCTCCAATCTCCCTCGATGAAAGCCGTCTCTCCGAGGATTTCATTGGCGTTGCGGAGACCATTCAAGATGAACCTAGGATCGTCAGTTCGGCGTTGCGTTGAAAGTGGGAGCCACCATGAGCGACAGAGAAGGGGGTATGACATACTCATGGGTGATACCTTCCTTGTCTTTGTGGTTATTGTCAGCTTGAAGGTGATCTTATTCCATGTCACATGAGTAGCACAAACCATTGTAAGCGTGGCTAGTATATGGTTAGCAAAGTTCCTGATGACGTCCCAATGTTTGTCCAATACGTACTATACCCTCGCCGGGTCATTGCAAGCATCAACTCCAATAAGCATCTTGTCATTGGGTCCGAGGACGTCCGTAAAGCCCTTGAGAAAAGCGGCGGCGTCGCTGCGGTTGAAGTTGCCTAGAGACAGCGTTATGTCAGGATTTTCTTCAGCAAATTCCGTATGTATCCAAGCTTACCAATACTCGATCCGAGGTGCAAAATGCATTTCTGTCTGTTGATGTTTTCCGGGGCCTTGAGCCAGTCACGTCCATCGTCATATGTTCCCAGAAGACCATGGCACTTGACGTGCTTGTAGGATGGTACCTGGGCGAGAGTGCGTTCCAGCTCCTCCCTGGACAGGTCAAGGGCATAATAGTCGATTTCCTTGCCGGCGTTGTCTAAAGCTCGCAAGAGAAGGTTTACTTTGCGCAGATTTCTGGGGCAATGGTTAGCCATTCAGATCCAGACCTCCAACGTCCAATTGTGAAGTATTTACCCGCTTCCGAGCTCAATGACCATGGCGCCCGAGGGAATGAATTCGGCCATCTCGGTGGCATGTTTGGTGAGGATTTCGATCTCGTCATTGGTAAGATAATACTCTTCAAGATATGTGATCTGATATGTATTAGTGCAAAACTAGCATGTCAGTCCCTCAACCTAGGTAGACTTACACGCTCAAACAGCTGCAAGCCTCTCTCGTTATAGAGAAGCAATGTGGGAAGCTGTCTAGGGCCATGTTTAGGCCGGAACATGGAGGTGATCTCGGTCTTGAGGTTGATCTCTACAGCAACGCGGCGGATGTCGATAATGTCGGCATTTGATGTTTGCTGCTGAAGCTTGGACAGGATATGTTTCCCGGTTGTTTTGAGCTGCCCAAGGGCTCCGTTTGGGGTACTGGCCATGGTTTCGGCACTCGGCATGTTGAATTGCTTATGACAGACCCAAGCTTTGGGTTGAAGATGGGAGAATAAGTTTTGTTTTTAGAGATGAGGAGTTGTCGAGTAACAGCGGGAGAAGAAGGGAGTATGTAGTCGAGGTTGGTTGCGAGCTATGTCTAGCTAGGTGGAGGTAGAACAAAGGGAGATATGGGCTAAGCCAGGGTAGTGGACAGCTTGAAGTTCAGGAACAGAAGGGAAAGACGCGAGGTCAGAGCACGCAGTTCCCAGTACGCCAGATATAAATATATCTCCTAGCCTTACTCAGCCTGGCAGTTGGATGCGATCGAGCCATGTGGATAGCAGGTCTGTAGACGTGCATAAGTACAGCAAGTGGACTTTACGCTGGCTACCTCTTTCGTCCACTGCCATGTTGATGGAGCCCGGGTTTAGGTGGGAGGAAGTGGACTCATGACCAAACTTGGAGACAGGAGACGAGCGAGAATCGATCCCGGGATCTAGGATCAGGGACCACAGAATGCCAACACGACGGAGACTACCGGTCTATATGGGGCAAAGGCATGTATTTGTACATGCCGAACTGTGTAATAAGAAGAGTATAGAAGGCAAGGAGGAAGAAGATTGGATACTAAGTTGATCCGGTTACATAACCCCTTGTGCCTCTACGCTTGTAGAGCCCCAAAGCCAAGTCAAGGGAGATTTAACTAAGACGTTGGACATGGACGAAAATCATTGGACGTGTTCAGTCCGGGGTACAGCAGGTTCCCGTCAGAAACACTTTTTGTGGCTTCCAAGTTCTTACATGGTGCTGCCGTGTTTTGACTACGCAGACTTGTGATGAGACGATGATGCTGAAGTTTGTATAGAGGCAGAAATTAGAGGTGATATCAGCCCTGGATGAAGAAACTCTGAAGAGGCTCTGAACTCAGATCCGCTTGGCAGAAACGAGAGTCTTTCTGTGGAATCTTTCTGCACTCTGAAGAGAGCTGAAGAGGATCCAGTGAAGGGGCCAGAGGGCAGTGTCCAAGACTCCAAGAGTAGGTGTTTCTGTGCTGTCAGACAACAACGGAGGTTCGGGGTTCGTGGCCTGGCAACCGAGGTATCTGACCGAATGGGGGGGGATTTGGGGAGGCAACGGGACCGAAAGGGAAGGAAAACAAAGCAGACCTTTCGAGGAGGACGAAATTGTTTTGTCATGACCTTCGCTACTCATGCGTGGGCGCACGTTGTTGCAGGAGCAGAGCAGATCGTAAAGAGTGGGAGTCGATGGCAGTTGCAGTTGGTTGATGCAAGGAACAAATCACGAGGCGCCCAAAGGGATTGGCAGACAGCGCATGGGCGGGCCCGAGGTCAGGACCCCACGCCCTGGGATTGCACACCGATGGCAGGCACTAACCGGCGGGGTCTTAGTGTCCCTTTTAGTGCACGGCTGCATGTTTGTGCTGAACTGTTAACGTAGAGGTACCTCAACTCTTCTGGGCAACCATCTCCATCAATCCGCCAAGGTCGACGATAGAGATTTCACCAGAACTTTGAAAGGGTTCCGCTAAACGTACAAGTTTCGGTTCACCGTGGATGAGTTGGGTACAGCATGACTAATCTATGTGGAATTACTGGTGGCTATGTTGTTGAGGAGGTGATTCCTGTGAAGGGTGAAAGCTACAACAGCACTAACAGTATCAAAGTGCTTGGAGGGGTGGAGATATCTACCCAGATACTTGCAAGTGGAAAGGGACATTGTATGAAAAGCATGGAATCTACCACCACGGCAATAAATGCCATTGTAGAACGAATCCGTAAAAAGATTCACCCACTGGGCATAGAAAGACACCGAAAGCGACAAGAGAAAGAAAATGTTAATCATATCCGAGAAGGATCCCCAAGTCTCAGCTACCCCTCATGAGTTAGTTCCGTCATTGAATCCACCCGCCGTAGCTTCCGTTCTCAGCTGCTGGACCCCCGCGTTTCTTTTCACGGCAACAACGTTGACATCGGCTTTTGGGGATTGCTCGAGGAAAGTACGATTCGGGATATCAATGACCGTCTCATTTGGTTACTTCTTTCTTGTAAACATTGCTCGTCAAGAGAATTGACACTGCTGAAAAATTCTCCATTGTCAAACCAAGACTCGATCCTGTCATTACCTCATGACATAAAGACAAGAAAGTTCACTCGGATAAGGTATCGATAAGATAAGGAGTGAAACATCGGAGAACGACCATCGAGATCGCAACTCTCCAAAGACCAAACGCTCGACAACTTTCTCACTTCAACTTGACAGGTTTCGTCGGACAAAAACACTGAGAGATGATCTTGAAGCCAGCAGAGCCGCCGCAGCCTCAACCTTCTGTTACACAAACTTCCGTCAGTCGTCTGACTCTGGTACCTCTGCAGAGAGTCTATTATCAAACATGGTTGAGACCGACGTCATCGTTTCACGACTGTTGCTGGCATGCGCAAAAATGGGTCCCCAAGACTCCCGACTCAACCACCGACCTTCTACCGGCTTTGGTTCCTGACCGAGAAAGCAGCAAAGGCCAAGGACCCGGAGGTCCTGTGTGGTGGATGGGTGGCTTAGGTGGGTAGCATCCGGCCAAGCCGCGCTAACCGCCTCAAGCTGCCATCGATGACAAAGGCATGTCACTTCGGACTTGGCTGTCTGTCAGATCGTCCTTCTCTTCTTCGAGTTAACATCTCGGGCTTGCCTGTCTGGTCAGACACGAGTGACAGGAAGGACCCCCACGGCAAGAAATAACACCGGCTTCAAGTGCGGCAACCAGTTCTGGAATAGGCAGGCTGCAGACCATGTCAAGACGTTGGCAACTGCACAGCCAGTCTGGTGGAATCATGTTCGCAGTCCTTCGGTCTTCCATCTCACCATATTGCGGGGAAGCCTGTCATTATTCATGCGAAGGGAAGAGCCCGGGTCCGGCATCACCCACGATGTTCGGAGGAAACGTTTCGTCTGGTTTTGACAGAGGTCGCTAACCGCGGACCATCACAGCTTCTCGCCGACATCATTCAAAGTGTAAAACATCCTACAACACCCGACCCGCCATCTCAACCCCTGAATGAGAATCACCTGACGAGCCGAGTTTTCCTTCTTCTGTGCTGGTCATGTTGACCTACTTGTAAACCATCAAGTCCTTTCCGCTATAGGACCGACCCAAGAGCACCCGATGGTTCGGTTCCTGGTTTGTCTTACACAGTAGATTATCGAGTACCAAAGCCGCCGATCTGCCCTTACCAAACCTTCTTGGGATGGTTTCTTTCGTTCTCGTATCTCTCGAGGCCAAGCTCGTCTTTTCGAAGACTTCTGGGGATCAGCTGACCATGGGTTTTCAAAAACTCATTACCGACATTTTGCGACTACAAAAGCCACCCGCAGTAGGGAATGCTGTGATAATAAAACCGACAACCGACGCCAGTGAAGCGACCGGCTCCGTCACTTGTCATGTGGATGCCCAAACACTCACCAGTCCTCCACTCAAAAATCTCGATATTTCCAATTTGGGTTCAGTCGGCAGATCGGGCAGGCCGGAAACACGATTCCGGAGGTGATTGCCCCACGCTATAATCGGTGATGGGGCCTCTCAGGGGTCCACAGTCCGCGTGTTCCGGCCTCGGGAATGGCTCCACTTTGCTCCGCCTTGACGGGCGCTAAAACCCCGGCCTTTGCTCTCGGCGTGGGGGCCAAGCGGAGGCCACTCCTCGGTGACACTGCGAATGAGATCTTCATCTCCGTCATCACCAACCTACATTGACCATGGCAGAACGACTTCATGGCACCAACCACCTGACCCGGAGAGAAACAAAACCGTAGATCTCCGAAGGCAAGATTCAATTCGCGTGAATGGCCTCATTATCTCTAGAACTCTGACACGGCCGTTCTATTTCCCAACTCTCAACAACTCAACAACCCATCCATCCATTGACACCAAACCTTTAGAAATAAAACGGGTTGAATGCAACTCTGACAAGCCTGGACACAACAAGGGCTCATTAATTCGCCTATCACAGCACACCACGATAACAAATCGGGAAACCGATAATTCAGACTGTCGGCCCGTTCTCACGACCCCTCAATCAACCGCAACACGGTCAGACACTTTAAGCACTTTGCAGGGCTGAGTCATCCGTGATCTATCATTTCAAAATCACCTGATAGCGTGTTTACACGCGTGTTCGTGATGCGGGGCGTTTGCGGACGTGTGTGTGTGTGAGAACCGCGTCTCGCGTTTCTATCATTAACGTGGCTCGTCATCTACTGCACGGTGAGACATCATCCTGCCCAAACCCCTCACGCCTTTCGAGATACATCGTGCATGAAATCCACGGAACATCCGAAGCAACCGGAAGTTACACGAGCACCAAGCCTTCCTTCTTCCATCCAACCGCCTTAATATGTTTGTCGTTAAGTGTCACATCAAAGGGGTGCGGCAGATTGAAAAGAACATGATGGGAAAGCGGGGTTGTGTGGTTTCCTTTGTGGTAGACGAAGCTGACATACATCCTCAAGCGTGTCGGCTGCCGATGCTGCCTAGGTGGTGCCTGCCCGTAGTTCTTGGTGTTTGAAACTTGACGTTGCTATCGTAGGTACGGTAGTGTTGAGGAACATTGACTGGAGCAGTTGTGCGTGTCGTCACGGTATATATAAAGGTGAAGAGAAGATCACGCAATCTCGAGTCAATCTCGAACTTATCCTCAAACTATCCTCTTCAGCCCTACATCAAACCCCTACCTATCCATCACCAACTTCAATATCAATCAATCACAAACGTAACCCATCCCCAACCCACCCACAATGTCCTCCACCGACTCCCTCCCCCTCAAATCCTACCGCGGCAACTGCCACTGCGGGTCCTTCATCTTCACCCTCCTCGTGCCCGAGATTGTTTCCGCAGAATCCTGCAACTGCTCCATCTGCCGCAAGAAGGGCTACCTCTGGGTGATCCCCGACACCACCAAGGGTCACAAATTCGAGGTCGTCAAAGACGAAGGAAAACTGACCGAGTACGTGACGGGTCCGAAGGGCACGAAGCATAAGTTTTGTGAGGTTTGTGGGACGGGGGTTTATGCTGTTTGTGAGAAGGAACGGGAGGAGAGTGGGAAGGAAGGGCAGGGGGTTTGGGTGAATGTGAGTGACGAAGGAGGGGTACGGAGAGGCTATAATAACTAACAGAAAACAGGTGAGAGCAGTTCAGGAATTGAAGATCTGGGACCTCGAGATCAAAGAGTACGTGAAACCCTTCTTTCTGCCATTACCAGAGCGGCTATCAACTAATAACACTTTGAACTACTTCCAGGTTCGACGGTAAAAGCATCCCACCCCCTTACCAACCCGCTCTATTCGACGGTCCCGAACCCACGGCCGAAGTCGAGAACGGGGTCGTCTACCATGGCTCTTGCCACTGCGGTGCTGTGAAAGTGGCAGTCAAGACCAAAGGACCGCTGGATAAGACGTACAAAGAGAGAGTGATTGATTGTAATTGTAGTATTTGCCAGAGGGTATGTCCCATCTTTCCTCTTTTTCCCTCCTTCCTCCTTTCCTACCCTTTACCCTTCCCCTTCCTTTTCCCGTTCCCTTCCTCTTTAAGCCTTTTCCCCAACCCATACTAACCTCCCAACAACAGGGCGGCTACATCTGGATCTACCCCTCCTCCCCCCGCCAACTCTCTTTCACCCCCGAATCCCGTGCAAACCTAACCTCCTACGCCTGCCTCAAAAAAGTCATCTATATGTGCAAGACCTTCTGCAAGACGTGCGGCGTGCACCTGACCAACGAGGCGGACCCTGCCGTGACCGAGGAGAAGATCAGGGCCGCCATGACAGAGAACGCGGAGATGGTGCTGAGGCGGATCAAAAGTATTTGGCCGATTACGGTGAGGTGTTTGGACCGGTGTGTGGGAGATGATGCTTGGGATTTTGATAAGTGTGTGAAGGAGTTGGATGTTGAGAAGGGGGATGGCTGGGGGATGATTCAGCCGGGGTATGTGAATCCTTGAGGATGGAAGGTAGAGAGAGAGGACGTGTGATGGATGGGCGGTTTTGTGAATTTTCGCTTCGGTTTCCTAGTTGACAATTAACTTGGAAAATAAAAATGGTCCGTTCATGATGATCTTCTGGGACCTTTGACCGTAGGTGTAGAATTTATAAAGGGAACTCTGAACCCTGAAGGACACCGTTGGCCTGGGGGAGGAAGGATATATTGGAATAGAAACACACACCCTCGCGAGAAAACGTAAGATAGGAAGTCATTTGAATCGAGATTGTAAATGTCGAAATGTGACAGAGAGCCATATGAAAAGGAACAAAAGTTCGGCGCACCCCATCCAACCTGACGGGTAGTTCAAACTTCAACTTCACTATGAGCGAACATCAAGAGCATCATCATTGGGAGACGGAATATTTCCTCCACGTAATCCTCCTTTGTGAAGGTCACCAGGTCAAACGACTTCCTTCTTGCTACTTACTTCAAAACCGAATATCTGCCGACAGACAAAGTGGTAAGATTCATCAAGGGACTTGTATGGCAATCCAGCAAGCTGAACAAAGTTGGACGTGCCCAAACTGTCGAGAAGTGGATGATAGATAGCTGGAGGCAACTGTTTGGCTCGCTGGTTGCTTTCGGTTTGGCAGTCGCTTCGAGGGGAGCACCTGGGCAATTACCTTCTAGGGAAGGAGCTAAGTGAAGACTGCTTGACCGAAGAGCGGACACGGAAGATCTGAGTGACTGTGGGACGTGAACATGGGTTGCTCTTACCCCATTGTGGACTCGCACTTTCCCAAATCATTACTTGTTCAACACGATGAAATGAAAAGCAGTAGAGGTATGTGTCAAATAAGCCAAGCGCGTCATCACACCCGGTGATAACCGCCAGCTTTTCAATTCTCTCAAATATTTCTGAGGCATCGGTTGCTAGCCTTGCCGCCCGCGCAACTGACTGTTGTGATGAACGGCCAAACAAAAACCCTTTAGGTCAGCCAGACCCGATGAGGTTGATAAACCCAAACCCCCAAACTCCATGCCTGCCATGCAGTGTTATCTATACACACATAAGAAGAAGAATGAAATATGCCCCTACGTAGGCCGGTCCATAGCCGTCGTATGTTTGTGTGTCCTGTGTTCCTGTATATGGTGGGGGGGGAGCCCGGTCCCTGTTCCTGTCCCAATTCAAAGTTTAAAGTCCAAAACCGAACGCCATTCTTGTGTCGTGAAAATCGACATTTCAAACCCCAATTCCAATCCCAGTTGAGCCGTCCATAAAGAAAGAAAAAGAAGGAAAAACATCGTCGTCCGCTTGCTTGGTTGCTCGCTTGCTTGTTTGCAAGTCGTGATTCGTGATAACCGGATCATCCATCATCATCATCCATCCCCCCAAGTCCACTCAGTTTATTTCCGACCACTCCTCATCATACACCACCTCTCATCACCCCCCTTCCTCCCCCTCCCCGTCAACCCCCTTCTTCCTCTTCTTACTCGGCCTCCTCTCACTCTTCGCACCACCACCCCCATTATTCCACCCATCCTCCCCCTCAACCCAATGCCCCTTTTCAATCCTATGCTGCTTCAAATTATCCGGGCGGTTCTTATACTGGCTCTTGCAACCGGGAAACGTGCAGGGGTAGATCTTGTCCGGCTGGTCGCTGTGCTTGACTTTCATGTGCTTGGCCATGCTGCCTTTGAACCAGCGGGGGTCGCCGTTGGGACGGTAGTCGCAGAGGTGGCATTGGGGTGGGTATTGGGGGTCGGAGTCGGGTTTTTGGGTTTGACCAGTAGTGGTGGTTGGGGTTTGGTCTTCGGAAGGTATTTCCCTGAGGTGGGAAGCTTGTTTTCGCTGTTGTTGGCGGTGTTGTTGTTGTTGTTGTTGTGGTTGTTGTGGTCCGGAGGTAGCTGTGGGACTGGCGACGTGGGAGCTGTATACTAGAGTTTCTGGGGGAGTGAGGGTCATTGTCGGCACGGAGAGTTTGCGGTGAACTTCCGTGGAGACCTTGCCGATATCCGTGTGGTCCTTTAGGAAACGTGCTAGCTCGTCTTGGTGTTCTTCGGTGGCGGTAACTGCGGGATGACTTTGAGAAATATTGAATCCAGATATCATGCTTTCGATGACTGATATGCCGAGTTGGTGGTAGACAGCACGATCGTTGACGCTTCCGAAATACTTGAGGTAAATCTCGTCGCACAGCTCCCAGACCTTCGGGACATAGTCACTGTGAAAGCGACTCGCGGGCATACATTCCTGGAGGATTCGTTAGCACGATTTGTTTCCGAGATGGGTAAGGAATTAGGGGGCCACTAACCTTTCCGGCGTGAAGCACTTCAATCTCAAGTCGTCGACCAGAGAAGATGGCCCCGTTGTTGGCCTTGTTGCAGATTTCAGAGAGTTTTCCTTTAAGTAGTTGTAAATCTTCGTTATGTTTAACCAGTTCACAGAGCATCTTCGTGACATCCGATGAGAATCCTTGGTTCCCGGAAAACATAAGGACCTCTTGGTGCTTTCTATGGAGTTCAGAGTTGTTGATACCGAGCGAGTGTGATGGTTGGCCGAAGACAATGCAGCTTTCAAGTTCTAGAAGTATTTGTTAGCTTGCTATTTGTAGACCCGATAAACACCATCACTTACCATCCAAAAAGCGGCACCCTGCAACGAAGAGGGTATCCGAATCGGTGCTGCTTAGATCTACCCGAGTTGTGGGGGCTTTGCCTTTCAAACTAGATGACCTGCTCAAGGTCACAACTTGGGTCTTTGCGCAAAAGCCAGCGAGATCATCATGTGTGATTCCGGATGGTTCCAAAATTTGATACACCAGTTGACGGTACACATCTCCTTCATTGCCTGGAAGTAGGTTTTCATAAGCCAGAGACTGGAAGAATAATTCCTTGGCGTCGTGTTCCATATGTTCTTGCCGAGTGACGAAGTTGAAAGCATATATAACGTGTATCAAGCACAGAAAATCCATTGACAATGAGGGTTGCTCCCCTTGAAGCATCTGCCGGAGTGTTCGTAAACCTGTGAGCGCTATCTCTTTAGACGGCATCGTTCGGAGTTGGTTGGCCAGGGGGTTGTCCGGGATATCTTGGATTGCTTGTCTCGACGCAGATAGATGTTCCTGAATGAGATCCCAGGCTGACATGATCATCGTCTCGACCTCGGAATTGCAGATGTTGTCATTTTGAACTTCGATTTGGTCGGGTTCGACTATGTCCATAGGATCGTCTGCTGTCAGGTCAAGCTGAGCTGGATATGTCGAGTCTGTCGATGGCATCTCCATGGCAAATAGGAGATTATCCGGCATTTGCGGAACAGGAAATTCTGCCGGGAGTTCAGCTAGTCCATCAAGGATGCTGGGGAACGACGCATTGTAGAATGTTTCAACGACCTCGTCAAACTCATCGGTCATTTTGGCATCGTTGACTGACCAAGCCATATCAGAGCTTAATCCTTCGCTGTAATCCGTTACCGGGGACACCAGCGTCGAACTCATTGTCGTAAAGATTGTATCCGCACTCGCATTAGACCTGACGGATGACTGAGGAGATAGACCATGGCTGCGGGATGGGGCTACGGCAGGCCTGGAAATGTGCCGTTGTGGGTGACGGCGTCCCGGCAGACCCTGAGTGTTGACTTGAAGGCTCGGCCTGCTCTGACTGCTGCGCCCTGAGGCATCGTCCGATAAGGTATAGGGGAATGGCGATACTGGATGGGAAGCCCCTGAGCCTTCCCAGTTCATCCCCATGAGACTTTGGTAAGATGAGAGAAGCAGATGGGATGGTTCGGTACACTCGAGCTCGGGGATCCCCTCGGGTATCTCAGGTATCCCAGGCAAGGTCTGGGGCGAGGTGAGTACAACGGATGGAGCGGGTACCATAAGTGCCTGCGGGTCGACACCGGCTTCAGGTCCTGTCTCCGGATTTTGATGGACGGTGGACACCTCGACTGAGTCGATTTCATATCTCGTAACCGATTCCAGTTCGGTAGGTCCAGTTTGCATCAGCATCGGCTGATCGGCCGGGGCAACACTCAAGGAATCATAAGGCGGCGGCGCACTAGAATCATGGTCAACATCGAATCCGGAATCCTGGCTCCTCTTCGATTTGTGACCTAGTCCGTGGAAGAACTTCTTGGCCATGAACAACATCTTCCTCCTCTTAGATGGATGGCTGAGACATCGCTTGCACTTGACATCGTCAAAGCGCTCGACCCGATTATGCTGAGGACACCAGTACTCTCCGGTCGAAAGATACCTGCAGTTGACCAGGTGCTTGAGCATTGACTCGTGGTCGCTCAGCAGTAGCTGACACTTGTGGAGTGGACATTTCGAACGTTCTTCGTCTTTTAACGTTGGACAAAGGTTGCGTTTTACGGCAGCCCATATGATGAATCTGGCCTGCGCACAGTCCTGGCGAAGGGTTTCTTGGGTCCTATAATACACACTTAGCCCCATGGCTTAAACCCGGGTTATAATACGAGGGGACCAGGAAAGTAGAGAACATACACGCACGACAGTTGCTCACGATGATGCTGATGTCTTTGTTGATGCTCGGGTGGCTGCTGTTGTGGTTGTTGTTGAGGTACCGAACTCGGATCCAAGATGGGATGAAAGGGAGAAGCATGGGCCCCATAGGGCTGATATAAGCTTTGTGAATCCCCACCGATCTGATGTTGGCTTGGATGATATGATGATAGCGTTCTTGTTGTAGAAGACGTGTATCCAGTGATGAAGGAGGTCAAAGAGAAGGAGTCGTCGTCTAGGAGAGACGGCGCCGGCTTTTTGGCGTCCATCTTCCTACGTGTACGGATGGATGTCTTGCAGGACAAAGGTAGGTAGGCAGGTAGGTACAACAGCAGCGGCAGCAGCAACGAGGATCCCTGATGGCGATACCAGGAACGATAGGTAATCTCTAACACCGCTTTCTCTAGGAAAGTGAAAGAACAGACGACGCAGGCACGGTCATCTGAGAAATCATTCGCCACACATTGTTTGTTATAATGCAGACGGGATCGCGAGCAGGGGCATTGGCCAGAGAAGTGAGATTGTGAAAGAAGAGCCGGATCGACGGGATTACGCGATGGCGCGCGGGTTGTGGTTGAGGTCCTAGGAAGCTAGAGGTTCGGTATTCAATGCGGCGGACAGGGCAAGCAAGTGAGAGGCCTAGCTAATGGCAGCCAGCTCAGCAAAGTGAGGTTGTTGGCCAGTGGTACGCCATCATTCTTAGGACTTTGCGGTTGGCGAGCCGGGGTCACTCGTAGGACTTGGGAGTTGAGTTGCTGCTGGGGCTGGACCGTCCGTGAGAGCGACTCTGACTGGCTCGAAGGGTCACTAGCCACACATTTTGGTCGGGCTGATCACCTTGAATCTGTCCCTGGCTGCAGATAGAGGGCGGTGACAGGCCCAAATGGATGTAGCGCAGGGCAGAAGGGGACGGCGGATTGGCTGCCTCCTTGAAGATGTTGTCTTGGTTGTGGAGGGGTTCATGATGGGTAGGGAGGATGGATGTCCAACCGGCGTGGCTTGGCCGGCACTTGAGCGCAGATGGCATCTTGATCACTGGCAGGCAGCACAGCTGACAAGACTGCTGGAAGTGATCTTGGCAGGCACCTTCATGATCAAGTCGTAACGTTGGACAATGCCATGGACTGTCAAGTTGCTGTCCCTCATGGGTAAGGCCAGTTGCCATTCCCTTTTCGTTGCCGCATTTCCAGTTCAGTATGTATGCTCGGTGTTCAATAGTCGATCTTGACGTTTAGAGTTGCATCGACAAAGTCCTTTAAAAATGCGTAGGAACTCGTGATCAGGAAGGCGATCTGCATTGTTGACTGTTCAGATTCCAGACTCTCGTTGCCTGCCGGGAAAGAGAGTAAGGCTGTTTGCAAGGCAGAATCGGTCCTTCATCATGTTCAGCTGGGATTGATATGACGTCCTGTCGTACAAGCACCGGGCTGATCATCGGACTGGAGGACTTTACCATTTCATGGCGTGCCCAAGTCCTGCATCCCGGAACTTGCTGACGATAAAGACGCGATAAGCAACATCGATTGCGCTGACCACCTTAAGCGTGCCGGTAGTTGAAGGTTTATGATAAAAGGCGGTTGACTCTGGTGCTTTGGTCTGTAAGTGATTGGTGTTTGGTGTCACGGTGAAAACTACAGGTGTCGCGAGAGATGCACGAGAGACGGGAGACGGCGGGTCATTGCACACTGATTGACCTCCCGGCCCCCGCCCGGGCATCCACAGCACTGGGGCCCCACCTTTTAGCGAGAAGAACCGGCCCGGGCCCGACACCGGCGGAGTCAAAGAGAACAGTCAAGCCGGACTCACTACCGGGCGATGGGTTCATAGTCTCAAATTCTGTTTCGCAATTCAACGGCAAAAGAGTAGGATTAACATTGATGAGTTTTGGCTCAAGTTGGTTCTAGGACTTTGGCTCCCCTCTCCTCGTCGTGGTTCGTTACCGTCAACCTTCTCGATCTTTTATCAGTTCATCGATAATCGGCGGTACAGTCTTTTTCGCTTCCAAGGTACGATGGATGTGATGCTGCATCAAGACACACACCTTTGAGACCTTTTCTTATCTTGGTCGGACGGGACTGCTGACGGCGGGGAATGAGAGCAGCGCCTTCACTCAGCAGGGTACAAGACCATCCCTCCAAATGCAAGCATACTATTTAGAAGTGTACTATTTACATATCTTACGCACTCGTTTGAGCAAGTTTCGATATATAACCCTGCGATGGATCCAAAACAAAGCTGACGCTGACGCCGGGGTTACTTTATCCGTGCGAGATGTTTTACATGAGGCACGCTGTGTTTGAGATTGAGTGTCCCAGGGAGACAGGCCGTGACAGGGAGCCTTCTGGCCTTGATAGTGGGGTTCAACAGCCCGATGGTTGTTGTTTGTGGTTGGAGGGGGCACCTACAGCCGCCAAGTAACATTGCCAAATTCAACGACAGAACAGTCACCAAAGTGCAACCCACCAACATCACTCAACTTGCTCGATGCTGTGTCCCGAATCGTCGACATCATCCCTATCGATACAAGCAGATATTCCTTTGGAATCCGAATACTCGGAACACAAGACTTGGCGGTAAACCATAAACACCTCACCCACACCATGGTTCTACGCTATCAGCAAACCCATCACGATCACGGGCACCCAAAACCTGAACAACCCCTCTTTCTTAGATCGCGCGAGAATCCCTGTGACAGAAGCCATCATCTTCATCACATATGTCAAATTACTTTACCGAGCCAACTTTGGCAACTTCTCTGGACCTTCGCTTCACTCTGCGAGGAAATGATCGAGCGTCGTGTTCCTGATCGTCTGTCCATGTCCCGATGTGCCGTTCATCATGATCTGCTCTCTTTCCCCTCGGGTTTCGAAACAGACTCTCGGACCACTGAGAGCAGCCAAAGTGACGAGCAACGAAAGGACGAAACATGAGAAAAGGGCACTAACATAGCATCAGCCGAACCTCGCTACCCATTCATACCAATCCAAGTTTGGAACTGTCACACTGAACCCCCCACATTGTCACACCAACTAGTTGCTCACTCGGCTTCGTTTATTCTGAGAAAAGTGGTGTTGCCGCCTTGCCGCCCTTTCGGCAAACTTGACGGCACACGACCCAGACATCTTGGAATCCGGAGCATGCGGTTGGCAGACTGACTTGCAGGAGAGGCGAATAGAAGTTGTTTTTACATCAAAACCATTGGCCTGTATCTCTCCGTCTTATCGCGCCATCAAACATGGAAGCCATGCAGATGCAGTTTCGTGGGAGAGAAGAGAGACGGCCAGACGGGTGACATCGATCGGTTCCGTCGTTTGTTGGTTCCCAACCACTGACCAAAACTCTGGGATCTTTGTTTGGACAAAGGAGCAACATGCAACAATAAACAAGCTCTGCACGTTCCAGACACTGCAGCCATCCTCAAGAAGGCCTGATAATCGCCTGTCAGTCACGGGAAGCTCAAAGGTTCTGCGTACACCACCCCCTTACTTGGCGGAGATCCTGTCACAGGTCACTTATACATGAGGTGATGGCCGTTCGGCCTATATATGTCATGTAGAACATGTCAAGCATGTCGCTGCGGGCTATCGCGGGAGAGCCGACATAACATACATACATAACACTTCCTGTCGTCATCCAGCCTGCATCTACTTCAGAAGTTTACGAAAAAAAGACCAGCCCAGCCCTCGGGGGAAATTCCATTCATGACCCCGGGACAGACTCCATTCAACTAGTTTCTCCCCAAAGGATCCACACGCACAAAACCCACACCATCTCCAGAATGTCTAGGTGAGTTTTAAGGTTGAGGGATCCCTGAGACAAAGCCCGACGCACATTTCACGGAAACGATATTTGTCTGCCTTTGGGCCTAAACTTTGTTCTTTCATCTCGTCCTCTCCCATGTTTGGCACATTTTGCTTCATCAGGGACGGTGAAAGGCATTGATGAAGACACCCACAACGAAGGCCCTGACGGCTGCTAATATATACCCTGAATTGCCAACGCTATAGGCGCAACACCTCTACCTACAACACGTCCTCTAGCTCGGTTCACTGCCGGCCTCCGCTCAGATTGCCTCCGCAGTCGCATCCCAGCAGCAACGCCATCAATACGCCTCGACAGCGCTCCAATAACATGGACGGCTCACACCACATGCCATCCAGCATCACGGAGCTCGACTTGAGCAAGTGCCACCCGCGGATGGTTGACAGGATCAACGCCGTGCCCGGACTCAAGACCAGTGCTGGTGAGTGAACATTTTCACTTTCTCTCTTTCAGCATCATCACGAGCATCTCTCCCATTAGGCCGGGTTGCGATGCCCATTTTCCGTTGTGTTTTGTTCTTGGGGCCGAAATTTTTCTGCTCGGGCCTGGATTTCTTGGCTTGGGTTCGGTGGTTCGGCCTAATGTCCGTTCAACAGGGGACAATTCCGGGGCGGCGGGGCCCGATACCCCGGTCCGTTCATCGGCCAAGACACCACGAGAGTGCGACTCAGCCCGTGGAAGAGACACGTGCTTCACTTCCCGATTTCAACACGTCGATTATCCATATTCAACAATTGCGTTGTACTCGAGAATCAAACGTATTGAATCTTAATCATAGATTCCCACGTGGCCCAAATCTTACTTCCCTTAATCATTTCACATGTTGTTTCGGTGATTGCTTTCTCAGAACCTTTGCCACCACTGATTCTCTCTCCAACTTCTCCTCAACTTCTCAAGATATTTCACTGCATCAACACCAATTCTAACATCAACAATTCACCAGCTTTCTTCACCTTCCTCCGCGCCAACCTCGCCCTCCCCCACTCCGGGCTCTCCTCCAACCCCTCCACTCCCTACATCATGACATCAACACCACCAACAGTCGCCGCCAGCGGTGCCGAAAACCTCGACGACATTCCCCCTCTCACCCTCGACATCCTCACCACCCGCCCCGCCAAAACCGACGCCCTGAAACTCATCGCCGACTCCATCGCCCAACAGCGTCAACAAGCCTCCTACCACCTCATCACCCACCCGGCCTGCCTTTCCGCGCTTTTCGCCGCTTTGGGTATGGTCTACCAATTCGGCATCGCTCGTCGTGCATCCGACGAACAAGACTGGGGCACAACCGTCATGCTTTTATCAGGAGTCATCATGACCTACCTGATGGCCATCCGCTATCTTACCTCCGGGTATATCAAACTAGCTGAATCTCTCTCCTGGGACTGGCTTTTGAACCCATCCGCCGACGGCAACAACCCCGACCCGGAAGAGGACATAATCCTCGGCACCTACTACGGCACCGAACTCATCGGCGCTCTCGTCCTACGTCTCGAACCACCCACTTCCTCCCGCTCCTCCTCTCCTTCTTCATCATCCAACAAGCAGCGCAAGTCCCACAGCCGGCATAACTCCTTCTCCGCCAAGTCTCTCAAAGGAGGCAGGGGCGTAATTCGCGCGTGGACGACGAAACTCAGATATAGGGGCAGGGGAGTAGGAAAAGATATGCTGGTTGAAGCGGTCAGATTGACGAGGGAGAAGTGCGGAAAAGAGGCGGAGGTCGGGTTTGCGGCGGAGCATGCGAATGCTAATTGTGGAGAGGTGTTGCCGGAGTGGTTTTGCGGGAGGTTTAGGAGGGGGGAGAGGAGGGCGGCGAGGTGTTTGGAGGGGGTTGTTGCTGAGTATAAGCGGTGAATGGGCAGATTGCGGAAGTAAAAGAGAATTGGGAAGGAGATTTGGGAGTTGAGTATGAATGCTTCGTGCAATTCGAGTTGGATATCGTGGAAATATACCAGTGGGGTCGGCCACTTTCATTGCTTGCGATCCTGGTCGGTTGGATCATCATGGATATGGTACCGACCACCAGGGCTGATTAAAGGGATAGTATGCACTCGTTGTAATGGGTTGGCGGCAGTCTTTTGGATATTTACAGGCGTTAAACGGGGTTTGATTCTTCTCTCGCGTGTTTTCCTTGCTCTCGTTCAAACGAGATAATCTTTCGCTCGTTCGGGCCTTCCATCTTTTGAGATACCACATAGATTTTGTTCAGGGACAAGAGCGAAGGTGCTCGCGGGAGCACAGCTCGGTTGAGGCTGGTGTCACAATTGGATAGGAGAGAAAGATACCCTCGTTATAGATAATAATGAACACACAATTCCATGTATCTCAAACCATGCAATGTTTATGCGATGCTAGCATGACTTGGTTCCTCACCCATCTATGCACACATAAACTCCATACCAATGCTTCACGCTCTCGCCTCCCCATCCCCATCCCCATGCTCCCATTCCCACAACCTCCCATCCCATCTCGTCCCTCCCACATCCACAACATCTACAACAACTCATCCCTCCAAGGAATCGAATCCTGCGCCCCCGCCCTCTCCACCGTCTTCGCCGCCGCCTTATTCGCCTTGCTCACCGCGCCCTCAATATCAAAGTCTTCCCCCTTCTTACTAGCAATCACCACCTCCAAAGCATACATCCCCACAAACGTATCTCCCGCCGCCGTGGTATCCACAACCTTGGCCTTCTCCGCCTTCACCAATCCCTTCTTGCTTCCCCCCTCACCCGTCATAAAGAAAACTCCCCTCCCGCCCAAAGTAATAATAACCGTCTTAACCCCCTTCCCCAGGAAAACCTTTCCGACTTTTTCGAGTCCTTCCTCGGTGTCTAGCACCGATTCCTCCAACCCGCTGAGGATAGCCGCTTCGGTTTCGTTAACAACCAAGTGCGCCAACCCCTCAAAAGCCTCATCAGGCAACGGCACCGCCGGCGCCGGGTTCAGCAAAACCTGCACCCCATTCTGCTTCGCAGTCTTCAGCGCCTGCAGAACAGTAGGCACCGGAATCTCCAATTGCATGATTAACAAATCCGGCTTTTGCCCCTCTCCCGCCTGCCCCTCCGGTCCAGAAGCAGAAAGGCTCGCAACATCCGCAACGTGTTCGGGCTGAAGGAAATGATTCGCCTCCGGACTCAAAATAATCCTATTCTGCCCCGTCGGTTCATCAACCACAATCATCGCCATTCCCGTTTTCGAGCCGGGGGTGTCGAGGACGCGCACGCCGGAGACGTCGACGCCGTGTTTTGCGAGGTTTTCTTTGAGTAGGGAACCATAAGAATCGGCGCCGACTGTGCCGAGCATTGTGATGTGGGCGGTCTCTTCGCTCTCCGAAGAGGTGGGGGAGGAGGAGGAAGTGGTGGTCGTGGTATGGGAGCGGGATAACTTGGCGCAGGCGACGGCTTGGTTGGCTCCCTTACCGCCGGGGGAGACGGCGACGGAGTTGGCGGTCATTGTTTCTCCTGGCAGGGGGTGGTGGGAGACGTAGGCTACTAGGTCTATGTTTAGGGAGCCCAGGACTGTGATTCTTGGGGTGGAGATGGCCATTTTGTCTCGGCTGTGCTTCTTTCTCGTGCCGTGTCGTTGAGTTGAGCTTGAGTTGTGGTGATGCTGATGGTGGTGGTTTGGTGACGTGGTGGTGATGCCAAGCTTGGTGTTGAGGGGTAGCGCTGTGCTACTGCTATGCGGGGAAGCCGTCGTGGTGAGGTGACTTTCTCAGCACAAAAAGTCCAAATGTGAGGATTTGGAAGTTGAAGGTCAAGTTCACGGTGAGAATCCAAAGGTAAGTAAGATATTACGAAGTTACTATGACTTCGATAGAAGGAAGGAAAAAGAAGAATCCGCAAGAAACTATTGGGCCAGGCTAAAAAAGTGACGTCTGAATTGGGAAGGTGGTCTGACGCTCACCGAACTTGGGGAACGTTTAACCGGCGGTATCCGCCTAGAGCCAACCACGGACAAAAAAAACGATGATAATCACCTGGCAACGTACTTCATAATATTCACGTAACTTATACCTATACTCCTCAAAGAAACTATGCATGTCTATGAAGACAACCCTAACAAGCACAATAAGCTGGACGTTCGCACAAACGAAGGGTATCTCCATTCGAAAGCATCACTGCAACAATGAAGAACAATGATAGACCTCCGATCGAACAACCCGTGAAACCGACATCCAACCCAACAATGACAGACATCGCTTCACCAAGCTCTGTCCATACAACCGTCAGATACTTTGAGCCAATATCTGGTCATACTCCCCATCACCATTCCAGAAACATGGACGAATAGCTTCTATCCCGTTTCATTTCGAATTCCAGTGCCTATAACCCCGACAGAAAATGTGCCAGACCAACAAACGCCTCATCATGTCATGAAGAATCCATTCCGTTCACAAAAGAGCAAAACACCAGCAAAACTTGTAAAAGAAAACCCCATCTTTTCCTCGATCCGACTTTCTTGCTTGATCCCGGGTTTAACCAAACCAACAGGGGTATCATCGCGAATACACCATTCCTTGATTTTTGTATGTATAGAGGGTGACATATGTGACTGACGGGTAGTGACCGCCTGGGACAGTCGGGAGATCGCGAGGTAGTGGGGATTTATGCTTTATGCTGTCGATCGGGCGGCATGTGATGATTGATGTTGATCGATGTGAATCCTCTTGCAAGCACAGGCACCATAGCAGGGGCTGATGCGGCCAAAGGTGCAGGTTTTCAACTCGAAGAACCCGACATCGTCGCATCTGCCGTTGCCGTCGCCATTGCTGACATATTCGCCATAACCTGGGGATCATTCTGGGCCAGGTGGCCGTCGTACGTTGACTTCGGAGTATTCTAGTCCGAATCGTCGTTATCGCCGCCGCGATTACCGCTGCGGCCTTGTTCGCCACCCTGGGTGAGGGCGCGACGGTGGGCGCCGCGCGTAGGAGGCTCCCATGTCTCAGGGTCAAAACCGTAAATAGGTTTGCCGATGCGGCGGAGGGCGAAGATCACCTGTGTGTCGTGTTAGCTTGCTGATGGCCCCCTGCCAGTATCTGCCATGTCCAGTGTTCGTGGGGGTACGGTGCTACTTACATCAGTGACCGTGACTGTCTTCGCGTGCCTGTGCTCGGTGTAGGTAACGCAGTCGCGCAGGATCTGTGATAGGTGAGAGTCAGTGCCGAGGTCTGGTAGACGAGAGGAAGGAGAGGGGGGGGAACAGGGAGGCATACCATCTGAAGCCTCTCCTTCAGTGCACCCCTGATCTCATCGTAGATGCCGGCAGAGATACGTTTGACACCGCCACGACGGGCTAGACGTCTGTGATGTGTTAGTCACACGTTCGCTTTTGAAGACCTTGAGGCCGCTATATGAAGAGGGGGATAGGTAGTATGACTGATGGTGTTGAAGGGGGGTGGGTTTGTATGTGAAGGGGCTTTAAAGTGTCAAGACAAAGCTTGCCATGAGAATGTGAAGAGAGGTTGATGAATGCAATCCGAGATAAGAGGAGTGATGCATGTACAAAGACTTTGTGACCCCAAGATAGGAATGAAGGGAAGATGGAATACGACATGGGATACATATGCCAGAAATGCAGGGTAGGCAATCCCACGACAGCAACGGCCCACCAAGTTCCATGGCATTTGACGACCAAAGGAGAACCTGGCATGGATCTGATAAAAAGATGAAGACGCGAATAATTCGCGAACATGTGCAAATGACAAAAAAGAGCAGAAGAGATAACACAGTCCCAACTTGGCAAATAGTACATACCGAATAGCAGGCTTGGCTGAAGCACAGAGAACATGAACGCATCAGTAAACCGTCGTTTCTCGATCGCGGATGATGAGCCGAAGGGAAATCGAAGAAGCGCGCTCGACTTTCACTCCCATCCTCCGAAGTTAGATGAGAATGATAGTGCAAGAGCAATGGAAAAGTGGCGTGCGTGCGGCGTCGTGTCTGACGACTGAAGTGTCCCACGTTGGACACACAACGCCGTTGATGGTTGATGTGCTGAACCGTAGATGGTTGGTTTGTGAAACTCACTGATGCCTCGAATAGTATCCTTGATGATTTTTCTGTTTCCCAAAAGTGAAATTCGTTAGTGAGTGCATATTGTATACTCGGGTAAATGTTTTTGGCTGGTGAGGGTGTATCGTGTATCGTGTATCGTCGTCCACGGTGCTTCTTCGGACATGTCAAGATGCTGGTGCTGGGCTCTGAGGTGCTCTCGGCGCACGCCCGCGTTCAACTGAACTGGAGTCGACGTACCTGTGGCGCTTGATGCCCACGCCGCCCTTGCCCTTGCCCTTCCCACTCGCGCCGCTCAAGACGGACTTACCGCCCACTGAGTGGCGGTTCTTTAGTCCCGAAGGACCGCCGCGCGAGGGTATAGTTGGCGGCATAATGTCGAGTGTTGAGAGTTAAGCCGCTTTTTGTCGAGAGTAAACAACAGAAGAAGTGAAGATGAAAGAAAGCTGAGAGCGGCACTCCTGCAGGGCCAGATGCAACTGAGACGGAGGCGTGCCGTCAAAGTGGAAGTTGGTGTGGGGGAATGCGCTGAGGTGGGGCTGAAAGTTGTTTGAAAGTTCGAGGTTGGTCGGTTGCTAGGAAGAGGGGTGCAAGTAAAGCAACATGGGGTGAGGTTAAGCTGTCGCTCATATCCAAATAGGGGTCTGTGCACGAGTGCCGGCAAGAGGTGCACTAACAGACAGGATGGGCAAGAGGATGCTAGTAACGTCAAACTGCCATATCACAGGAGGGGGCATGCCGTCGGGACGGGACTTCGGCTTGGAATACTTGGTGTATGCGACCTGTGAAAAAAATGTCAGTTTGTGTTCAGAAAATAATAAAGAAGGTAAACCGCGCGGAAACCTCGCGCAAGGAATAAGGGAAGATAAACCTCGCGCAACTTACTCCTAAGTGATCCATGGTGACGGCGGCTGGTGATACTCGTCAGGACTAGAATCGTCTCTGACCCCAAGTGACGAGTAATGTGGTTATTTGAGGAGGAAAGGAAGAAGTAGAATCTAACCGGTCGCTTTCAACTTAAGCACCCCAATCCCACGGTTTGCTTCGTGTGTTTGCTTCATGTCTTTCATCCAATGTTCGATTTGAAGTGTTATTGAAGATACTTTTCTTCCGGTTTTCTTCCATACTCAAAGTCAACGACGACATCCCTTAAAGACCGTCACAACACCGAACTTATATATAATATACACGTTAAGAACATGTCTACACATAGTTGCTTAATATACCTCTACGTTTAACCGTTTGTCTCATTCTGTGGGATGTACCTGCGACACCTGTAGCCGCAAGTCCGCTGCAAACGAGACCCACAAGGGGGGTCGCCTCAACTAGACGACGCAACTGAAAGACCACAGACACAGGAAAACAATCCAAGTTTATTAAATTAGCTGGCTCTTCAAGGAGCCTTGTTATGTTATATAAGATCCACTATGCAAAGCGGGCTCCTTGTCCAGACCGAGACAGAGCAATTATCGAGTCCTTGTAAACAGTATGCAGGAGACAAACAGTCCAACGAGTGACCAAGCACCTCTATCGGCATCTCTCAACAACTCCAAATCATGATACCAGCCCTCATTGAATATGGCGTGTTACCCAGAAAACTCCTCATTACTTCTTCATCAATAAATCAGATTTATGTGGAAATGAAGGTGGCCTCGCTGAACAGGTAGCCCTCCTCCGAAATTTCTTCCTCCCCAATCTTGAGCTTGAGAGTGAGCTTCTTCTTTTGTGGCGCATACTAGATTATATCCATGTCAGTTCAACAGTCCAAATAATGATCGATCAGCAAGCAAAACATACCTGGTAGATGTACGGCTTTGTGCCAACAGCACCTGCGACGATCTGCTTGACGAATCCCGGCACCTCAGCCATGACGTCTATCCTGTCGAGCTTATCCTCGAGCTCGCCCTCTAGAACAGCATCGGCCTGCTTGCCGTCCTTGGTAGTACCCTTCCACTCAAACTTGATAGCCGTCGGCTCGGGCCAGTCGTTCTCCGTGTCGCCCTTGATCGCAACGTGCGTAACCGCACCCTCGGCGCCGGCAAAGATGATCTCATTGTCCTTGACGATACCGCCGACGTTCACAACTGTCGATCCGTAAGAAGGGGGAGTCGTGTACTGCATCAGGACAGCAGTGTAGTTGGGGCCCTGGAAGTCGCAAAAGTTCCACTTGGCCGCGGCGTGGTGAGGCTTCATGCCCTGGAGAGCGTGGACGAACATGGCGCGTCCCTTGCAGTCGACGGGACCATCCGGAGTGGCGATCGTGCCCTCGGCGACACACCTGGGCCAGAAAACGTGGCGCATGGAACCCCAAGGGTTGGCAGGGTCGGTGCCGAACAGTGTTGTGCCGGAGGTGCCAACCTTGAAGCCAGGCGATGCCCTCTTGACGGTCACGTTGACGATCGACCTTTCATCGTTCAACGACTTGATTGTGTACGAGTTTCCGTCTTCCGAAAGCTCGACGGCGCAATCGGTGGCGTAGAAGCTGGTCTTATCCTCGCTGAACTCGTGGTTGTTGAGGGGCGTAGAGCACCAGAGGTGGGGCTTGGATCCATCCAGGGAGAATACCTTGGAGTTGAACTGGCAAGTCGTGCGGATGCCACTGTTGCGTCATCAGGTCAGTACGAGACCCAGGTTTCCGAGCGCGCCACATCGACGGCGGATGGTGCGATGGGAAAGCTTACGCAACGTTAGAGTAGATGACCTGAGCAAAGGCGAGCTGGCCGCTGTCCGTCATGAAGTAGAAGCACTGCGTCTCGACGCAAGTAGACTCCATGGCCTGCCATTTCAGGTCATTCCTGGTGGTCTCGGTATAGGGAGTCGTCTTGGCCTCCTCGGCGACAGACTTGATAGCCTCGGGGCCGTAGATAGGCTCCTTGGTGCCGGCGACATTGGCCAGCCTACAAGCAAGTCGTTAGAGGTTTGCGTCCAGCGGATGGTGGGGGTGGCATCATGGATGGGTTGGGGAGCTCGTAGTACTCACGCCGCTTGCGCCCACTTGAACATGGTGAAAGAGTTTGGGGGTATAGGCGAAATGGGAAGTTGAGTATAGATTTAGAGAAGCAAGAAGCTAAAGACAACGAGGCAAAAATGAGTCTAGTTGTGAGAATTTTCCAGGTAGTTTGATGTTCAAGACTAAAGTCATTCACCGCCGTCGAGAAAGATGGATCAGAGATGGCGCCACGCTCAACTAAAGACCAATGCCCGGAAAACAGAAGGGGCAACCCAGTCTGTCCCAAATCTCCTACAAGTACGTACCTGTGGGCTCTCCGTGGCCGACTGGCCGTGGCCCTCAGTGGCAGTCGAGCGGCAAAGACAGTCACTGGCTCTTGAAGGTGCACGTCACCTCACTGTTCCGCCCATCTCTCCACATCACCTAAGGACTTAACGATTGGACCCTTTCAGCTTTCCCAAGTCCCTACTCGTCAGGTCTGCAAAAACGACCATCTGACTTGGGTAGAGCTACTAAGTCAGGAACATTAATTCGTACCTGAACATTAATTCGTACCCGAAACTGGGGGTACTTCCCGCACCACACAAATCGCTAATAAACCAATATATATCTGTTCAAATGAATATTTTTTTAAATATAAGACCAAGTTCTAGCCCAACTCCCCCGCACTGCCCTATTCACTGCGTTTTTACAACTATTTACAACCGCACTCAATTATACTCAACTTTACGAACCCGTTATCGTATTAATATTATCGCTATTATTACGTTCAAATACTATTATTTTAGTACAATTAGTATTAATTGAGTACAATTCCCTTTAATTTGTCGTAATTATTCCTACTCGTCTATCGCCTTATTATATCGCTACCCCTCGCCTGTTATCGTCGCTATACCTCGACAACTCCTTAGAAAAGCTATAGGTTTTCGTAATAAAGAAATTCGCCGTAGTAGACCTAACCGCTAATAATACTATTATTATAAATACTATTTAGGAATTTCTACTTATAGAGGGACGAATTTAAACCGCTTTAAAAGCGTTTAAAGATAGGGTATTTAAAAATATTAAGGACGCCGCAAAGGCATTTCGAGTATTATATAAACAAATAATCAATTGTTATAAGGGTATAACTTCTAAATTACAAAATAGGGGTAATAATGTATTACTAAGTAATAAGGAGGACTTAACTATTTATACCTAGATTAATACCTAGATATTAATTGGTTAATTATTAATTTATATAGTTTTATAAATAATATATTAATTAACCTCCCCTTAATAGGTATTGAAATTACTCTATAGCGAATAGTATTAATTATATCTACTATAATACGACTAAACTATAGTAATAGTAATAACGAAGTAGATCCTAATATACTTCGAACTTTTACTATATAAGTATAGCAGTATTTAAAAAGAGGGGATTTCTATACTATTAAAGTAAAATTTATATTATAGGTTAAGAAAGTATTATAAATAAGAGTAAATATTAAAAATGTATTCTATCGCTTTTATTATACTATTAAAAAGTACAAAGTATAACGGAATAATATTTAGAATAGTAATAAATTTGGATTTAGAATTAGTATTTTAAATAAAGCCTACATTGTATAGATTTATAAGGATATTTTTAAAATACAATCTATAAACCTAAACTAAAGGGTTTTAATTATAGTATTAGAATTTTATTCTACAATAGGTAAAACTATCCCTCCTTTTATATTACTTCTAAATATAAATATTATATATAAATACATTAATAATGATCTTAAAAATAGGACTATATTTACTACCTCTATACAAAATTATATAAACGACTACTACGTATTAAATTAATTCAAATATTAGGAGGAGTATTTACAACCTCTTAATAAAGAAGAAAGAAGAATATTGGTATTAAATAACTATAGTAACTATTATACAATCGAATTTTATAAATTATATAGAAAAAATAATACTACTTTATTTCTTTTACCCCTATACTCAACGTACTTCCTTTAACCTCTCAATATTAAGATTTTTCAAATCTATAAACACTTCTATCAAATTACTATCCGAAAGAAGCTCGTTTTTAATAACGTTAATTATAATAAACTAGACTTTCTAAATAGTCTTAAACAATTCTGTAAATATATATTTATATTCAAAAATATTATATTTGTATAGAAGTGTATTAACTTAACTCCTTTCAACCCCGATCTAATTCTTAAGAACCTTCGTAATCCCTTAACCTTATTAATTAACAAAGATTTTATTAAAAAAAAGCGGGGTTTTATTATTAATCTTATTAAATAAGGGATTATTAATCTTAAATTAGATAAACCGACAATCCTACGTATACTAGGACTATATATTTAAACTAATAATATTAAGATTAATAACGTTAAAAACAATAATATTAATAATAATAACGTACTAAATAATCCCCCTATCCCTTATAACCAACCTTTTATTCCTAACGAACTTCCTAAACTTCTAATACTAATTATACTAACCGTTCAAAATTCAAACCGATATAATAAGGCTTTTTAAATTCAAAAGAGTAAAAAAGATTAGAATAATATAATAATACCAAATTTTAATATCCCTTCTATTCGAAAGTACGAAAAATACGTCGATTAATATATAATAGCCGTAATTAAAAGTAATTACACTATATTACCAATAGTTATATATATTAGATCGAAGGCGAAAAAGGCTAGTACTACCCTCAACCTATTTATATAGAGAGAGGTCTTTATCTAGCGGAAACGCAAGTCTAATATAATTAATAATACTTTACGTAAATTTATTATAATTAACCGTTTATTAAGAAAAAGTAATATAATTATTATTAGTAATACTCGTTTTCGTATAATTATAGACGAATATAATCGAATTGAAATTAGTAAGAAAAAAGACGACCGCATTTATATTCGAGAGCTTAAATAAGAATAGATTATACTACGAAGATAGATTAGTAATTTTATTACTATTCGAAAAGTATAGCTAATTAATAAGAAATTACAATTACGTATTATCAAAACGCCTAGAAAGGAAATCATAGCCCATTATACCCCTTTTATTGCCCAATTAGCCGATAAAGTATAATTTATTAATTAATACTATAAGGAGAGAGCAAACCGGTAGAAATACTTCTAATCTAAATACTAGAAAGTAATAAATTGTAAATTAGCAAAAATAGGGAATAATTATAAAGCGGATAATATAACTCTTCTAATATACTAATTACCGCCTAATAATCCCCCCAAACTACGTACTCTATAAGTATTTAACGAAGTACAAAAGAAGGTTATAGACAATACTATTACCGCCTAATTAATTAGTAAAGAAATAAGGATAGAACTAATTACTAAGGATAAACCTCTAAAAGCAGAACTTATTATTAATAATAAGGAAGGCTATACAAATCTATAAGATAATTTAGACTAATAGCATTTAGAAGACAAGTAGTACGATAAGATAAATAAGGAAGACGAGGTGATAAGGCTAGAGGATAAGATATATAAAGATTATAATAATAATGGTAATAACGGTAATAATAATAAGCGTACCTCTATTTACAATAGTAGTTATAATAACCAAAGGGATAAGGAGGAGGGATATAGGGATTCTAATTATAAAGAAATCGAGTAAGTAGCGATATAAATTGCTAGTATAAATCAAAGTTGTTCGTTGTCAAATAACAATAATTTTACGTATTAGTGTATATATTAGTTATGTCAGCAATTTTACATACACCAAAAAAAAATCGATATATTACTATAAAATATTATTAGCTCCGAGAGTAGGACTTTCATTTGCTAGTTAAATTGCGGTGCGGGGAAGTACCCCGCCCGGTACGAATTAATATTCAGGTACGAATTAATATTCCTGACTTGGTGGCTCCACCCAAATTAGATGGTCGTTTTTGCAGACCTGACGAGTACAGCGGGTCTGCATTGGATGGTTCAGGTTTCGCAAAGTTCCCTTGCAGACTTGCAGCCGCTGGAACGCACCTTTGCGGCAGGGGCAGGCGGCAGGCAAGGATCGGTCCAACTCGGACTCGGGAGTTGAGCCACTGAATGACGGCACTGATAAGCGACGATAAGGGATTACCTTGGCACTTTTAAGTGAGATGTGGCTGAAGCTCTTAAAGAAAGAAGTGGCTAATGCGACCCGCGACGGTTGCCGGCCCGGCGCCCGATTTTTTTTGGGCCCAGCTTTGAGGTGCCGCCCGCCGCCGTCGCCGCCGCCGTTGCTGCCGCTGTCGCGAACGAGAGTACCCGACCGACCTCGAAAGTGTAACACGCGACTGCAGACGCGCCGCATCGCTTTTCCGTTCTCCACACAACTCAATTTCCCCCGAGGGTCCCTGCAGTCGAGTCGCCAAAATGTCCAAGGCCGCAAAAGGTGGTGTTGGTGGTGTTGAGCAAGTGGTGAAGCTCATTGTCGGTGCCGGCCAGGCCAGCCCGAGTCCCCCGGTCGGTCCGGCCCTTGGTTCCAAGGGTATCAAGTCCATGGACTTTTGCAAGGTCGGTTCGCATGCGCCCATCCATGTAATATCCAGAACACAAGCTGACATGCGCTCAAATCTGTACAGGAGTTCAACGCCAGAACCGCTCAAATCATCGTCGGTACCCCGATGCCCGTCCGTGTTACCGTCAGGCCCGACCGCTCGTTCCACTTCGATGTCCGCACCCCCCACACATCATGGCTTCTGCTCAACGCCGCCGAGGCCCCGATAGGCAAGGGCGGCAAGAGAAAGGGCGCCAGCAACCCCGGCAAGGAGGTTGTCGGCACCGTCAGTCTCAAGCACGTCTACGAGATCGCCAAGATCAAGCAGGCCGAGCTCCGTCTCTCCGGCCTGCCCCTCGAGGGTCTTTGCAGGGCGGTCATCTACCAGGCCAAGTCGATCGGAATCAACGTTGTTCCTTGAAAGAGGGTGTACGCTGAAAGAGGAGGTGTGATGGCCTCATAATACGGGCTTGGGAGCACGAAGGCGTTACGGTTGTTTCTTTCAGGTGGATAGACCACGGCATTGTTACCAATATTGGATGGGGATTATAGCCATTGCTTGTGGCTCTGTATATCTTTTCTTGTATCATTATTGTATGTCAAAGTCTCAAAATGCACAGCGGCGCCAGGAGCTGTTGGTTCATCCACGGGGTATGTTCGTTCGGGAAAGGCTTTGACGATGAGAGATGGTGATGGGCAAGCGCGGCATATCAGGGCATTTGCTGGTTGGGCGTGCTTCGGCTCACCGTACTCCAGCTTCGTCAGCCTTGGCGCGCATAGCTTGTGGCTGTGAAACAACTACATAGGCGTGCGAGGTTCTACCCGTGAATCCTCGGTCGGTAGGATAAAGTTTTAAGGTTGGTGGTAAGTTAGGCAGAATTCCCCACGGGTATTATGCTCACCTGTAAGTAAGATGCGGTTGTGATGCTTTGGCCAATCTGACTGCGAGACGTTCGTGATATATCACATATAAAAAGGGGCTATGTAAACAAAACCCCCTCCCCCAAGTGCTTATCCAGCAGTCCACTTCTTATCACCCATGCGAAGCCCCGCTATCATGTCGGCCTGGAGTTCATCCCATGCTTTCAATACTGATGAGATGAAATGGATGATTGTTTAATATCCTACACATGTGCGACAATTGCAATTACATTCGATGGCTTCCAGAAACATTCGGGCAATTACCTCCCGCAGCATGGCGGGGTATCGACATGGGTTACACCGAACCGAACGATAAGGACCTGGGATTCGGCGGTAGAGATCGACACAGAAAGCGGTTCACCATAATCCGCTGCCAGCGCGCTTCCTGGCTTCCGAGGCCATCTTGAAAAAGGTTGGGTGACATCAGGACAGTCATTGGAGACAAAGCTGACCACCCAGACTTTCCAGATGCCCTTGCGGTGGGCTGTTGTTGCTTATCCGTCTCGCTCTTTCGGACACGGCGGCTCTCTAAGCCCGCTCCGACGGTGGTCGGGGCTGCTGCGGGATTCAGGTACTTGACTCTCTGCTGTCCAGTTGAAACACAGGGCAACAAGGATGACAGCCAAGGCATCGTCGGTTGATGTGTTTACTTGAGTCATTGGGTGAACTCCAAAGTGTTTGAGGAACAACACAGGGCGGTGGGAACAAAGACCTGATGAGAATGGATGTCCTGGCAGGGACCACCCCCCGCGTCAATGCAGTTGGTAACTGACGGTTTTAGAGGGGGAGGCGCTGCAATCGCTCGGCATCTTCCATTGCCATTCCAAAGCTGGAAAAGGAAGTCTGACGAGAAGAGGACATGGACACGGCAGGATCGGGGACCCCACGTTGCCGACCGCTCCCGGTTGTGCCCTCCTGTGTATGACAAAGACCGAGATCCAAGACTCCTTTTGCGCTTTTGGGAACACTGATGACCAGACATGCCCGCCGTCACGTTCAAACTGTTTGACTTTGAGACCGCTCGCCCTGTGAGGAGTCTGTGACTGCGGATCCATCTGTGAAATTCAATCATTCAAGGAAGCCGGCTTGGCCCGATCTCAGGTGCATTCAGATTCAACTCGGCTCCTCCTCTCAGGTGCGCTCAGTGCCTGGTACCTCTAGGTCTCACTGCGCTGAGTGGTCCATCAAGGGTACCCGTGCCTCCCGCCGCCTGCAGCCAACGTCTCCTGTACCTGTCATGTAGCTCAGCCCCACCACGACGCAACAGAGCGGCATCTGGGCTTTCCACTTCACGCTTCCACTTCTTCGCCGAACCCGCTTCTTCCTCCCGTCCCAAGTGGACAAAAAGCCTAGGCACACAGCATCGACAAGGAATGAATCGTCAAGACCAAAGTCAAGTCAAAGTCAGGGTGGAAAGTGGAAAGCCCCATTATTCACCTCCTACTAATGACTAGTCTGAGTCTTGTCTACAGGCTTTGCAGTTCCATAACAGTTTAGATCGCCGTCATCTACTTGGCCCCGACTTTCTTCCGCCGCTGTTCCATTTGCTTTTCCCTTGCTTCCACTTGACAAGTTCCCGCCCATCCCGCCGCTGCGTCTGCTTGGTCTGGTCTTGTCTTGCATTTTCTGTCGTTCTGTCACCTGTCTGGCCCTTGCATCTTGCATCACACGGTCTTTTATCCCATCTTTTTGTCTCCGTCTCCAGGGCGGGCCAGATACCAATCGTTATTCGGATCCTGCCAGGATTTTACAAGTTTTATTAGTTTGCGGAGAAGGGTGCAAATTCGACCCAAGAGATCAAAGCACCGCAAAAAAAGATGGCGACCGCTGAGCAAGAGTTAGAGCAGCGTCAACCGGACGAACAGCACCAAGGTAAGGAGAATGAGAAAAGAAGAGAGAAGAAAAAGAAAAAAAACTGAAAAGATCAACGGCGACCCCTCATCTCTAATCCCTACTACGCCAATGCTCGGGGATCAGGACGAGCAAACATCGAATTGAAGCAATTCGCTAACTTTTAGTCCAAAACAGCTGTCGAGCCGCAATCGTCCCAAGTCACTCCCGATGAATCATCCAAGACCGAGCCTGCTGTCCGCTTCAAGTCGACTGTCGAAGAAATCACCCCCGAGGGCACCACATCGACACCAACCATTGCACCAGATGTCACCCTCGGCGAACCGGGTGAGGTCACCCCCGAGCAGCTTCGTGATATTACCGAGAGGTTGAAGGCCTGTCCGCTCCAGGAGCGAAGGATAGGCCTTTTCCAGTACGAGGCATTCTCGCTTCCCGCTTCAAGGGTAAGTCCATCCCAATTTCACGTGGGGGGCTACGCATGTTGCTTCCTTCCTTTGTTCACCTGTCAAGTTTTGCTTTTGCGTTGGTCCGTCGCTTCCGGGGGCCTTGTGCAACCAAGATCAGCTCGGTGGCTTTTTGCTGGCTTTTGCCATGCCTCTTGTCTGATTGCACTCCATATATCCATGCAAAGTCACCATTCTTTGCGTTTGCGTCTTTACCCCTTGGGCGAGGACTAATACTTTCCGTCTCCAGACACCTTCCCACGAAGATGAATCGAGAGCTCCCAGTCGCGAACATACACGGAGCTCGGCAGGTCGCAACTCACCGCTTCTTACTCCGCACATCAGGGGCCACGAAATGCATACACCTCCTCTCACGCCGGCTGGAACCGACAATGTCGAACGAGAACTTCGCCGCGAGGGCGCCCTGACACAAGAAAGGCGGAGTGCCAACCTCATCACTCCCCAGGACTCTTCCCACGAACCGACATCACCGACCTCTCTCCGCCATGTTCAGCTGCCCACGCCCGACGAGCAGCTGCAGAGCTCTTCCAGGCCGACTTCGATAGATGCCCGAGAACGTCCTCAGGTCACTATCGGTGAACATCGCAGAGGGTTATTTTCCGTTGGATCCGGTAGCAGTTCTCCCAGTAGATCTCAGCCTGCGTCCCGTGAATCCAGCCCTTCCCGAGCGCTAGCCGCGTCACAGTTCTACACCCGCCAACTACCGCCTCCCGGAGATGCCAACGATCCCTACTCGGCAAGCAAACGACCTGCGCAAAAAGGCATCGAGCCTCGCTTCATCTTCTCCAGGAAAAAGAACTCATCTTCTTTGAGCCTGGTATCCAAGGGCGACAAACGCTCAAAGAAGGATCGCCATGACAACGATGACGAGGCTTCGATCCACAGCAGAAATAGCTCAATGGCGGATCTGAAGAGGTTCTTCAAGCTGGGACCTCACAAGAACAAGAGACCGGCATCTCCCGCTGCTTCTGTAAGGTCTACGCCCAAGACACCGGGAGTCAGGTCTGCCCAGATTCCGTTCGGCGATGATCATGGTCTCTCTGGCAAATACGGCAAGCTTGGCAAGGTGCTGGGTGCGGGAGCGGGAGGATCCGTGAGACTCATGAAGCGTAGCGAAGACAATGTGGTCTTTGCTGTCAAGGAGTTCCGCCCTCGCCACTCGTACGAAACCGAGCGCGAGTATGTCAAGAAGCTTACGGCCGAGTATTGCATGGGATCTTCTTTGTACCATGGCAACATCATTGAAACCCTAGACATCGTCCAGGAGAAGGGCAAGTGGTACGAGGTGATGGAGTACGCTCCATACGACCTGTTCGCCATCGTCATGACAGGGAAGATGTCTCGAGAGGAGGTCAGCTGCTGCTTCCTTCAGATCTTGAGTGGCGTCACATACCTTCACAGCATGGGCCTCGCGCATCGGGATCTGAAGCTCGACAATGTCGTGGTTAGCGAGCATGGTATTATGAAGATTATCGATTTTGGTAGTGCTCATGTTTTCCGGTATCCGTTTGAGACTGGCATTGTTCATGCCTCAGGTGAGTAAAATCCGGGTTGAGATGCTGGTTGAACAGTTGCTGACCGATTATAAGGAATTGTTGGATCCGACCCATATCTTGCCCCCGAGGTGTACGACGAGAAGAAATACGATCCCGAGGCCGTCGATATTTGGTCCTTGGCCATCATTTACTGCTGCATGACACTCCGACGTTTCCCGTGGAAGGTTCCTCGATTGACCGACAACTCGTTCAAGCTATTCGCTGCAGAGCCTTCGTTCGGACACGATCCCAAGAAGCTGTTGCTTCCACCGTCAGCCTCCATGTCGGCACTTAGCGATCTTCCGTATAGAGACTACGACCCTCAGAGCATCAGGGGAAGCAGCGACAAGATCGACAAGGTTCAAGACGACAAGAAGACGACTCCCGATCACAAGCCGACGGCGTCTACGACCAGTGTACAAGGAGAAGCTGGCAGCACTGGAGAGAAGAAGGAGGTTATCCGTGGTCCCTGGAGAATTCTCAGGCTTCTTCCGAGGGAAAGCAGACACATCATCGGCAGGATGCTCGATCTTGACCCAAAGACACGAGCCAAGATGACAGAAATCCTTGACGATCCCTGGGTAGCGAACACAGTCATCTGCCGACAGATCGGCCCCGGCAACGTGGCACATGCGGATGACCACACACATGTTCTCGAACCCCCAGCAGCACCTGCAGGCACCAAAGATGAGAAGGCCAAACGCTAGAAGTGGAGCCTTCGCCAGAAAACACATCAAACACAGGACGGCTTCTTAGGGGTGCAGGATGCCACCAACACTTGGGGTAGGAAGAAGAAGGGTATTTGAAGGGGATTTGTGGGGGGGTACTTTGGGCTTATCATCGGAAAGACCGGACATACGTTATTAGTGTAGTATATGGGCATTGTTACCATTTTACCCTCAGTTGGTGTCTGTCACCTTGTGAGGCAGCGCTTTTACGTCATTTTTCTGGGCGTTTTTGGGATTTGGGAAGATAGCGCTTGGATTAGGTTTGGTTTGTCCACGCAAAGATTCAGTATAAAGGGGGCCGGGTTCCAGGCACACAGCGTTCATCTTTTTCTGCTGCTCTCCGGTAGGGATAGAAGGTGGTATGGCTAGGCCATCATATTGTGGGAGACGGGCATTAAACAATGTTGAGTGTATAAAGGTCGCTCGCTTTGTATTTAGAGAGTGCAGTTAATAATCGAGTAACGTGATAAAAGTTAGACAGACAGCTTGTTGGCCGTGAAACATGTGATAGTGATGATGGTGATGGACTTTCAAAACAAAGCGAGTTGGGATGGAAGATGGGAGTCCGGGTTACCCCTTATATAGGTAGAGGAGACCTTCATGCGTGTCGACGTGTGTTCTGTCATGGTGACCGGAGCAACGGACGGAGCCGCTTCGCAGGCCGATCCACCGTTCCCCGGCCAAGCCGGGCGTGTTACCCCAGCTTCGCGCAGCCAATCAGAAGCAGGCAAGCTGCCCGTTTTGGCGGGATTGCCGGTGACGTACCGAAAGTCGGCAGGGATAAACAGCAAGTCCGGGCCCATTAAAAAATGGAGCGGCATCTTCTAGATGCGTATCGAAGCTCGTACAAGGGTCATCAAAAGTCGCGATCCCGCCGGCCTAAATACCGAAGCTCTCTCCCTCTCAGTCTCCTCAGTTCCGCCGTACTCGTCCATCCTCACGCCCAATCTCGCCAGTCGAATTCCTCGTCGTCGTTCACCGTTCAAATCCGTCAAAATGGTGAGCACATACCTCCCGCCTGAGACACCCAATCGCACTCCGCCGCCGGGGACAAGGAAGCGCCAGAAAGAGAGAGCTACATATTGCGGCAGTATTGCGTAGCTATCGGGAAGCTTGGCAATTGCGCTGTATGACCGGTGGCTAGCACATGGCACAACCGAACACCCGGCGGCAAGCACCACGACAAGTGCAATTGGCATCGAACATACAAGACGACACCATAGAACCGAAACATCGACTAACATGTTGTTGTTCTCGTTGCCATAGGCCACCTCCTTCCGCTCCATCAAGTCCCTCGTCCCCCTCCTTGACCGCGTCCTCGTGCAGCGCGTCAAGGCCGAGGCCAAGACTGCCTCCGGCATCTTCCTTCCCGAGTCCTCCGTTAAGGACCTCAACGAGGCCAAGGTCCTCGCCGTTGGCCCCGGTGCCCTCGACAAGGATGGCAAGCGTCTCCCCATGGGCGTCAACACTGGCGACCGTGTCCTTATCCCTCAGGTACGTCAGAGTGCCACCACAATACATACAATGCCGATGCAGAGCAGATGGGCGGTTACAGATTAGAGTTATCTGTCTGTAACACGTAGATGCAATGCATGCATGCATAGCTTTTATATGACGGAAGGAGGAAGATAGAACAAAGGATGCTAATGCGCTCTTTAACAGTACGGCGGTTCCCCCGTCAAGGTCGGCGAGGAGGAGTACACCCTCTTCCGCGATAGCGAGTAAGTTACACTACACACATCCACAGATCTTGTCTCTGATCGGGGGGGGGGGAAGGGAAACTTTCCCCGGCCGGTTTATGCAAACGTACAGGAAGAGGCGGTTACTGACATATCCCTCTTCGATAGGATCCTTGCCAAGATCAACGAGTAAACCCGTTGACTCAGCATAAAACAAAAAAGCAAAATAAAACGATACCCTCTTCATGATTCTTATGACAATATCAAAAGTGTACCAATATGTAATGTACCAATAGAAACCAACATTTCACAACAGCTAAGCGGACAGGTTGGCATAGTTGACACGAAAACGTGGGCATGAGGAGGTTCGGCAATTGCATGATAACGGCTTCGGTTATAGGAAATGGCATCTCAACCCATCTCATCTTTGTGACAGTTAACTTTAAGTGAGACGAAAAGTGTCGAGTTGTCAGTTCTCTTCAATCGACTCTTCATATCTCCGCTCGTCCGAAATTCCGATTCAGAATATGATGTTATTGCTCGATCTCCGGTCTCAACTCCAACAAACATGTTTTCCCACACTTCTCCGGTCTCGGTCCTCGGTCCCGGTCTCATGATCCTTGGTACCTACTACCGGTACAGTTAGGTCCAGATCTAAAATGCTAGACAAGACGAGACGAGGCGCGGCTGATACATACTACTGCTCTTATCCACGGAACAACCAGCAAGCGAGCTGTCGTGCTGATCAACTGCTATCAATTAGCACAAACTTCTCCTGTCACGTACATCTGTCTCGTTCAGTCCTGTGCTTGACAACAGCAGACAAGCAAACAGAACAGGCATACAAAGACAGCGTGTAGCATGTTGCAGCAAAGCGGGCAGGCGAGCGCTGTGCCGGCGGTAGGCGTGATCTGGTTCAAGATCTTACCAATTCGAACAACAACGGGACGGGAAGGTTGAAGAGTGAGCCAAGACCAAATCCAAAACAACACCAACCAACACCAACACCAGCATCTCACCAACAGCGCCAATCAAGGAGTAAGCAGTCAGTCAGTCAGTCAGTCAGTCAGTCAGTCAGTCAGTCAGTCAATAGCGCCGAGACTCCTGCGATGCAGCTCTCAGACTGAGTTCCAATATGTCGTTTCTCCTCAAACTGAAAACTGCGCGCGTTAAAAGCGAGACGAGACGGCCGAGAAACAACAGAGACGAGAAAAGGAGACTCATATAGCGACTCATATAACGATCCAAGGAGCCAGAACATAACAAATCTGGGTCCGGGTCTCATTCCGAGGGTGTTTAACTCACCTGCAGCTACGAGGCCTTTCAATCTGTATAGTAGAGGTATTCAGCAATCAAACCCCTCCCGTCCTCCTTCTACGTCCAGCAGCATGTGCACCTATCCGCCATCTTCGGAACTTTTAAGATGAATGCTTGGCTGAATTATCAATTTGCAGTCGGGTGTTGCTTACGGCACCCATTGGCCGGAGCAAACCCTGGTCAATCTTGAAACATTGAATACCCTCCCATGCCCTCCTAGGCTCCCCATGTGTTTTTATGACAATCTTATGTCGATCGCCTATCGTTTACTGCGTAGGTATGATGTTCAATGTGGCGGCTGGAGGGTGTCTTCACCTCGGAACTCTTCTATCGATCAAGATTGGTCTCTTCATTTCGAAGCGAGTGTTTCGCTCCCGTCATTTCACTTCACCTCACCCAGGAACGAAAAAGTTGATACCTAAAAAGTATGTTGGTGATGTTCATCCCTCCTCACATAAACAAGCCCCCTGCGGCAGAGATTGCCGCCTGTGTGAAAGAGCAAACCGCATAAATCGGTATATTGAACAATCCATACCTTGTAGCAACCAACACAATCAATGTCTTTCTTTATCTCCCTTTCACACGCGCGCTGCGGCGCCAAAGCCCGTCTGCGTCCGAGCGCATTGGGTCTGCATTTTCTTCATTTCATAGGGGTATTACCTTCATGCTGTGCTCGCACCTGTCTCTCTGCCTCTTCGCGGCGTTGCAAATGTCGTGGACCCCGAAACTCACTTGCCATCCTGGCGAACTTGGCAGGCACAGTTCAGCCTCTGTGCCTCTGCGCCTCTCGCTGCTCCCATCCTCGAATCCGATTGCTTCTTTGGTGATCTTATTGTTTTTTCGCTTGGTGATTGCTTATGCCCCTGATTCACGCTATGTCCATTGGAGAGTGTGTTTCAAAGTTCCTCACTCACTCGCGGAAAAGGAGAACAGACAGATATACAACCGAGGAGTAGAGGGGCAGGAGGGGGAGAGGGGTAGACAGAGGCAAGACACAATAAGAAAAAACTCCCGAGAGGCTCATGCCTGTCATTCGGATAGACCCATCAGCTGGATTGGATATGCAAGGCACCAGAAGAAAAAAAGATGTTTCGAAACATAGACGGCGCGAATGCCATGGCGCCGAGGGGGGTCCTTTAATAAGCGCCGCTCCAAGGCTTCCCTCTCCGCGGCTACCAACAATTTGCATTCCAGCGAACCAACGGGATGGGCGGGAAAGTGGAAGTCGTTTGGGATGTCCGACTCCACGGATCTCCAGTTGGATGAAACACTGACGGCTTCTCTTGGCGGACAATTCCCCGGCGGCGGACGGCGCCATTCCCAGGCGCCTGCCAGGGCAAAAGCAGGGATTTTTAACAGTGCTGACAGGGGGGCCCATTTACAGGCTTTGGAATGCAACTGAGATCGACAGCGTCGTTGGATTTCCATTTTCTTTCTTGACATTCGGGCATTCTTCCCCTGGCGATCTTGGCTTCCATTTCCTTTCCACTTCCGCTCTCACCTCGCACCAGCTTCCATCCTTCAGCTTTCCCCTCTTTTTCGTTTCGCTTCGTCGAATTTAGCTTCACATCGTACTACGTACTGCTGACTGTGCTGCTCGTTTCGTCGGGTGGCATCCCGTCGCCAAGTTCCCCGATTTGGCTCGCTGGAAGCACTGGAGATGGGTGACATGACATATGTCATGGCATCACGGCACCAGTTAAGCCAGGGGCAGAAGCAGAAAGATGACTGCAGATGGATGAACGGACGGGAGAGGGGAGAAAACCAACTGCCTTGCTTCTATTCTCATGCCGTGTCGTGAGACTAGTCGTAAACAGGTCTCGTTCCTCCTTTCGGACGCATCACGAAAGCAGTTTTAACCGACCTCACCTCACTACTGCAAGCGTAGAGTACCTCTAGACGCGGGGGAGGGGAGGTGATAGGTCAGGTCCGGAAAACCAACTGCCCGTTGGGTTTCTATGAGACTGGCAAAGATGGATTCCATTCACAGCTCAGACTCCCTCGATCAGTTGATCAGTTGGACATATCACATCGTCACAACCGAAACGCTGACACCCGAATAACCATATTGCCCCCTACATGCCTATCATATCCCCTATTTCTCATATTCCACAGTGAGCACAGCACCAAAGGTCAGGTACACTGCAGTGGCAGTCTGCCGACTTGATGGCAGGACAAGTCGAAACAGTCAGTTTCTGAGGCCCTGTTCCTTGCGTCATGGGTCCGGGTCTGAGGCTTGCTTGCAAAGCTCCGACCGGCGACACCGTTTGTGTCTCCTTCCTTATATCCTCTTTTTCCACTTACCCGAGAGTGGGCGTTTGCCTCTGTTCCTGAAGGGTCTTGATGGTCCGGTTGGTCAAGTGGCCAAGGACCATTCAAGGGTACCTTACCTTGTCAAGGACAAGCTTGTCTTGCCTTAAATCACCAACTGAACCCTACCAGTCGACGAGGGGGGTCAGCCGCCGCCCGAGGACGCTAGACAGGTAGGGGTAGGTCAGGGTAGGACTGCCAGGTACAGTGCAGTGGGAAGGTCGGGTAGCACTTGGTATTCTACATCCCTGAGCTATCTTCATTGCTTGTTGCTGTTGTGTGGGTTTTCCCATTCTGTATATATCCCTTTTGTGTTCCCTTCTTTTCTCTTGACCCTTTCCTGTTACTTAACCCTCCCTTTAACCGCCAGAACTTGGTGTTGTTTTTCTCCCCCTACCTTCCTTTGGAGCCTCAGCTTTTGCAGAAACAGACTAGAGGTCTGTGATCCGGTCTTTTCTCTCCCCGCCTTCCTTCATTCACCTTTTTCAGCAACACCACGTTTGAATAAACTGGTGATCCATTCGATACGGCTTCATTGGACATTGCTTGTCCATTCCTTCCTTCGATACACATATACGACAGAAAAGTCACTTTTCTCGAAACCTTCGACTTTACTCTTCGTGGCTGGCCACAAATCGACACTTACAACACCAAAGAAAACATATCATATCCGCCATCATGCGTTCCTCCACTGTCCTCGCCGGTCTGGCGACTGCTCTCGCCCCGTTGGCTTCCGCCCACACTGTTCTCACTACTGTTTTCGTCAACGACAAGAACCAAGGAGATGGTACCGGTATCCGTATGCCCTTGGATGGCAGTACTAGCACCTATCCCATTATCAACATGAACAGCAATGACATGATCTGTGGTAAGTTTGGTCTCCTTTCCCATTTATAAAAGAACTCAAAGACACTCACACCCAAAACAGGCAGAGACGGCCTCAAGAAGGTCAGCTACACCATCCCCGCCACCGCCGGCTCCAAGATGACCTTCGAATTCCGCGCCTACGCCGACGGAAACAAGCCCGGCTTCATCGACGAGTCGCACCAGGGTCCTGTATCCGTCTACGCCAAGTCCGTCTCCGACTTTGACCAAAACCCGGGCGGCTCCGGCTGGTTCAAGATCTGGCACGACGGCTACGACGAGTCCACCAAGAAGTGGGCGGTCCAGAAGATCATCGACACCAACGGCCTGCTCAGCATCAGCCTACCCACCGGCATGCCCACTGGCGCCTACCTGCTTCGCACCGAGGTGATCGCCATGCAAAACGTCACCACCAGAGCCGACGGCAACTGGGTCACCGAACCCCAATTCTACGTCAACTGCGCGCAGGTCTACCTCCAAGGCACCTCCTCCGGCCAACTCTCCATCCCCAAGGACAAGGAAGCCACCATCCCCGGCCACGTCCACCCCTCCGACAAGGGTCTCAACTTCAACATGTACGACATGAAGGGTCTTCTTCCCTACGTGATTTCCGGCCCCAAGCCCTTCCGCCCTTCTACCTCTTCCTCAGGAACCAACGCAAAGGCAGCCCTCACCACGCCCACCAAATTCCCCGGCGCCGTCCCTGATAACTGCATCCTCAAGAACGCCAACTGGTGCGGCTTCGAAGTGCCCTCCTACACGAACGAAGACGGATGCTGGGCGGCCGCCGACAACTGCTGGGCCCAGAGCCAGAAGTGCTTTGATTCTGCTCCGCCCTCTGGTCTCAAGGGATGCAAGGTCTGGGAACAGGAGAAGTGCCAGGCGCTTGCGGATTCTTGCAATGCGAAGCAGTTCACCGGTCCGCCGAACAAGGGCAAGACGTGGGGGGATGTGACGGTTAAGACGAGCGTCCAGGTGCCGGGGGTGATGAAGGGGGCGGATTTGGTTGATGACTCGGTTGCTGTTGGGTCTGGGTCTGGGTCTGATACTGAGTCTGTTGTTGATTCTTCCAAGGATCAAACCAACAACAACGTCGTCAAACCAGCTGATAACAACAACGTCAACATCCCCTCTACCACCGTCTTCAACACCGCTACCATTGCTCACGCCGCTGCTCCCACTGAAACTGCTGCTGCTGCCCAGACTACGCTCGTTAGGTGCGGCAGGGGTGACAAGAAGCAGAAGAGGAGGATGCATATTAACAGGCATAAGCGGGCGGATTTCTGAGCAGTAGCCATTTTTGCTGGCTGGCATGAATGCTTTGATGATATTGTCGATATAGTGGCTAGGTGGCTACCAAAAATCTTCGCTTCTTTACCGTCCTTTATGACAAGACAAAATTCTTCACTTCTTCTGTCTTCTGCATTTTGAGCTGGGGAAAATTTGACTCTTCTTTTCTTCTTGGGGTAGGGTTGCTACATAACAATTGAGAGACTTGAAAGATGAGCTTGGGGTACGTACTTTGACTCCCAACTCAACTAGCATTGCATGTTCAATTCTTTCTGGATACTGGATAGATGGAACGAAAAAAGGTTTGGTTAGAAGGAAAAATTACAAAAGGCATGAATGACCATTGTGCCTCCTTGAGACATTGTTGATACAATCAAAAGCGATTTGACTAATCTGCGTCTTCCGGTATCTTGGTGTATGACCCTAACAGCGTCGTTTCGAACAAGGTTCTAAATAAAGTAATGCAGTAACTGCCACTGCTTCAATGATGGCCACATATTATCCGCCCTTTCCCTTCCACATGCCAGTAATTATGTGAAGTTATCGCCCACCTCCAGTGGTGTGATACATAAGATTTAACCCCCCAAACAACCGCACAAATACATGTTAAGCCAGTTACCCGGGTACTCCTCTATCCATCATAGCCACCATAGATGTTTCCTCATGATACTCCACAATCCATATTCTAGACACTAAGAAAGTAGCTTCATAATATCAGCCATCCTCGTCTCCTTAACCTTCTTCTTTTTATCCTGCTTCTCCTGGAAAGCCTTGCCAACTAGCTCTCTCTTCTCCTTCTGAATATCCAGCACACGTTCTTCGATCGTATTCTCCATCACAAGTCTATAGACATTCGTCTCCCTGGTCTGACCAAGACGATGGACACGATCAACAGCTTGATCCTCGATGGCGGGCGCCCACCAGCTATCGGCGAGGATAACGGTGTTCGCTGAAACCAGGTTCAAGCCCACGCTGCAGACGCCCAAGCTGGCCAGCAGGATGCGCGTGTTAGGATCATAGTCCAGGGCCCGGATGGCGGCGTCGCGCTGAGCTGTGTTCATGCTGCCATCGATACGGGTGTAGGTATACCCAGCCTCGTCCAGCTGATGCTGGATAATGGTTAGGAATGAGGTCCACTGGGAGAAGATGATGACTTTGCTTCCTTCCTTCTCAAGGGCGCCTTTGACAAGCGCCAGCACAGCTTCGGTCTTGGAGCTCTTGGTCTCAGATTCAAGTTCCTCTTCGTCCTGGGTGGCCGAGTGTTCGGGCGCTGGTTCAAGAAGCTTGTCTTCTGAGAGGGGAGCGCGGCACATAGGGCACTTCTGCTGAACTTCAATGACCTTGTCGATACAGCTTCGACAAAAGACGTGCTTGCAATGTGTGATGACCGGGTTGTTCAATGGGTCAATGCAGATAGGACACTCTTCTTGACTCTCGATGTAGAGCTGAAGTGCCTGTTGCAGAATGGCTTTGTTTTCGTCGGTGAGATCAACCACATCTTTGTCTGCGAGAAGTTCGAGAACCTCTGTGATGCGTTTCTTGCAGAGAACCCAATGGTTGCAACTAGAACTGGTTAACATCGTTACTGGACTTAACACACTGGAACACTTACGTTTGTCGAAGACGTAGAAGCCTCTCGAGGACTCCCTGAAATTGTCCCTGGGAACGCTTGGACTGCCTCCGGTAGTCTTCAAGAACTCCCTGTGCTTCGGACCTGTTTCGTTTGTTAGCTCGCTGGTAATATGAAGATCAGAAAATGTGGGAGAACTTACAGCAAAGCATCATACTTCTTCTGCTCATCAGGCCAGAAGGCGATACGGATAGTTTGCTCGGTCTTCTCTGGAAGCTTCAGATCAACAAACTTCATGTCCTTCTTTCTGCGAATGCAGAGATCCCTCATTAAACCTCTCAACAAAGCTTCTCCCTTGGGCTCCCCGTTGGCAAGCGGCCGAGTGAGAACAGTGTTGAAGATATCTGGCTGCTCAATTCCGCCTGTTACGCGGAGGAACTTGACCAGTGAATGGAGATCTTTGACACTATTGATGCTATGTTGGGAGTTTTGTCAGCACTGCAGATAGAGTACCCGAGCCGTGCATTCATCAACTTACATTGGAGTTCCAGTGAGTACCCATCTGGACTTGGCCTCCAGCTTACAAGCATTCTCAGCCACCTTGGCTTTGGCATTACGGATGCTGTGTCAGTCTGTTAGCATTGTACATAGAGTGCCAAGATCTTGCATTATTAAACTCACCTATGTCCTTCGTCTAGGACCACCCTTCTCCAGCGAGTCTTGACTAGAGCCTCATCGGACAAGGTTCCATAGCTTGTAATAACCACATCGTGGTCTTGGAGAGTTTTGGCAAATTCTTTGCGTTTGCTTCCATGATACATGACGATCTTGGGTTGATGCTCCTCGTGAACATGGCGTCTGATCTGCTGCTTCCAGTTGCTCATCACACCAACTGGGGCAACGATGAGGGTAGGGCCGGTACCCAGGCCTTCGGTCATGATGAGACTGATGATCTGGATAGTCTTTCCGAGGCCCATATCGTCGGCACATATGGCGCCTGACATTAAATCAGGAGGAGTCTTGTTTTTGAAACCCGTTGCCATGTTGTAGTACTGGCCGTCAGCGGTATGCTGCCAGAGCTGTACAGAATCGGTAGACCCCTTAGCAGGCATTTTGGGATTCTCCTTGGAGATCATCCAAGCAAGGCCCTGAAGCTGATACGGAAGCAACTGCGCGCGCAGCTTCTCTGGCTGAGAAGCCATTGGAAGGTTGGCCAGGTCCTCCTCACTCATGGCTAGTGACTTGATCATATCACCTCCCGAGCGGAAATTGGTGATCTCGCTCATCTTAGCCAACTGTTCCATTGTAATCCGGGGCTCCGGCTCTTGCGTTTGGCTAGGGAAGCCATGAGTACCATTGCCCTTGAGTTCGAGTGTTTGCCTCTTTCTCTGCTCCTCACTTGCCTTGCGTGTTTGTTTGAGTTGAGTGGCTGTAACAAGCTTGTCCTTCTTCAGCCGTTCCTCAAGGCTGGCTCGTTGAAGTGGCGCGCTCGTGCCGTAGAAGTAGAGTCGAACGGGGCAGTCGAAGGCCTCTTTCTCTCCAGTAAGCATGCCCTCAACTACAAGGTCGCCCTTGTCCTGGGTTGGGTTAGAAAAAGAAATGGGCGAAGTGATTCAAAGGGGGTTACACACAATGTAAGGGGCTAGCTTAGCTGCAACGGTCCTCGGGATATGGCCAATCTGTCTGCCCAAAACGTTGTCCACACGAATCGCATTGGGGTCGTACTGGTTCTGAGGCTCTCTCTTGCAGACTACCACTTCACCGGGAGAAGCTACGCCATTATAGTATCGCACACCAACAATCTTGCCGTCTGTCTTGTGTTAGCGTGAGGAGAGAGCATCAGCAAGAAGCAAGATTTATACGGACCAAAGTGTCCATAGAATTCGAGGACAGGGCCAGGATCGGCCTGGGTAAGGTCAATGACCTCGGGTTCATCATCCGACTCGAGTACGTCGGGCTGGGTGCTGAGCCAGTTCAGCGTGTCATGGATGGCCTGCACATGCTCCGGAGGACGATGCTGCGAGCTCGCAATTGCGTGGCTGCGCGAAGTTGGTTGGGTGCTGTGGCTGTTACGTGTTGTGTGAGTGCTTGTTGTCCTTTTGGTACTGGGTCTGCTCTGGGAACTCTGAGTGCCTGGTGTCGTTTGCCAAGGTAGTTGCCGTCGTCCGGAACTAGTTTGGCTCGATGAAGAGGTGCCATTGGTGCCAGTGGATCGTGGGACGTACGGTGTGGAGGAGCCTCGCTGACGAGACTGAGATTGGGAGGACCCCGAGGACGAGTTGTAACTGTTCAATCGACGGCGACGTGATTCATCTCGGCGATCTGAATCGACAGTCCCGAGGCCTGAAACGTAGGGTCGCTTTGGCATTGTTGCTCAACTTTGGCGGGATACGCGTCGAAGCGGCTTGAAATGCCTTTGAGGATACCAGAATGTTGTGGTTTGTGGAAGACGAAGGAATTCGAGCCCCTCCTTCTATTTTTCCGAAATCGCAGACGCAATGGTGGAAAATGGGTTGGAAAGAGCGATCAACCCCTACCTACACGTGTGTGTCGGAGGTTCGAAACACCGAGAATTTCCCCACAATGGTTGTGGAGAACGAACGCGGAATCCCGGTTCGCTGTTATGCGAACTCACGTGATGCGTCAAAGGCCTGGGTTTGTCGTCTAGGTAGAAATGATAAGATAAGAGACTAATAAACTAGGGAATGACGTCACTGTCAAGTGGTTGAACAAAGCCTTCAATTGTTGACAAAGATCAAACTCGAGGCATGTCGTGAAGTATCGAGATTGAACCGGACTATTAAGGGAGATACTTCGAACGTGAAAGATGGTTTCACTTGAGAAACTTCGCGTATCATGCATTGGGCTCATACACCAGTCAACTAATGGACTCGCCATCAATACTCGACGAATCAACAAATACGCCACGGTGCTGTTTGCGTTCGAGATCAAAGAAACCAAACAATCAAGCAAAATGTTAAAGAACACGATTGCTATGGGAGGTCCCAAAGGCAGACATGAGACTGCACGTAGCATATTCCTATCGAGATATAAGTCGACGGCATCCTGAACATTACAACATCTCCAAAATAGAGAAAGAACCATTTCAGACGCTACCAGCTCCTAAACGTACAATATATCCTTTATCAGGGAAGTGTACAATGAACCAAAGAACTTCCACCATCCATGTCTGCATTAGAATCTCCATACAGTGAGCAGCCTTCCAAGCGCTGCTTATAACAACAAAATCGAGAACGCACGCCGTCCTGTCAAAGAACGACCGATATCAAGACCATCATATTCGTCATATACGCAACGAGATGCGCTCCGAACGCCGTCGAACAAAAACAAAGAAGCGCGAATGAATCATATCTTTTTCTAACCGTCACTGTGAAGATGAAACGAAAATGCAATGGTTAGCCTCCGCTGACTCTCTCGCAGGTGTGAAAGTCTTTGCGTCATTTTCTTCGTCGGGAAATTGTCGATTTGTTTCAGGCAATGATATATAATGGTTAGGAAATCCGGTCCATCTAGACGAGCAGAAAACACTGCGCTGGAATTTCAAGAAAGCCAGACGCTCGCTCGCTCGCTAGATTGGGTTTGACAAGGGAAGAAGGAGGAAGGGACAATGCAAAGGTTTCGGAAAACAGAAGAAGGGAAGGAACGTCAACTAGGGCAGCGAGCCCAAACCACACAACTGGAAGGAGGGTATGGCAGAAAAAGCACGAGAGGGGAAAAAAGAAAATGGGAATCCACATACAGCAAAGCAAGCGTCAAATCACCATGGATGTGCGCCTTCAACTCAATCTCAATCTCGAGGTTCAAGTCCAACCTCAACCTGAGCGGGTTCTTGCCTCCATTACCGCCGCCTTGTTGCATCTGCTGTTGCTGCTGCATCAACATCATCTGGTTTTGCTGGCGCTGTTGCTCCAACGCTTGTCTCTGGCGGTACGACTTTGGCTCTTCCTCGGAATCCTCTTCGTCGGCGAAGCGAGGGCGGCGACGGCGGCGAGGCTTCTCGGCGACCTCCTGGTTGCGGCTCTTCTTCTTCTTCTTTTCGTCGCGCATGAACTTGGGCTGCGGAGCTTCGTCGTCTTTGGGCGTGGAGGGCTGAGATTCCGAGGGAGACTCTTCAACCACGGCGGCGTGGTTTGTGGCGCTGCCGTCTACTTTCTCTTCGTCTTCCTCTACTTCGAAATCGTTTACCGAGTTGTCGTCGTCGTCGTCATCATCATCATCATCCTTCTCGTTGTTGTTTACTTGGTTCTGGTTGTCTCCATCTTCGTTATCATCCTCTTCATTGTCATTGTCGTTCTGGTTCTCATTGTCGTCGTTGTCGTTCTTGTTGACGTCGCTGATCACTGGATTGGGTCCCGTTGTTTCATTCTGGTTTTGCTCAGCGTTCTCATCCTTCTTCTCCGCAGCATCCGACTTGGGGACCTGGTCGTTGTTGTTTGGTGTCTAGGCGATGTTAGTTGCTAGCCCCGAGCATTCACTCATCGCCCCCTTTCACACCGGGAATACACTCACAGGATCCATCTTGTTACTGGTTATGAGTTGTGTATCTCCTGTGCAAAGTTGCTATGAGAGGGGTATCACAAAGACAGAATGGAAAGGAAAGAGAGATGTTTTGATTAGGCGAACGAGTTCCTAGAGAGTAGCTAGGACAGGAGACTAAACAACACAGAAAAGGTTAAACCAGGTTTAAAAGACAGGGCACATCTCTGGTATCCAACATTTCCGGATAATGTTTACACGGCAACCCAAGATCATCAACAGGGTCCAGCGCGAACACATGGAGCAAAAGGGGAGGACCCTGATGCAATGATCCATACCATTAACCAAGCTGACCTACTCCAATTGTCCCAGAGTGACGACATGGGAAGCCGTTTCCCAAGACCTGAAGAACCGCCCAGCAAGTTTGGATGGTTCTCCAGGAGGCTGTGATGCCGTCCAGAGAAACGGAGCATAAAGGTCATTTCCACTTGCATAAACCACACCCCCGCCTGCAGTGAGTGTGATGAAGCCTTGCACAGCAGAGGGAGTCGTCGCAAAATACCATCGCGGGGATAAGCGAACTATGACGTCGATCGGAGCTCAAGAGCGGATCCTAGTTGGAGAATAAGCTTTTGGTGGGTGGGATCCGCGAACGTTACCTGCATGAGATGACATCGTAGGCGACAGGGGGAGGGGGCGTGAATACAACCACAGTCAGGGACGCGTCACCAGGCACAGAAGACCGTTTCAAGAGAGAGAGAAACGGAGACACGATAACTGGGCCATCATAGTATTTGACGGTGTCTCTAAGAAGGGAGCACCTGGTTAACTACATACCGAAACATTCAACCAAGCGAACCGCTATCACGATCACCCGGTGTACCTCACGTTTTGTTCCAAGGCCCAAGAGACACTCGCTGTTAACAACTCGACCAAGCGGGCCCCAGCTACGGAAGCAAGGAGATATGGTTATCGGCCTTCTAGTCATTGCGGGAATTCCCACGACAATAGGCGTCTGCGAAGCCTTGAGCGCGCAGAAAAAAGCCAACAACGCAGCTAAAGAGAAAGCCAAGTTCCACTTGACAGCCGCCATCTCCTTGGATGGCGGACCACCAGAGGAGTGTTTTTGTGTGTTGAGAGATGGAAGGGTAAGTTCAACTCCCGTTACCTGTCAGCTGTCATCCAGAGTCCGGATGAAGAAGCGATGAATGACATCAACCCCCCATTTCGGATCCCCACCAGGTACCCTTGGCTTACATCTCTGGCAGTTATGGATCGACCATCCCGACTATCCCATGCCTGGCCACAAATTTATGGGGTACTACTTCACCTACCCCTCCGAAGAGAAACACCTGGGCATGGTGAGCACGATAGCAGACGATCCGCCCATGCTAAACTGGATTTATTGCGATAAAGACACAGGCATGGTTCGACACGGCGGTCGTCAAGCCACCATTGGACATACCATCGGTCCTTGGTACTGGAGCAATGACGAGACGTGGCTGACGCTCGAAGGGGATACCCTACAGTTTGTTGCTGTTCAAGACGAGGAAACCCAGAGATGGTGCGTTTACTGGGACAAAGATAGGAAGATCAGGGGGTCAGGCGGTAGTTACGTTGAAGACTATTCAGACGAATCTTCGGAGGAGGATGAGGATGAGGATGAGGAAGACTCAGAAGAGGAAGACGACCCTGAATTCAGCGAGAGTGAAACGGGTAAACCCAGAAAGCCCACAGAGCCATCGGAAAAGGAGCCCAAAAAGGAAGCTAGAAAAGATGAGGGCCAGCAAAACGGATGTGGAGAGACTGAGGGCAAGAAGAAAGAGGAGAAAACGGAGGACAAGCAGGATGGTGGGGAAGCTCCTGCTCTGCAGCAAGTACAGAAGCCTGTGAAATGGGTTCCGATCCTGCTGCGTCGTCGAATGCAGTTGGGGATGGAAAGCCGATACGTCAAGGGCGCCAATGGCTAAAAACGTGGTGGTACGCATCGTGTAGGGATGGGACAAGAATTGTATTGTGATGAGATGGTGGGCTCGCTGCATAAGATCGCGATATCATGAAAGTTAAGGGTAGCGGTAATAATAGGGCCCTGAAATTGTCATCAATGCTAATGGTAATACGGGGTTTCCAACGAATAGGGTGGCTTGGCCCAGTCTTGTCACATTTATGCAAACCTGATAGCAAGAAAACGAAAAACTGGATTCTAACTCGGCCCCTGTCTCCGCTGCTGTTAACCTCATCGCCAAGAAGCCGACCGACGAGTGGAGAGAGAAGGGGGGGATGGCTGTACGAGGCACCCAACAGCCGACCTTACAGCACGGATGATGGGAAAGATTGGCGCATGATACATGCAGTCCCGTAAGGTAACTTTCAAGGGACTTGCATAGCCTACCTTACGCATGAGTGACGGGAATGGGTTGTCCCAATGTCCTCATCACCAAAGGAGGTAGCCTCACACCGGGCAAAGGGACCCCAATGACTTCATTGCTGGAGCTTGGTTCTCGTGAACCCTGTTTTGGTCACCACCCTTTGGACCATACCTCGAGATACTTCCTTTTAAGACTTGCTCATTTTCAGTCTTTCAAGATGCTCTGAAGAAGGCAGTCCATAATTTTTCTGAAAAGACAACAACAAACTCGGCTTCCTGTCTTTCGTTAGCCAGTCAGTCAGTCAACCATCACCCCCTGACACCGACAACATCACCTCAAGTCTCAACACCTCAAACAACCGCCAAAATGTCCACCCAAAGCGGCTCCGACACCAACAAAAAGTCCAAGCGCCAGCAAAAGAAGCAAGCGCAAACCTACGAATCCGAGTCCGAATCCGAGGACTACGCCCCCCCTCCCCGGCGCAAGCGCGGCAAGCAGCAGGGCCCTCTCGACTCGCTCGCCCTCGACAACGTCGGCAACACGGTCGGCGGCGTCACCCAAGGCGTGACCGGCGCGCTGGGCGGCATCGCTGGCGGTGCTGTCCAGAACCAGCAACAAGGTGGAGGTGGTGGTGGGAAGTCCGATACCTTGAGGCTTAGGCTGGATCTTAATCTCGATATTGAGATTACGCTCAAGGCGAAGATTCATGGTGATTTGGAGTTGGCTCTCTTGTAAGTTTTTGATATTTTTTCCTTCTTTGTTCTCTATTGCTTTGCTTTTGCTTCTTGACCATTGCCTTGCCCTCTTTGGCTGTTCGTTCCCCTTGGCTTTGGTTGTCATTTTGGAATGGCATAGCGATGATGAGAATTTGGTTGAAGCATGTTGCTTTTGTTGCGTGCGATGAAACTTTCCATCTGCTGTGTTTCCAAATGACCGACAGCTAGGGGGATTCTTATCAGTCTTTGAATCATCTTCGCACTCTACCTATTCATCAAAATCGTCCACCCGTCGTCCACCCACTCGTTTCTTACCTTGGGCTAAAGGTCGATGTAGAGAAACTTGAGTTCATGTCTTGAAAGAGGCGCCTCTCAACCCCGCTTGCGTCGCCGTCGCCGTGTCTGTACCGGAGCAGGCCGATTTCGTCCCTCCAGTGTAGACATCGTCAGTGTCAGGAGGTAAAGAGAGAGAACTGGTTCACGCGCAGAACCCCAAAAAACCGGAGACCACTTTGTTTGTACGACTATGGGGCTGGATAGAAGGAGAAGGACGTGGGATTGTTCAGCAAGCGAGCGAGTTTCGATTCCATGCATGGCACAACTTCCATCATCACCTTCCGCAGTCAAGAAGCAAAAAAAAAGAAGCACAAGAAGAAAACGTCGCTGAAACATTGGGGCTAATTCCTTAGGAACTGAAGCAACTAGTTTCCCCCGGTTCATTACCCTGCCGTTCCCCGTTTGAGCAGGCGGCGGCGGAGAAGCTTCTCTTGATTTCGGAATGGATGGAGTTTGTCGGATTGGATTGGATTGGATTTGGGATTTGGGATTGGGATATGATCATGAGTTTATGAAAGGGAAAGAGAGACAGACGGGAAGGAAGTTCTCGTCGGGTTCTTCTCACACATTGTCAAAGGAGTTCAACGGCATTCTGTTCTGGTTTTCGTTTCTTTGTGGCCTGTATATCTTCTTTTCATTACAGCGCTATAATACCTATAAACTGCTGGAGTTTGAACACACAACTGCCACAATTGTCCGTCGCCATCGTTGTTAGTGCTTTGAAGATGTTACACTAACGTAGGTTGTTTTCCATCACGGTAATTCTCCCACTTCCCAGTCTCCGAGCAAGACATGAACACGACGCCCGATCACGTCAAAGACAATAGCCATTGTTCAACACGAGCTTGTCAATTCATCGCGATCACAAACCAGGGCAACAGATCTTTGAGCCTCCCATGCCAGCACCCGCGACATGGGAGGGGAGGACGGGGATGTTAACGCCGCTGTGTCACCTACAGGTAACCCGGGCCGAAGGTACGCCAAGACATCGTTGCACTAACACTTACACCCAACCACGGGGCAGCAAGGGCCCGCATCGACATTCCAACTGCTGCAGTTACCCATCGACTTCTCAACCTCCATTTAGTTGCTTGCCCTTTGTCATGGAAATTGGATGATGATTTCTTCTTTCCGCAACCCCTGAGCGCTACATCGCGGGATCTCATCTTTCATCCCCTGAAGCTTGTCCCCAAGATCGCACACTGGCGGACCCAGGCTGTCGTCAGGGCGTTTCAGGCAGGAGCATGGAAGCGACAGAAACCTGTTTCTTGCTGCTCGCTAAAGGTGGGCCACAATACCTCCCAGGCATCGCGTTGATATTTGTTAGTTGCTGACTTTTGTCCAGAGAAATGTACAAGACCTATAGCTCCGTTGTAGGAGGTAGATGGCAGTAAAACAGTCATCATCACTTTCTCTTCACTTGGATACAGAAATAGCATCTCTTGTGAGCACAGCTTCTTGCAAAATTATCGAGGAAGGTAAACATTCTAACAAGCACCTCATCAAGCACTAACAAATTGCATCTAACTGGCTGGACAAATTCATCCAGTGGAAGCAGCCAAGATGCCCGCACCAACCACTCCGCTGACACAGTGATCCCAGTGACAGGACAGCCAGCCCCAGAGAGATACCACATCAAGTTTAGTGTGATGTCATGATCTTGGTCAAGCAAGGCAGCGCGTCTTCGTTAAGCGCAATCATCGTACCATATTCCCTCCATTATGTCCAAGAATTATCGTACGTTTATTCAGTCAGAACCGCTTCTCGCAGCCGACTTTCGAATTCGTACAGCTCAGACGACGACACATCCCAACGGACACGGACAGGACAGACGCGTACGCACGTATCGGACAGTACTCCAACATTGCTACCCCTCACCACCACCACCACCACCCACCATCGACGGAACCTTGCCCCTGGAATCTCGGCCCTCGAAGAATCCCAACCAAACAGGGTTTTCGCTGCTTCACCAGCCTGCAGTCTTTACCCCTCTTCTCCAAATTCGAAGCCACCTTACCATTACCTTACCACGTCTGGGCGCGGGCGTGGGCTTGGGCGCGGCTGACAGTGGTGACTGATTGCTTTCGTTGTTTTGAAACTCGGACCGCTGGCTGCTCCGTCTGCTGCTGTTAATGTTACTACTGAGATACCACTACCCATACAACTACAAACCACGCACAGCCGCTAGCGAAATAGTCGTGCATAGCGTCTACACTGCCTTGGCCCACGGCTTGGTCCTGGTGGAGGTTCGCCTGTGCGGCAGCCCGCTTTGTAGATACCTCGTCCAGCTCGGAAAACGTCTCCTAAGCAAGCTGGCTTGGTCCAGGAAGAACAAGCTCCTAAGTCAGCTACACCGTAGCATGACCTCGAAATTCTCGTCTTCGTCGGATCGCGACAGCACCACCGGTGGCGGCCAGCAAGCCGCTCCCTCCTCCTCCGCTCGACAGAGCAGGGACGGGGCGGCTTCCCATGCTGGTCGTCCCAGACCTTCTACAGCTACTTCCCGCGGCGGCTTCGCCAGCGATGAACGGTCGACACGGGATGGAATGATCGACTACGTGGATGAAGAAGACGACGAGGAAGCAGAAGAAGCGCGACACGACAGCGGAAGTGGAAGCGATGTCGAGATTGAAGATATCACAGACGCGCCGCAATCACCACAAACACCTAGCATGAACAACTCACCAGAAAGACCACCACCTCCACCACCAAAACCATCAAGAAAGAAAACTGTACCCGGTGACCCAGCCTACGTCTCACCCATAGGCAAAATCGGTCCAATAGGGAGCATCCCCAAGATCTCTTCCCCCAGCAACAGCGAAAAGGGCGGCATCTCCGTCTCTCCCTCCTCGCGCCCCCAGCTCCCCGCCTTCATCGGATCCTACCTCAAAGGCAAAACCGTCGACGAGTACGGGGACATTATCGACCCCCAAACAGGCAAAATCCTCGCTCGCGCGGGCGGGGATCTGCCTTCGATTGTGGGGAGGCAGGTGTCTAACAACCAGGGAGATATCTTGGGGGATGAGGGGGAGTTGTTGGGGTATGTGGCTGATGTTGAGGTTGGGAAGAAGGCTGCTTCTCCCGAGGGAGGAGCGCCAAAACCGATGATGAGTCTTGCAGAGGTTATGAGCAGAAACAAGGCTGCGTTGATGGTGGATCATGAAGGGAATATTTTGGATGCGCAGGGGAATGTGGTGGGCAAGTTTTTGGATAGGAATAATCCTATGCATAGGGAGAGGCAAGAGAAGGAGGGGAAGAAACAGGAACAGAAAGGGAAGGGGAAGGAGAGAGAGGAGGATGGGGGGATACCTGCGCCGCAGTATGAAGAGGAGAATGAGGATGAAGCTGAGCCACAACAGCCCCAGGAGGAGCAGCGGGAACAGTCAAGACCTCCGAGGAGGACAGAAGAAGAGAGGAGGGCAAACGCGGCTGCGTGGAGAAAGGAGAATCCGGGGGAGAGCCCGTCGGATATCTTTCTGGATGTCAAGTCGACGACGGAGGGCATCCAGTTGACGATTCGGATTCCCACTGTGTTTGGGAATGGGCAGCAGTTGAAGCCGAATATTTCGTTTTCTTGAGCTCACCATTGAAAGAACGTATTTTCGACAGGCATGGAAACGGGATTCGGAGCAGGCGTTTTGGGAGTTTCAAAGATGGGAAGTAATATTGAGGTTTTTGTGTGAGAGAAGATCCTGTATTTCAGGATAGAAACGGTATAGAAGCTACCAGTACACATAGATACGGTACAGTACAAGTACAGTCTGTCTCCTGAATGTGAAGAAATGGAGAAGAGGAACCAAAAAAAACAGGTAAAAATAGCATTGCAAGTGTGGGACCAGGAAAACGACGACGACGACGGTCATTCCCCTTCCAGCATCTTCAGATCTCCTTCCATAAAGAGAGAAAGCGCCCGCTCTGCCACGGTGAGCGCGGGGGAAACTCCGTTCGAAAGTTGGACCCTGGTGAGACCGGTAAAAAGACCAAGACATGGAATCAAGATCAGATCGTAGGGCAAAAAGCCTGGAGCAAGAAAAGAAGGCAAGCGAGACCAAGTTTTCAAGAAGTCTCCCCCTCCCCCCCTCCGTAAGCCACCTCTTCCCACCAACCACAACCCACACACCCCATACCCGTTCGGCCAACTGGACGACCCTGGAGAAATCCGGTTTCTGGAAGAGAACTAGAAACATACAACGTACCATGGCAGCATAGAGGTACCTGACACGCGGTTAGGTTAGCACGGGTATCTCTAGGGTAGAAGTAGCTTAACGTCATGTCACCTCACCCACCTCACCTTTTGTTGGCACGCGGAAGTTGGCATCTCGGGCCGTTAGTAGTGTGAAGCAAGCCTTTAACCATGATGAAATAAGTTATGATGTCCTCTTATAACTGGGGAATGGTACGATGGTACGATATCATGTCGATCTTCTTACGAGCCTTACGAAAGGGCTTCGGGGGTCAAGGGTTTCGGGGTGGCCAACGGACCTGACTTCTATTTGTGTAACATCCCGCGCCTCGCGATGTTAGTCTAGTGGGTAAGACCATCAGAAAGACGATGGATGGTGACGGGGGCGAAGAAAAGCGGGAGCTAAACGTAAACAGGATAAGTACCTGAAGATACGGACGGAAGAAAAAGAAAACGTGGGACTGGAACCTGGCAGGACTAAAGAAAACGTGGAGGGCGTGGAGATATCAAAACCACTAACACTAATTCTCCGAAAATCAAGGTTACCACCTCACTTCACCTCAGCTTGCTAGTGTTGTCTCCCCTGTTCAACGGCAACGACGGGACGATCGCCGTTACGCCGCAGCTTGACAGAGCTAGAGCTGGTATAAACAAGCTTCAACTTTGCCACAATGATAGAAGAGCTTCAAGCCACACTTTATGTGAAACCGGCCTCGAGGAAACTGACCCGTAATGATGATAGTGTATAGTCGTAACTCGACGATACTCGACGGCATGAAATGATCCAATGAGAGTCCTAGGATGGTTCTCCAACTCTCTAACCCACAGGGCAAGCAGCTGATATCCTCAACGGCATGTGTTACCTGCGACATGGTTCATCCCGGACATTTCCAAGTATCTTCTATGCGGGAGGTGCATGTTCCATTGGGGCTCCCCTCCGTCATCCCGTCCGTCATGGCCTTTTTCTTTCTGTCTGTTTAGCCATCTCGATCATCTCTCATTGATATTGAAGAAGGGGGGAATGAGGAAAATGCCATGAATGAAAACACAAGGGAAAAACCCGTTTTGTCGGTTTCATGAAGGTAGAGTAAGGATCAACTGCGAGGATAGGTTGGACAAACTAGAGGTAGCCGATGAAGTCATTCCATGCACGCCGCGGCGCAGTTAGACCATGTCTTGTCAGGTCCTCGAAACTATCTGCTCTTTCTTTCTGTCATGCGAGGCCGCTTCAGTGGTTCTTTCCTTACACTGTCCAAGTACAAACTTCATCGACATCTCGGAAGACGATGATGAAAGTCGATCCCTCCAGTGATCATCTCGCCTTCCTCGTCCGATCTTGATACACAGCAAAAAAAGTTACCGTAGAAACTCGATTAGTTGGCAAAAAGCTATCCCTCTTTGAGCGCCCGATAGTAAGTATAGGAAGTAGTATATAGGATGTGCTCTATTGGCCCAGTTTTGATTGCAATTCAATACACACAGTATCGATAGCCGTTTGGGGTCTTGGTCTCTCGTTTTAGTTGTCTCCCTGTTTATTTTGCTCCCTTGTGCTCTGTATGCCTCGTACCCTGTACTACCCTCGTTATTGTCGTTTTACTATTATTACTAGAATGGATGGAGGTTTAGTAACGCTAGCGCTACTCTTTAGTTAAGAGTAGGCGGAGAATTGCCCTAACCCTGCGGTTAAATTGTATAACCGTTGTAAAATTCGATAAAATAAGGCGCTTAAACGATTCGAGCGATCCTATTTTATATAGAAGAAGTTATAGGTTAGTAAAATTATATTACCCCGTATAATTCTTAATAAAAGAATTGCTAATAGGATTCGCGAAGGTTATTACTTATTTTATATAAATACGAATCCCCTAGGAGGAATAGCGCTATTGTATTCGAAATAGCGGTACTAGAGTAGACGATATTCGTAATATATTATATTAAAAAGCTTACGACTTCTATAAGATTCCCGTTCGAACGATAGCGAATTAATAGCGGGACTACAATACGATTTTATTAAAATTAGGGAGAGAGGGTAAGGCCTTTTGGCTAGAGATGGAGAAAGAGTTGTATAATGCCTTTTGGAAGGCCTGCTACGATAAGAGTTTGGTAATTATAGTTTAATTTCGTTATCGATCTAGAGCCCTCTTTACCTAATAATACCCTAAAATCCAATATACGTTTAAATTTTTACGTAGTTAGTTTGGGAATTTCCTTAAGCGATATTGTATTATTTAATGAAGAGTTACTTATTAAACTTAGAAATTCCCCGCTAAATTGTATATAAAAGTCAATAATTTTCTTCGGTAAATAAATCATTCAAATGGCGGGTATTCTAATCAATTAACCAGTTTAGTTTTACAGGTTTATTAAATACAATAGTTAACCCACCGTCCTTAGTACCTATATAAGGTTCCCCACTTCTTATATTATTAATTTCGACGAAGTCTTATTAAATTTCGAATATTTCGACGGCAATACGTACGAATTCAAAGGTTCTAAAACCGTAGCCGGTAAGACCGCCCGTAGTAGATAGAGTAAACGATAGTACTCCCTAATCCTCTACATTTTTACTAATGGCGGCTAGTATTTAAAACCGACTATTATTTTTTATAGTAAGGGGAAGGTTTGCGATAAAGAATAATACTTATACGTAGATAACGTATCGGTTTAATTCAACGACGATACGTATTAAAACTGCAAGGGTATAGTATGGTTGAGTCGAAGGCAAAGTTAAAATTCCATTTATAATAGAAGATTTTAGGTGAGGAGAAGAAAAGGAAGAGAATTAGATATATGTGTATAGACCCGAATAAATACCCTAGTACGTAAGCGACAGCGGGACCTATATACGGGTCGCTGATAGCCAATCCTTTTATTCGTATCCCCCTTTACCTATATAATAAATAAGAGTAAATACCTTTAATAAGTTTAAAGCCCGCTTTAGCTAATTTTAGCGCGAACCTTCTATATTATTCGTTCTTCCAACTTTCGTAGTACTTTATAATATTAGTCCTCCTATAGGGGTTTGGCGGGTATAGCGGTATAGCCGGACCGGCGCCGTTATATTACCCCCCCCTATATAAAAGACTCGTCCGCGAATCTTATTAAATATTTTACAATAAACGTAATAATCCTCTAACGAATTTATTTATATAAAATCCTTTATAAGCGCCTTAGTCCTAATAATTCTAGTAATTTATTATCGTCGTACTCCTCCTATTCTTCGTTTAACTAATATATTATCCGTTTAGGCGGGCCTGGGGTATCCGGGTTAGCCTCGTAGAATTCCTAAAGAGCTTTCGGAATATATTTAAAGTCCGAGGCGGGCTAGTACTTTAAATCAGAGTCCCAACCTCTCTAATCCGCGTTATAAAAAAACTTGCCGTTAATAACCTTAGAGGTATTAATCTTCTCGACTTCTTATTCGAGGTCTTTATTTATTTCCGTATTAATAGGATTAGAATACTTAGCGGTCTAGCCTAATAATAAATTATTATTATACTTCTTTAAGTAATTAGCGTAGAAGAGATCCGACCCCTTCTAATTACTTAGGAACTCTAATCGGTAGGAATACTCTACTTTTTCGATAATTTTATAGTAATTATAAGTATTAGGGAAATCGAATTTATCGTTAGGCTATATAGTAATTAACTAGAGGCGTTTAATAATAACGATTCTATTACTTATATCGAAATTAGGATCCCTCTTCTTCTTATTAATTTAACGAATTTACTCCTCCTATATTTTTAATATTATTTCCCTAACGTATTCTATATATTTATAAATATATTAGGCGTACTCTTAAATTTATTCCCTAATTAATTATTTAACCTTAGATCTAGTATTAATAGTATGAATTTCCTAATCGAAAGGTATATATATTAAATAACCGAATATAATCTCGTAAAAGGAAAGGCCGGTATTATCCTAGGGGAGGTTATTCTATACGGCGTTTAGGGCTAGGATTACTTCTAATTAGTCGTCCTAATAGTAATTAATAAAAGGACGTAATCGTTAATCGAAATAGGCGTTTATAATTTCCGCCTATCCTACCGTCTAATTATACCCCGCAGTAGCCAACTTCTATTTCGTACCGGTTAACCTAAATATCTTATTAATAAAAGCGGATATAAATTAAGGGCTTCTATTAAAAATAATTTCTTCTAATATATTGTAAACCCTATAGGGCCCCTTATAATATATCCGGGCGGCGTCTTAAGCGGTAGCTTTCTCTATATAAAGTATAACCTATAACGACTTTATTAAGCGGTCTACTATAATTAGAGTATTATTATAATTGTATTTATCCTTAGGTATTTTCTTAAAATCGATTACAATCGAAATCTATTTCTTAGCGGGCGGTAGGATAGGGTATAGCTTACCGGGAATTTTATTTCTAAATACCTTACTAATTTTATAGACTATATAATTCTTAACGAATTAGTCGATATTTCCTACTATACCGGGCTACTAATATTATTCAATTAGGATTACTCGTATTTTATTTCGGTTAGGGTAGGCGGTTATTAGAGTAGAATACGCCTTATCGATAATCCGGATTTGTAAATTATCTTTATCGGGGATAGCGAAGCGGCCCTAGTAAATTAGTAATCCGTTTATTATTATTATAAATTTAGGGTTAGAATTATAAGTACGTAAACGGTATTCTTCTAAGGACTCCTCCTTATAATTAATTCTTATAATTACGTCGATTAATTCGTAGCTTTTAAATTCGACCGGATACAACTCCAAACCGTTAATATCTAATATAAAGATTAGTACCGACTCCTCTAAAAAGCTATTCGATATAGTAATAGAGGCTAATATAATAATTTTAACTCCTTTATCAGTTATTAAAGGTTTAAATATTTAGAAGGTATAATATATTTCCTTCTTTTCCTTCTAGGTCTTAAAGTCCTCTAATTTATATAATAGCGTATTAGCGGCCGTATTTTTAGTACTAGGGCGGTAGGTAATTTCGAAGTAGTATTAGAATAAGAATTCTACTTATCCGGCCTATTATAAATTAAGTAATCGCTTTATACCGAAGTATTCTAGTATTTAATAGTCTATAATAATTATAAAGGGCTTCGACTACTTTAGTCCGACTAATTTAAGACGCTAGGTTTAAAAGGTTCGGATTATAGCGAGTAATTCTTTATTATAAATCGGGTAATTGTATTCTACTTACTATATAATTTTTAAGAAGTAGGTAATAGGGTATTATTCCTTTATATCCTTTTAGTATTAGGAAAGGACTCTAGCGAGGACTTTATTATTAATATCCGTTTCAATTCGTATTTTTATATCGTATTAGAAATACTTTAATAAGGGAATATTTATTAATAATTACTTTAAACTATCGAATACCGCCTAGCACTTATCGGTCTATATAAACGCTTCGCTTTTCTTAATTAAATTAGTAAGGGGGCGGATTACCCGGCCGTAGTCTTTAATAAATTTTCGGTAGAAATTGTAAAACCTTAAGAAAAATTGTACTCCTTATAAATTAAAAAGTATAGCCTACTCTTTAATAACCTCTACTTTCTCTAAGTCGACGGAAATATTGTTACGTCCTACAATAAAGCTTAAGAATTTTATTTTTATAACTTGGAATTCGTACTTCTTCAAATCGGCTTGCAAATTTATATCCTTTAATTTAGCTAATACTTTATAGACGTAATCTTTATACTCCTTAAGGGTATTAGAATAGATAAAAATATCGTCGATATACGTAGTATAGAAATCTCCTAGGTAAGGCCTTAAAATTAAATTAATAAAGGCCTAGAAATTAGTAGGGCTGTTAATTAGGCTGAATAATAATACTTTATACTTAAAAACTCCTATACCGGTACGGAAAGTAATAAACTCTTCGTCTTCAAACCTTATATAAATATAATAGAAGGCTTATCGAATATTAATTTTAATAAACTATTAAGCCTTAACAACTTTAATTAATATTTCGTCGATTAAGGGTAATAAGTATCGGTCTTTCCTAATAATAGCGTTGAATTTATAGTAGTTAATATAAAAGTAAAGGTTATTATCGGCTTTTTTAACGAATAGGATTAGTACGGCCTAAAGGGATGAATTCGCTTCGATAAATCCCTTAGACAAATTTTCTAAAATATACTTCCTTATTAATTCCAATTCGTCTAACGATATTTTATAAAGAAGGCTATAACCGAACTCTTCGGGGCAATAACCTTCTTCGAATTTAATTTTATAATCGTACGGTCGGTAGTCGGGTAAAATATTCGAATTGTATTTATTAAAAATATTAATATAGTTATAGTAATATTCGGGTACCGTCTTTAGAATTTCCTCGTGTAATTCCTTCTCGTTGCGGGGTAGGGGTTTTTAAATAGGGTCTTCTATTACACATTTCTATTAGATAAACCAATCGATTTCGAAAATATTTATCGAATAAATTGTATAGTTGTTTTTAGTAGTAAATTGTATAAATAAATCGCTATCGAGGACGTATATCTATATTAGTCGTTCTTTATATTATCCTGTCGAATTTCTTTTGAATTTATATATACTTTAGTTATTGGAGCCCTATTTGCCGTCGAACGGTTTAGTCGGTTAGATTCGGATGAGCTAGGCGGGTTTTAGAAATAATATTATAAGGTGGGTAAAATTAGCCAAATTTCTCTCTATTTTATTTAATAGATTTAAACGTTTAAAAATCGAATCGGGGTTCTAGAATAGATAACGAAGTCGGGCGTAGCCTAATTCGCTAGTCTTTTCGTTTCGGGTATATTTGAAATTTGCTAATATAATAGGGATTATTTTTTTAGGTTTGAAAATCGCCGTCTTTACCTAAAATTCAAATATACGCTTCTCAATTTCTTTTTAGTATTAACGTATTTTATAATCGTATTAATTCTTTACTTCTTAATCTAATTCTTTTTTATAATAGTCGGGAAAAGGCTAGTCCGTTAGGATAGGTATTAGAATAATTATATAATTACTTATAAATTTAGGCGTTACGTAGCCGCTATTCCCGTTATCTATTTATCTTTTATTTTTCTATTCTATAAGCGCATTGCAATAGATTACGTCTTTCTAATAGTTTGGGTTTACAATGCTAGAACCTCCCGGGCGGACTTCGAAATTAGAATTCTTTATTTATTCGGGGTCGGGCTTCTATTCGGGGGGGAAGATTAATCGATAATTCTTATAATTTACTTAAATATTATAAAGGTTAAGCTATTTACAGCCGATAATAACGTTATAATTTATATTAATAATTATAAAGTAGTCGAAGGGTATTATTCGATTTCGGATTTTCAAAACGGCTTTAACGACCTCTCTAATACTTTAGTTAATCTTTTTTTAGTAGTTATTAATACTTCGAATAGGAAAGTCGCTCGTTAATTCTACTAGTAGACGTTCTTTTAGCTTATTAGTAAATATTATACTAATAAATAGATAACTATTTACTCCTATATTAATTAGGGCATTAGATATAGATAAAGATATTCTATTATTAATTATAATATATTGAATAAATATAGGATCCCTTCCCAAATAGGGTATTAAATTGAATTTATCCTTTCTTTATCTTTATTTATCCTTTATTTATTTTATAACCGATACTTCCCCTAAAAAGGAGTCTAATTTACTTAGAGTATTTAATTTCCTTATTTATTAGTAGTAGGCGCGGTTTTAATAATAGAGGCCGCCGGCTTGTCGCCGCTAGTACCGTTCTCGTAAATTAGGTAACGCTTAATAATAATAACGATGCGGTCGTAGTGCTCTCGATTATATTAATCCTTTTAAAGATAATTACGTTTAATATAGCCGCGTTTTTTATAAAGGAAATAATAACCCTCGTTAAATAAACGGGTAGTTTCTTTAATACGGTTAGTAATAGAGCGGTTATTACCTCCGCTACTAATAGATTTAGATATAATAGAATTAGAATTATTAAATCTTAATCCGCTAGAGCCAAATCCCTTATTACCGCTTCCTTTATTATTATTGTATAAAGAAGAAGAAGAAGTAGCCTTAGCTTCCTCGGCAATAGTTTTAAATATTTAGTTAAAACCGGAATAGTCGATATAATAAATTTTAAAAGAAATAGAAGGGTTACGATACTTTACGCCTATTATTACAGGGTTAACCCTATAACAATTCATAGCAGCAATAGCACCAGGTCTGAGCCAGAGATCAACTCATAGCTCAGACCATTATATAAAGCTATTACAACGTTTATAATAACTTCAATCGTCATCGCTACACAACGGTAGTATTAGCTCTACAGCGCTTATAAAATTACTACAAAGCTGCTAATTAAAATTAGCCTATAAAAATTAGTCCTAGAACACACCCTTAGACCTTCCCCTTTCCTCTCCTTATATAATTACATTTATTCTTACCTACTTTATACCTTTATACCGTAATAGTTAATTACACCTTCAAATCATTGTATTTTACACACATCTTTTTCGACCCTTAGAGTCGTACGGCGTTCAGCTATACAATTTATCCCCTACATCGAAGTCGCCGTCAATCGCAGACCCCGGTATATAGAATCGCCTCGCTAAACCGCAGATTTACTAGAGCTATAACCTAAACGTAGGCTAATTATTACGATTACGCCTTCTTATTGCTATAGTCCTCTATATTGCTATAAAATTACGTAGTAGAAGATAATAATTACAATTATAATTACTATTTTACTAATAGTAATAATAGTAATATCTACCTATTTAATTACATTATATTTAACCTAAGGTCCGGATTTGAATTTAATATTTATAATTTGGATACGCTTTCCTAATTTTTTAATAACGAATTAATTAATAATATAATTATCACAGGGCTAGCCTATAATGTAATTGCATTGTACTGACCGCGTATATGCTATACTAGTGCTTCGTGCTATGGCCTAGAGCTATGCACTCGTATTAGTTATATACTTCGTTACGTATAGTCTTACGTGCGCGCGTACGGACTGGCCTATCTGGGCTCTCGCCTATATAGCCAGTCCTCTATATACACTTCCCTTTCTCCTCCTTCGTACAATAATATATATCTTACCCTACCCCCAATAGTACCCTCTCGCCCTATAATAATTTGTTATACTAAGCTATTACATTGCGCACGCTTATTATTTAATAGAGGAAGATTAATTGTATTCGAATTGCGTTAATTAATTAATTAAAATTCGTTTCTATACGATTAAGACCTTAGTCGCGATCCTAACCGTCGAGCTAAGTAACTACCAAGCCGAGCATTATTAAGTAGTTCGTACTCTCTTTCCCTTATATTTATTTAGCGTATTAATCTAGTAATTAATATTTAATAATGTTCTTTTATGTACTCCTCCGGTAATTGATAATTTTATTACAATTACTATAATCAGTGCCCTTACGGCCCTCGACCCGGAGTATTAAGAGTAATTTGAAATTCTAATTTAAATATTTAAAGGTCTTAATAATTAAGCAGTTGAATTACTTATTATTTTCCCCTTCGAATACGCTTTTAACCTCATTTATTTCCCGGTCTTCTAAGTCTTCTTTACGGCTATTTGTCATCTCCTTTGTAATGATATCGTTATAGCTAAATCTTAAATTCGAGAATTTGAGGAGGAATTCGAATTGGTATAATACGAATTTATTCGTCGTAATAATAATATTACTACCCTTTAAGTATAAGCTGCCCTTAAGGTATAGGAGTATAATAGTTAGTTTTCTATATTCCAAACTTCTTACGATAATGAGGTAGAGGTTATTTGGAATTCTTATTGCAATTAAATCGGTATTTTACAAACTTCGTACGCTAATGAGGTCTAGGTAATTCGTACTTTTTATTAGGATTAAATCAGTTCTCTTAACGACGATATTACTAAATTTACGAAGGAATTTAAGGACTTTTGTATTAGCTTAAAAGAAATTTATAAGAAGTAGAAGGAGAAGTATTAAAAGGCCTTTACCAATTTCTATAAGCGCTTCGCTCTTTCGATTTCTATTCCCCTTAATAACCTTAGCGAGCCTCCTAGCGAGCCTCTTAGCGAACTTCTTAATAAATTTCTTAATAATAACGACGAGCTTAATAACGACGAGTTTAGTAATGACGAGTCCGATATTATAGCGATTACGGACGATGGTAATAACTATAAGTCAGTATTGCATATTATTATATTGCCCGCGTTTAACGGTAAAGGTATTACTATTAAGCGTATTACTAAGTATTGTATTTAATACTTTTATATCTAATTCGTTTAATTTAACGACCTTTAACTTTTTAATTTTAAATATAAAAAGTTCTTGCTTATCGCCCGCTCTATCGAAGGCGTTCCTTTCGAAGCTATTAAGACGGAATTTACTAAAATCCTAATAGACCTACCCGCTAAATAGACTAAAGCGGACGAATTATTAGTAGAGTTTATTAAGAAGTATAATAATATTAATGTTATTGTTTACTCTCGTCGCGAGTTCGAGGAATTAAAGATAATTAGAGGTATAAAGTGGTAAGAGTTCGAAGACGAGTTTATCCGCTTTATCGACTATTGTAGTTTCGACGACGGTATGAAGATTTATTATTTACATTAGAAGATCTCTGAGCGCGTTCGTACTGCTATTGCTTATTAGAACCCTTAGCCCGTTAACGATAAGTACGACGAATAGATTACGCTCGCTTATAACTTTATAAAGAATTTAGAGGATAAGGACTAGTATAATAAGAATATTAACCCCTACTATAAGACTAGTATTAGTATTGCTATTGGTACTTCTAGTATTCCTATTGGCGAAGCTATTGTTAGTTAAGGCGGTAATGCTATAGATTTTAATGCTATATCCGCGTTTAATATCTAAATCTTTTGTATTATTAATAATAATATTTTTAAGTTCTGTATAAAAAATGGGATATATACCCGCTACGGTAAGAAAGGCTACTATTTGGCTAAGTATTGTTCGTGCGTTAATTTTAAGAAAGAAGTTAAATCCTATAATAAGAAGAAGGGTAAAGATAAGAATAGTGGTAATAATAATGGCGGTAATAATAATGCTAACGGTAATAATAATGGTAGTAGTAATAGTGGTTAGTAGTAGTAGTTAGCCTAGGGTTAGTACGGCTACGGCTAGTAGCGCTCTAATTATGGCGGCGGCTATTAGGTCTACGTTATGGGTATGGGTATACCGATAGGCGCTCTAACTCTTGGTACCCCCGGCCTTGGCGGTTACTACTACCTAATCCCTATTTACTAGCCCGGTTTTGTCGGCCCGCTCGTTGGTAATGAGAATGGCGTTGTTTACGGCTAGGGAAATATATAGCCTCTTAGCTAAATTACGTTTGGAGGTATTAATTTACCGGATAAGGAGGAGGAGGAAGATAAGGGCCTATCCCTATATAGTTAGATATTATTAAGATAAATAGATCTTTAGTAAATAGCCGTTATAAATACTCTAATTTATTGAATTTCTCTATTTATTTGTCCTATGGACCGTGTAAATTGTATTGTTCTACCCTCGTTAATAGCGGCTATATTATTCTTAGTTTTATTAACCGTCGTTTCGTCTTTCGATATCGATTACCCTTTTTTAAATTACTAGTCTTTAAGTTATTATATTTTGCTAACGGCTAGGCGAAGGGTAGTATTACCTATTTCTCTAGGTTAACGATGTAGGCGGGTATTTATTATAAAGTTATTAATTTATTTATTTACGATTTCGCCGAGGATAACCCCGTTATTTTCGGTTACCCTTAACTAATATATTACGCCCCGGGTATTAACTAGCCTAATAATTCCCTTTATTTCGGTCCTACTTACAAATAATATGGTTATTTCCCTTATAGAATTACTAACCGTTGTATTCTTCTGGCGGCTCGCTATTTCTCCGCTCCCCGTTTAACGTATAGGAAGCCTTTTTTCGAAGAAATGTCCGACGAGGGGGAACCGGAGCTATTATAAACGGAATCCGCTTATTATTTATCTATTTCTATAATTATAAGACGAATTACCTATTAAAAGTTTAACCGGTTTAAGAACCGAATAATTAACCGATTAAGTATTATTCCATTTAGTAAGATTTTAGCCGGCCCTAATTAAGCCCTTATATTAGTAGTTTTTTTAACAGAATTTCGAATTCCCTACCCGGCCCCCTATTGTATTGTTAGAGGATTTTGTATTAAAGTTGTAGATTATTGGGTTTTAATCCGCCTTTATAGTATCCCTAATAGTCCTATTAATTCTAACGATATTAAGGAGTTCTCTGTAGTAAATTTCAATTAGTTGGCCGAGACGTATAAATTTTGCGTTATTTATATAATTAGGGCTAATATAGAAGAGGATATTAGAAGGATAATAAAAGAGGATAAAGTAGAGGAAGAAGGAAGCGTCCTAAATCTTAGGGGCGTAAATAATAATTTAATAGAGGATATGGTTACGGAAGTATTAATAGGTAAAGGATAGAGGTATAAGAAGTTCTTCGGTAGTAATTATTATTAATAGATCGACGCTTTAATAAGGGAGGGTAATACGGCCGCTTTACGTATTGTAAAGGTCGCTAACTCTATATAAATTAATAGTACTAACGATAATTTCCTACGCTATGAGGAAGTTATTAATAAATACTTTGCTACTAATAGTATTAATATTAGTAAGATTACGTCTAAAGATATTACGAAGTTCTACGAGAAAGTAGATAAACCCCTAAAGACCAATGTTTAGATTTAAGTTAAACTCCCTAAGTAATATTAATATTATATTAATACTTTTAGGTAGGAAAGTATTAAAGTTCTTCCCCCTAACCGCTTATACGATTTTAAATTTGAATTCCGTCTAGGAGCGTTATTACCCGCTTCTTACGGCTACGCTTTCAATTTAAATGAATTTAATATTATTAAGAAATAGATCGACAATAATTTTAAGAAGAAATTTATCCGGCCTTCCCAATTTAAAGTATTAGTACCGGTCTTGCTTGTTAAGAAGTTAGGAGGCGGAGTTTGTATTTGCGTCGATTATAGAGGTATTAATAATATAACTTTTAAATTCCGTTACTTATTGCTATTTATTAAGGAGACTTTAGACGCGATTTGCCGTACTAAAATCTTTACTAAATTCGATATTATTACGGCTTTTAATAGGATTTATATTAAATAGGGTTACGAATAGCTAACCGCCTTTATAATACGGTTCGGCCTATTTGAGTCCTTAATTATTCCTTTCGGCTTATAAGGCGCCCCCGGGGCTTTTTAGAATTATATTAATAATATTCTTTATAATATTCTTAACGTTTACGCGACCGTATACTTCGACGACGTTTTTATTTATTCGAATAATATACGAGATTACGAGTAGTACGTTAACAACGTCTTCGATAAATTCGCTAGGGTAGGTCTTAGTATTAATATCGATAAATACGAATTCTATACAATACGTATAAAGTATTTGGGTTTAATTATTACCCCGGGCGGTATTGAAATAGATTTAGAGAAAATTAAAATAATTATAGAATAGTAGGCCTTAGAATCGAAGAAGTCCTTATAATCCTTTTTAAGTTTCGTAAATTTCTACCGACGGTTTATTAAAAATTTTTCGATTATAGCGACCCTATTTTATAAGTTTATAAAGAAGGATGCAGTTTAGATTTAAAACGATAACTATTAAAAGGTATTTGAATCCCTTAAGAAAGCCTTTATTAAAGGCCCTATTCTAAAGATCTATAATTGGACTAAGAAGACTATTATTAAGACTGATATTTCTAATTAGGCCGCCGGCGGTACCTTTTTATAATATGGTAACGACGGTATTTTCTACTTTATAGCTTATTTCTCGGCTAAATATACTTTATAGGAATATAATTACGACGTTTATAATAAGGAATTATTAATTATTATTAAGGCCTTAGAGGAATAGAGGCTAGAATTCGAAGGAGCCTAGTAGCCGTTTAATATTTTAACCGATTATAAGAATTTATAGACCTTTACGATTAATAAGTAATTTACCTAGTAGTATATACGCTAGTCTTAATTCTTATTGCATTTTAACTTCTTGATTAAATATACCCCCGGTTCTAAGAATTTACAACCAGATACCTTAAATCGTAAGCCTAACGACTACCCTAATAGCGAAAAGGATAACCGCTTAATTACCCGTAAATAAACTTTATTAAACCCCTTTTAATTTGAAAAAGGTTATTTCGAATCCAACGACCCCGCTGCTAGCTTTTCGCTTTATTTATTAAGTTAAGAGGATTTCAATACTAAATTTACCGACGACTTAATTCGTACTAATTATAAAACGTCCGTCTTCTTATAAGAATTGGTCTCCTACTTTACGGACGAATTCCGTTAGTAATAATTATTAATTATTAAAAAGGTTTTTTATAGGGCGTTTTCGGAGTGCTACGTCGTTAATAGTATTGCGAAATAGCGAGATAGAATTATTATCGACCCTTACAATAAAAACCTTTAATTCTAGTTAATTAATCGCTAATATAATACTCCCGGCGCGGGCTACCCTAGTTGTAATATTACGTACGAGCTCTTATAATACGATTTCTATTAGAAGGGGATATATAATAACGTAAGGCTTTTTTATAGAAGTTGCTTTTTATACGTAAAGACTAAGTTATTAAAGTGCGGTTCCGCCGGCTATTTTAAGCCTGTAGCCGTCTCCCTAGTACTATAGAAGGATATTTCGGTCGACTATATAACTCCGTTATTGGAAAGTACTTACTTCGGTTAAATATTTAAGTACGTCGCTATTATCGTTAACCGCCTTACGAAGATGCGCTATTATATTGCGATTATAACCCTCGAGGCCGAGGAATTAGCCGACTGTTTTATCGATTATATTTATTTGATTTACGGTCTTTTAGATAGTATCCTATTAAATAGAAGTATTTAATTCGTATTGTAATTCTAGTCTACCCTTTATAGGAGGCTATCCGTTATTTGTAAGTTGATGTCTGCTTTTTACCTGTAGATTAACGCTTAGACTAAATATATTAACGTAAAGATAGAATAATATTTAAAGCTCTATATTAATTAGGTATAAACGGATTAGGTAAAGTGGTTGGTATTTGCGGAATTTGCTAGTAATAATATTATTTCTTCGTTAATAGAGATTTTATTATTCTTTATTAATTACGGTTATTACCCTTATATAAGTACGGAACTCCGTATTCTATTATTACTAGATTTATTACCGGTATAGTTTAAGGAGTACTATAAAGCTAACGAATTAGTAGATTGCTTTTAGAAGATTTAGGACTTCGTAATTTAGTAATTATAGCGTATATAGGAGTAGTACGAGGATAATACTAATAAGAAGTGCGTTAACTCCCCTAAGTATTGTATTGGTGATATAGTCCTTTTGAATACGACTAACTTCGCTAGCGGCCGCCCTTACGCTAAGTTCTCCCCTTACTAGGAAGGATCCTTTAAAGTCGTCCGGGCCGAGTTTTATATAGTTTATTTCGCCTTGCTTACTAATATGAAGTATTTATTAGTCTTCTACGTTTCTATAGTATAGTTATAGTTAGGTAAGGGGTTGCCGGGCTAGAATACTACGATTAATATTAAGGCTAATAAAGGACGGGTAATGATTTATATTAATAATTATAAGGAATACGAGGAGTAGGCGTTCGAGAAGTTTATCGACTACGCCTAGAAGGGCTTTAATTCTCATTGGAAATACTATATTAAGTAGAAAACCGGTAACCCTATTTGGGAGCCCGTTAGTAATGTTATTGATTGCGAATACTGTTTGTAGTAGTTCTATCGCGAGAACTTGGATAAGCTTGTCCTACCGGAGGTCTAGAACCTCCTCTACCGGCTCGCCTCCGACTCTTTAGCCGCCCCGGCGCCCTTTCTAGCCGCCCTTGCGCCTATTCTAGTATTGGAGCCCTCTTAGCGCCGCTCCGCTCGCCTTTAACGGGAGACGGCCTTTGTAATTAATATAATGAGGCTACTTTTAGATATGGTTACGACGTTTATAACGGATATAATAGTTAGTAAGGATATAGAGGATAAATTGTATTTAGTATTTAGGAAGGTTATACGACGGTTGATAGATATATAGTTTGGGAAATTGCCCCCAATATAATTCGTAGATTACGATGGTTTATAAAGGAATAGGTCTATTATTATACGTATATATAGATTTTTTAGTTCTACGAGTTTCTTTTGAGGGGGGATAGTATTATAGGGCTAGTTTGTAATGTGGTTGTATTGCATTGACCGCGTATGTACTATGCTAGTGCTTTGTGTTATGGCTTAGAGCTATGTACTTATACTAGTTATATGCTTCGTTATGTGCAGTCTCACGTGCGCGCGTACGGACTGGCCTGTCTGGGCTCTCGCCTATATAGCCAGTCCTCTACGCACACTTCCCTTTCTCCTCCTTCGTACAATAACGCATATCTTACCCTACCCCCAACGGTGCCCTCTCGCCCCGTGATAATAATTATTATAAAAGCAATACTATTTATTTTAAATGTTACTCCTAATATTTAGAACTTCGTTAATAGTATTATATTCGATTTCTACCCCTCTCCTATATTTAGGGAATACTAGAAAATCGCTATTAATATCGGCCAATAGCCGGCGTTTTAATTTATTATTAACGCACTTAGCCGAATACTCGCCCGAATCTTTATTAATTATAATACTATCGTTATAGAATATTAATAAATTTAATAGTAATATTAAGAAGCCTAGTAGGTTATTGCTACCCTATATAAGCAAATTACTACTATATCTTTTAACGCCCCCTTAATAACCCCTACTACTTCTAACGAGGGCGCCCTAATTACGCCTATAATAGTTTTAATAACCTTTACCGCTCGCCTTCCTAAGCGTATTATCGAAAACCCTCCCGTTTTTACTAATAAAGAGAAAAATAATACTAAATACTATAATACTTTTTACTTGTAGCGCTATTAGATTAAAACCGTTTAAGAATTTAATATAGTTTATTTTCTTAACGAGCGAATTAAAATTGTAAAGGTTATATTCCATTTAAGATTAAATCTACGCGTAGTATTTAAAGGTAACCTTATTAAAATTAAAGAATTCCTTATTAACTCCGATTAATAGCCGTAGAAAATAAGCGAAATCTTTTTCTAATACCTAACAAATCGGTATAATAACGTAAATATTAAACTAAATATTTATAAACGTTTAATTAACTTCTACTAAAGTAGTATACTATTCCCGTACTTCGAAATCGAATTTATTAAATTTATAAATAAATATAGTTTTACTAATACTATAAAGGTTTACTACCTTCGTAATAAGATTAATAAAAAGCTCTGTTAAGTTTTAATCTCTTAGAATTTCCTAGGTAACGACGAATATATTAAGTAGTTATAACTAATTAAAAAGGTCAATAAGAAAATCGAAGACGCCGAATATTGTAATAAAATTATAGCCGACTTTTCGACTAATTCTACTAATAAAAATAATAGTAATAGATTTAATAGTAATAATAACGGCGGTAATAGATCTACCCCTCCCACCTCAACCGATAATAGAATAATAAATTAAGGAAGAAATTAAATAGATTTAAACGTAGCGAATCTATTTACTATATTCGACTTAGAAATTTTTAAGGAATATAGGGAGAAGGGACTCTACTATTATTATAATTAATAGAAATATATAGTTCGCAATTACTTTAATTCAATTAATTAAAGTAGTAAACTTTATATTAATAGGGTCCCTACTAATAAGGAAAAGAAGAAGAATAAGGATAAAGGACGAAGAGATCGGAGTAGTAGAGGAAATAGTAAGAGCGGATTAAAAGGCGGAAGAGGAAACGTAATGGAAATCCGGGCTATTAGAACTATTAGTATTAAAAACCCTAATAAACCTACTATAGGCGGCGAATATTATAATAGTTAAGAAAAAGAATAGCCTCTATACCTAGTCGTATATAAAGGCTTAGCCGGTTAGCTATATTATAGAGAAAATAAAATCCTTTTATTAATTTAGAGGAAATACGGATCTAATTATTAAATAGTATTATTCTTCTAAATATAATTCTATTATCTACGTATATAATTATTAATACGCGTAAAGACTACTATATTACCCTTATTAATAGCGGGTATTCTATATATACTTTTATCGACCGCTTTTTCGTTTAAGAATACAATTTCCCTCGTTTTCCGTTACTTTATCCCAAAAAGCTAATATTTACAAACGGTAACGTTAAAAGCATTATTAAAACGGTAGTAAAGGGAAGGCTATAGATCGGTTACTATAAGAAGACTATTACCTTCTTAATATACGACCTCTATAAAAAATACCCTATTATCTTAGACTATCCTTGGATAATAACTTATAAACCGAATATCGACTATAAGAATAGCGGTATATAGTTTAATTATTCTAATTACTATAACCGCTATTTGCCAATAAATTTCTCTAGTAATTAAATGGAAGCGTTTTAGGTATTCTCTAACCCTATTTCTATTATTACTACTTATACCTATAAAAAGGCACCTCTTCCCCCTACTTTTATTAAAAAGGGTATTATACTATTTATACCTTATAAGAGGAGTAATACCCTTCCTAGGGATAATACTAATACTATCCCTAAAGGTTATCTCTATAAAGAGGAGATCTTAAGGGCGGAGGGCGAAAGCCTACTTATTAGGGGACTTTAATTTAAAGATAAAGGACTTAAAGAGTAGACTTCTGTATTTGAAAACAAAGGGGAAACTTCGTTACTATTAGCCTCGTACCGTACTCTTATCGATTACCGGGCGGAGGCGAAGGTTAAATTTATTATTAGTATTACTATAATACTAATTAAGACTAAAAGGAACGTATTATATTAACTTTATACTAGACCGGGTAGGAGGCGCGTATTAGTAGGGGATTATCGAATACTAATCCAATTCAATAAATTAGTTAATAATAAAATCAACCCTACGGATATTCGCGAATTAAACGCCGCTACCTTTAATTTTATTTATAAAAGAGATCAACTCTAACCGTACGTAACCAATTATATGTAATTTAAATAATTGGTAATACTTTCGGAGTTCAACGAAATGGATTTTATATATAAAATAGCGTAAAATATTATTAAGGGGAAAAGAGAGTAATATAAGAAGGACTTTCTACTATCCCTTTACAACTTTATCGATAATATAGTAGGGAAGTACAAATCTAATACTAAACGAAAAATAGTAATTATTATATAAGCAATCGTATTAATAGAAAACCTTGTAAAAGACGCCCTACTCTATAAAATAATAATTCGACGCGTATATTTCGCTAAAGTCTTAGAGGAGGATATATAGAAGTTTATAAACAAAACGGATAGGCTATAAAAGACTAAAGAAGAAATCAATAAAATATTATTACCTTATTACTAATCCTATATTAATGCCTTTTTACTAACGCTAATAGATTAATTCCCCCCTTACCGATTTTATAATTATAAAATTAAACTTTAATTAGGGGAATAGGTATTATACGCCAGACCTAAGCCTATATTATTTATTAAGGCTACTATTATTAAAAAGTAAATTAATAAAAACCTTAGGAAGAAGTTCATCCGGCCTTCTCAATCCGCTTCTACAACGCCTATCCTATTAATAAAAAAACCAAGGGGTAGGGTCCATATTTACGTAGACTACTAGGGCGTTAATAATATAACGCTTAAGATGTAATACCTATTACTATTAATTAAAAAAACGTTAGATATAATTTACAAGGCGAAAATCTTTACTAAATTCGACGTAATCTCTACGTTTAACTATATATAAGTAAAGGAAGGCTACGAATAGCTTACAACTTTTATTACTCGCTTTAAACTCTTTAAATTATTAATTTATCCATTTGGATTATAGGGAGCGCTAAGGATTTTCTAGAATTATATTAACGACGTCCTATACAATATCTTTAACGTCTATACTACTACTTACCTAAATAATATCTTCGTTTATTTTAAAAACGAAGAGGAATATATTAAATATATTAATAAGGTATTAAGACGGATAATCGACGCAAATCTATAGATCGATATCGATAAATACGAATTTTATACTAAACGTATTAAATACTTAGGGCTAATTATTACCCCGGGAGGTATTAAAATAGATCTAAAAAAAGTAATAGCTATAACCTCTTAAGAGGCTCCAAATATTAAGAGAATACTATAGTGCTTCCTAAGGTTCGCCAATTTCTACCGTCGGTTTATCAAATATTTCTCCATATTAGTTAATCTACTATACGAATTAATAAAGAAGGATATTAAGGATTAGGAGTAGAGAAATTACTACTAACGGTCTTTCGAAGTACTAAAAAAGGCTTTTACGAACAGACCTATTCTATATATTTTTAACTAATTAAAATAAATAGTTGTAGAAATAAATATATTAAATTAGGCCTATAGAGGAACGCTCTCGTAGTACAATAACATCGTCTTCCGGGGCGCCCGGTAGAATTGACTGAAGCGCAGCTGTTATAGGTCTAGGGCTGGATTCCTAATCTATTAAGGTATAAGCATTTGGTCGCGTTTTAAAGCTAGATTCTCAATCTATTAAAGTATAAGTATTTGGTCGCGTTTTAAAGCTAGATTCTCAATTTATTAAGGTATAAGCATTTGGTCGCGTTTTAAAGCTGGATTCTTAATCTATTAAGGTATAAGCATTTGGTTGCGTTTTAAAGCTAGATTCTTAATCTATAAATTTTAGAAATTAAGCCGTATAATATAAATCTAAAATTATATTCTTTTTTATAAACGTTAAGTCTTAATTATTTATTATATATTAAAAACTAAATATTAATTACCTATATAAAAATTAGTAAATGTTATTTATATTTTCTTTATTTTTATCTTTCCATTTTTTATTATTATTATTATAAATTTTTCTCCCTCTTTTTTACCTTTTTTTCGTATTTATTTATTTATTTATTTCTGTTGGATGGTTTTGATCGACGAGTGGATACGGTACGAAGGTACGGTCGATACGGCTGTGTAGAGCGTTCAAAATAGAGTCGAATAGTACGTAATATATAGGGAAAGGTCGTAGATTCGTCGAGATATTAATAATTGAACAAAATACATTTCTTTTTCCTTTCCTCGAGGGAAACCCTCTTCAAATAGACTTTTTGGATCGATGAGTCATCGAATAACAAAACGGTTTATACCTTTAGAATCGTCATTTTCTAATTATTCCAATAGGGTTACGTATATCTTCGTACAATTAACGTCGAAGCCAGAATTCAGCTTCGAAGTTCAGACTCTGGATTTTTCTTCCGGATTTTAAATAGGGTTGATCCCTATAGTCCACCGGACCTATTCTCCGGACCGGAATTTTACTCCGGTTTTATATTTTATATTTATATAGAAATATATAAAATATTTTATATTATACTATATTGTATAAAAGATCCGTAAATCCATTATAAGTCTAATAATATATATATATATATATATTAAGTTTAATAGTTTCTAAGTTATTTTTAATTTTTATTTCTTTTTTTCTTTTTTTTTTCTTCTTTTAAAATTTTTTTTTTCTTTTTTTTCTGCTTTTTTTTCTTTTTTCTTTTTCTTTTTTTTCTAGTTTTTTTTCTTTTTTTCTTTTTTTCTTTTTTTCTTTTTTTCTTTTTTTCTTTTTTTCTTTTTTTCTTTTTTTCTTTTTTTTTTTTTTTTTTTTTTTTTTTTTTTTTTTTTTTTTTTTT